>OZ026825.1:623309-650167 GCA_964023185.1 Macaria liturata
GGCGCGGTGCAGGCGCCCGAGCGACAGCAGCGCGCAGGCGAGCGGGCGCGAGTCCCCTAGCGCGCCGCGCCGGGCCAGTGCGCGCAGGCGGCCCCCCGCCCCGCGCTGCACCAGCGCGCGTACGCCCACCACGCCCGCACACTGCGCCACCACCAGCTCTGCACGGGTGAGAGACGACAAGTATGCCGTCACCACCTGCACACATAGAGATAAAGGATAAACATTTAGATTTCTTGAAAGCTTTCGATGACAAATTCTATAAGAATTGGTAAAACACTGGCAACATACAGCATGCCTATGATGTGTTTAGTGATTGTTAAGTCGAGTCTTAGATGTAGGTAAGATCAGTTTTAATCCGTGATTTTTCGCGGCCCAAAATATTTCTGTTAAGTAATATCATAAGGCGTTCCCCACTCTGAGCCTTTATCTTTAACGTATCCGCAAATGACTTCAATGCAAACTTGACAAAACAAATGTTCAGATAACAGTGCAACATATCCATGTGAACATTGTGGAGGTAGTATAGAAAGGTTACGTTTCCACCAGGATGCACGACCGCTTTACAAACACTACTCATATAGAGTACTCTATATGAGTAGTGTTTGTAAAGCGGTCGTGCATCCTGTGCGGTCGTTTTGGTGGTACTAGCAATATAAGTTTTTATATACATGTTAGGTTTACATCTACAAGAAAATGTACATTTATTAGTTTATTCATAGTAGTTTTTTAAGTTTTTTTTACAAGGAATGGGTTTGCACTTGACTGTAATTCGCCTGATGGTAAGCAGTCATTACGGTCTAGGATGGAACGCGCTTACCCAGTAAGAACCGATTCACTCTCGCTTTGAAGAGCGCAAGGTTATAATATTGTTTAAGTTATGTTAGGTATTTTTGCAGTTTGGTAAACTTTTAGGAATAAATAAAAATATGAATATGACCTGCACGATGCAGTCGCTGTCCTCCCGGGGCTGCAGCACGTGCGCGCACACGTCGGCCTGCGACAGCACGACGCGCTCGGCGCAGGGAGGCGCCGCCGCCGCGCCCGCCGTGTTGCGCGCCATCTCGCGCTCGGCCCAGCTCCTGGGGAACACAGGGATTAACAGAAAAGTTTGTGAGAGAGTGGGCGTGTTTCTATTACGCAGCAAACTTCTGATTTGACCAAAATTTGGTATGGAAGAAGATAGGGTATAACATTTACATAAACATTTAGGTTGTTATTTTGTGGATTAAAACTGGTAACACATAGGGCACTGATTGTTTTAATAATATCCAAAAGAATTTTCATTAATGGCAGCTCTGTTTATAATAATTGCATATCATACGAAAAATTGTGGTCAAACCATGAGTTTTTTTTTTTGTTTTTTTTTATTAGTTCACAAACAGAAACATACAGTTTATATTATACAATACATAATTGATAACAAATTACAATTTGTATATTTCCTAAAACAGTGAACCTAGCATTCTTAAATTATATGTTTTAAAAATACCTTCCGATAGTTTGTTTATAGACAATATTAATTGCAAAAGAAAAATTATTAATAGAAAGAAATCTTCGAAGAAATAGTCAAACAAACAATAAAGCAATAGTTGAACTCACCTATAAACAGCATTAATTTCATCGAACACGCAGCTCAGCTCCGCCAGATACAACTTGGCTTCGACTACAAGCTGGTTCAGTATTCTGTACAAGGTGTCCTTCACTTCCGCCACGTCTTCTGTGCGCCTCAGTAATACTGCTACCACTTTGGCTATGTCTTCTTTTGGTACCTGGGAAATAAAATAATAATCATTTGTATTATAATGACACAAAGTGTTTCTTATTTTGTGGCTAGATGGCGCTGTGTGTAATATCACCATTTTTTTTCCACCGCCACGTGGCTGGGGCTTGATAAACGCTGGAAGGATACAGATTAATTTTCGAATTGTTATTGTTTTCGAAGTAGTAGAGAAGAAAACTATGTCACAAGGAAAGAAGACAGTCATGTCACATTCAGTGTAGGTAGAGGTCACCCTAGAAATACATCATCATCATCAGCCTGCTATCGCCCACTGCTTCAACACTGTTTACAAGACAACTTTTTATTAAATCTGTCATATCAAAACAACACAAACTTCTCTCAAACAACGTCAAAGAAAAAGTTCTTACGAAACGACGTAAAGACCAAGTTTTCAAACTATCAGGAACCAGAACCAAATTTGGTAGCATGACTGTAAAAAATCTAGGCCCTCTACTATATAACCAACTTTGTGAAAAAGCTAATCTAACCAAATGTACGAAATCAGAGTTTTACTCTAACCTTAAAAAACATTTACTGACCCTTGATTATGACAAAACAGAAAAACTACTGGGAATAGAACAAAAGACACAATCTTTCTAAGAACCTGCAACCTGATATAGAACAATGTCACAAACACACACACACACACCCACACACTCACACACACACCCATACACATACACATTTACACATACATTAAATTACACTAAGTAATACATCACCAGTTACACATTAATTATACCTATCACAATCCATCTCAACATTCTTTCTCCACTGACCGATCTCATCTGAAATTGATTGTTTCCTAAATCCCACTAATCATTATATTTTACACATACAAACACATTTAAATGTTAACAAACATCATTTTAGAAATATTATATACCTTTTACTTTTACTTCATGAACAGATATTATACCCTGTAAATATCTCTTACAAACTTTACATATTAAGTCTGGCAACACAAATGTATTTACAAATTTGAAGGTTATGTTAGTCTATTTACAAACTTGTAAAGTGAAAAATGTTTGTTTGTAATATGAGTTTTACTATCTATAAAAGGTCACAGAAGGAAACATTGTCCCGCAACACAAGCCCATCTATGGGACTTAGCGCGGAACAATGGAATACCAACTTGTACTGCTACATGTAAGATTTAAACTCCTGTACATTACCTAATCTAAGTACCTACTGTGTTTATTTTGGCATAATAAATAAATTTGAAATTTGCTGAGCATAGGCCTCTCTTCTTGTACGCCACTCGTCCCGTTCCAGCGCAGATTGAATCCAGGTGCTCCCTGCGGTTGTTCTAATGACGTCATCGCACCGCATCGGTGCTATGGCCAGTCATGGGTCTCCAGTCGGTTAATGTTTTGGTCCACCTGCCGTCCTTCTCGCAACATGTTCTGCCCAACATCACTTGAGTTTAGTAATAGCCTTATCGACGTCTCGCACTTTCATACGGCGCGCGGCGTCGGAAAAACATACATGGATTAATTTTTAAAGTCAAAGTCAAATCGTTTGTTTAATTATTTTCTGAGTATATGTGCGTGAGTGACTGTGAGTGAATGCGGATATGACGAGTAACACAGTAAAATGGAAGAGAGAAACGAAGTAAAGAGAAAGAAGTTACTGTTTTTGCAGTGGCATTCACAGCACATGCCGTGCTGCAGATGCTGATGTCAGTACTGACCTGGTGCGCCAGCCCTGAGGGCAGCAGGCGCAGCCTCCACAGCCAGCCGAGGCGGGCGTCGATGATGTACGAGGGCTGGAACACCACCCACGTGCCTGAGTCTGAACACGGCGCAGCTAAGGAAACTATTGATTGATTGTAATGTGAATTTCAAATATGGGTCCCAGTAACCCGAAATAAATGAATTTTATTTATTTATTTTTTTATAGACATTGACAATATGGAACTAATTTGCAAGGAATATGTGACGAGCACATGTAGGTAATTCGTAGTATTAGGATTCTGATCACCGTGCAATATGAGACATTTTAACACATAATTATTATCGCACGTAGTGTCTGTAGTAGGTAGGCCATGCGGCTTTGTTTGTAACCAATAACTGTTTTGTCACTTGTTTGCTGTGTTGTCCAGTTTACACACCTAAATAAATAAATAAATATACTTAGCTATTAAATTGTCAATTTTTTTATTTGTATCAATTTTTGGATACTTTAAAGTGATTGTATCTAGAACACAAATATCCGTAGTACAACATGTAATAAAGGATACACATGGGGCAGGGCTGCCTGTCCACGCTGGCGGGGCGCAGGGAGGCGGCCGCCAGCACCGCCGCGTGCGTCGCACAGCCGCCTTCACACGTCACCTCCTCTTCCAGGTCGAATATCTGAGACGTGTGGGACGACTGCAATAAATAAATAAATAATAAATAAATATTTCAGGACATATCACACAGCGCCATCTAGCCCCATACTAAGCTTACGCTTGTATCATACTAGATAACGGATATAATACATATATACTTTTCTTTTGTAAATACATACTTATTATACATAGAAACGACCAGACTTAACACAAGTAATTACAAATTTTAATATTCATAATTACTTGTGTTATGTGGGAATCGAACCGAACGAAGATTAGAAGGCAGAGCCACTACCAACTAAGCTAACGGAGCAGCAGCAATGTAGGATATAGAAGATTATTAGAGCTTGTCCAAGCTGAAATGACGCGCCCCACTACTTAATTAGTTTATTTACATGTGTGAGTGCAAATATTAAGCCCGTCACATTGTATGAAACAAGGCGTCCTCTCCGCTCGCACGTTTAAGATCAACTAAACTAGTTGGGCAACAAATCCGAGAACAACGGTTCTTAGCAAGTACGGTCTACGAAGAAATTCTAAAAACTTAAGCGAAATGATTTATTTAAATATTTTAATGCATCGCTTTAATAGGTTTTGAATTCATGGTAATTACTAATTAGAACATAATTATTAAGTGATTTCAGTTTAGTAGTATAGGGTTTCAGTATAGGCATATTAAAATAAAATAATAATTTGTGATTTATTTATTTACTTTACAATTAAATTTAATTACAGTCGCTTAGAGTATCATTACTCACTCATCTCAACAGTCGCTTTCGTCTGAATCAGAGTCATTAACATTAATAATAAATTCTTTATCCATGTCAAAGTATTGTGAATATTGTTTTTCTGTGTCTTCAACATGCCGACATGTGTTTGCCCCTTGGAGGAAATATCACAAGTATGATTCTTGGTCCGAGGTTTGCCCACATTGTACGATCAATCATTTCAAGTCGTTCATTTATTAGTGTCATAATGGATGTTAAATTTTGTGCAACGTTTTTACTAGCCACATAGTTTTTTAATATCCCCCATATTTTTTCAATGGGATTCAGTTCCGGTTGTTAAGGCGGTAATCGTAGAATTTCAAACCCTTTTGATTCAATTAGTTCATCGATAGCAAATCTTTTGAATTTATCTTTGTTTTTTAAAATTAAATCATATAGCTCTATTTTTTTCATCGTTTCATCAAATGGAATATTTTTATCTGCAAGCCATGTTTGCATTTCACTCTTGTTTGAGTTGGAGTTAGGCGCTTTTTCTATTAAAGCATTGTGGTAAGAAGCGTTATCCACAACAATGACAGAGTTTTCTGGTAGATTGGGCAGCAATTGTGTGCTAAGCCACTTTTTATAATTATTCAGATTCATGTTGTCGTGATAATCTCCACTTGTTGAGTTTGCTTTATACACTAAGCCAGCATTTGGAACAAATCCTTCACACCCACCAGCGTGGACAATAATGACCCGCATACCTTTAGATATTTTTTTTGTACTGGTGATACTCCTTTCGCTAGTTTCCAGCACATGTTTTGAATATGTGTTGTGTGAACGTAACTTTCATCTGTGAAAACGATATATCGTCCCTCATCACGGTATTTTTTTAATCGCCTCAAATATTGGAACCGCAGCATTTGTATGTCGTGCTTTTCGACTAGAGCTTTACGGTTGTCATCAATTTTTGACCACTCGTAGCCTGATCCTTCAAAATAGTGCGCAGTAAATAATAAAATAAATAAACAAATATTTCAGGACATATCACACAGCGCCATCTAGACCCATACTAAGCTTACGCTTGTATCATGGGTACTAGATAACGGATATAATGCATATATACTTTTTCTTTTGTAAATACATACTTATTATACATAGAAACGACCAGACAACACAAGTAATTACAAATTTGAATATTCATAATTACTTGTGTTATGACTTATGCGGGAATCGAACCCGCACCCCTAGATTAGAAGGCAGAGCCACTACCAACTAAGCTAACGGAGCAGTGTTTCTATACAACCAGTAAAACCAATTCTTTCTACCAATATCTGTTTAAGCTTTCTTAATGTTGGTACTTCATTAAATTCTGTATGGAATGAAGCTATCGTTCTTCGAAGCACACCCATATCAAAATCTTCCAGCTTAGACTTAGGACGCGCCATTTTTGGTTTTGAGGGAGATTTAAAAATTTTCTGCGATACATCCTTTGAAGCCCTAGCTTGTTTTTCTTCTTTTAAAATTCGCGTAATCGTGGATTCACTAACACCAACTGCTTGGCCAGTTCGCCACCTAGCATCAGTAAGTTTTTCCACTCCATTTTCCGCTTCATATTTCATTCGGTGGTATAATTTTGCAATTATTTCTTTTGCCTGTAAAAAAATAAATAGAATTTTTTATTAATATAATTTAGTAAAACAATTAAAAAAGTCTAACGTAACTTTACATGTTAAAAATCAAATGAGTTGTTTTAAGAAATATTTTATTTACCTGGCTCCGAAGATGTTTTTTTGTAGACATGCTGACGGTACTTTTGAGATCGAACGATGCGTGCTCCCGCGTTTGAGTCTAACCGGCAACTGAACGACCAATTACAATTGCATGTTTAGGTGTGTTGCGTCCATATTTGAAATTTGCTTGTGTGCGTAAATGCGAAGGTGGGGCGTGTCATTTCAGCTTAAACAATCTCTAACTAACTAGAAAGATATAATATGCAAATGTTATACATTTCTTTGGCCATTGTAAATATACTAGTAGGATACTTGGCGACAGAGTTTGTACAACCTGACTATTTGGCTGTATTAAACTCTGTCGCAAAGAGTCTAACAGTGTGTTCTGATAGTCTCTTTAGTTCATAGTAGCTCCATCTTGAACAAAAGTCTTACTTGTGGGGCTGTCGCTTCTGGTGCTCTGGTAGTTAAGTGCCTAACTGTCCAGTGGAAAAAAAACTTGCCCCAAATGGAACTATTGATGTTATACAATAGGAAATGTAGTGAAGTAACAATGAAATTATACTTTAACAGCCTATCTTTGTAAGAGTTCTAAATGTATATAGTGTGTCAAACTCTTGAATTTGTCATTTAGCGAGTATAAAGTAACATATTACCTGATGATGTACCACCACCAAGTTGTCAACGACGGAGACTGCAAACCTGCCCGACAGGCCCGTCTTCAGGATGTGTGTGTACTGCTGGCTGCCGCCGCCCGATACAGGCATCAACCACACCTGGCACACAGTGATACACATTATCAATTCATTAAGTAGATGGATTTTTACAAAATGCATAATGAAAATGACATTTTAATGAAATAATCGCAAGATCGTAGTTTGTAGTCAAGCGTGAGCCTATCAAATGTAAAAAAAAAGGTTTAAACATGTAGTATGCTGACCCACCCATACAAAATCTATTTACTATTATTATGAATACCAGTCCAGAATTTCAAATGGTTTTATCATTTAAGAGTACACATATGTTGTGTATTATCATAAATGTCATTTTCTTATGTTATAATGAGGGTACTCAATAAAGTTTTAGTTCTGTTTCTGACTCAACTGTGTGTGTTATTACAATGGCGACGAGGATGGGATATCTCTTTTTAAAGGACTGTGAAGCTGGTTGACAAATGCTAGCACTGCTGCATCACCGGATGATGTCTGGGCACTGGTGGTGTCAGGGCTTAATGTAAGACCGCGCCTATCAAAACATATCTAAAGCTAGTGGCATCATTATTTATACTGACTCACATATTGTTTCTTCTCATCCTTTGTTTGGGTCTTTGGAGTGATTTTAACAATTAACTAATGACCAACTATAACCATATCTGTACACAATCAAGATGAAAAAGCGATCCTTGGTTTCTGTCCAAAATATGTATAATGACTTATTAAGAAATACCTTGTGATAAATGCATTGTGATCTCTGGTTGCTTCAATACAGGCTGCCAGCCTAGCGAAGCAACTAGGTATACTGATAATTTGTTTAAAAGAAAATTTATTTTGATACCTCAGTGGGTGGTGGTGCGGCTACTCCAGCGGTGCTGGCGACTCCATGCCGGAACACAGCACACCAGGTGGCCGAGCATATTTGCAGCACAAACACATCTCTCTCCACGGCCGGACGACCTGCCTCTACTGGAACAGTGTTGTCCAAATATATAATGATATATTACAAACAAATATGAACAGAGAATTATAATGACCAGCTTTTAAAAATATAGACATATGTAAACACAATTTAAAAAACCTGCCTTGCATTTATTCAATACAGGCTTAACATATTTTTATTAGACTATTCAAATCATCATCAAGTACCTTTAGAACTTACTAGTTTAACATTACATTTTAATGGTGTGTATACACTTTGTAATACATAAATACATGATTTTTATATCATCACTAATTTAGGAGTGAGGCCCTCGTCTGATTCAGATACAAATCTAAATTTGAAATTCAACTACACAAATTACTTACCCTTTACCATATTAGGAATACATATAGCTTTTATAACAGGTATACAAAACTGCCCTAGATATTTACTTCCTTTAACAATCTGCCAGATTGCCAACAATTTCTTTTGATACTCACATTCTAGTTTCTGTACTTTGGTGATAGTGGAGTTATTGAGTGAGAAGGGTTGCAGCAAGGTGCCATTGTTCCCCGCCAGGAGGACTATGTTGCTCTGGGCACACCAGGAAAACCAAGCACCACTGAAACAGTAGAAAACAAGAATTACCTATCCAATATCTAAAATATTATGTGTACAACCAACTGAATTTATATTTAAGAATATAGCCTAAATAGAATCTTCATTCCAAGTCATTACTTAATAAAATAAACTATGTAGTAGGATAAGTATAAGTTTATACATTATGAACTAAATGCCCTCTGTGATGATGTCATTAGGTTAATAGAGATTTTATTTTTTATAAATGAAACAAAACCAAAAGTTGAATCAAAAGTACCATATTTGAAATGTTACCTGAATGAAGTATGTTTTAGACTTTTCAGCTGTTTCTTCTCTGGTAAAACTTGCAGTAACTCTATGCCATGGTCTGTTATAAATGCAATTTCATTTACTTTAGGCCACACAAATCCAAGAATCTTTGCACTCTTCCATTTGCAAGTGTGAGTGTACTCTACATTGGTTGGAGCCAAGTCTTTGAAGTTTACAAACTCAACAGTAGCATTCTGATTGTCTAGATTTCTTTGTATGGCTAAGATGTTTTGGTCAGGGGAAAATTTTATGGAAATGATGGGTCCACGGTCCTCCATACGAAAGGATGTACATTTAGACTCATCCATGCTGCTTACGGTCACCCCAGTCACGCCCCCCGATCGCACTGTGAATACCTGCGAATACAAAGAGACGATGTAACACAGCTAAGTTTGGAAAACTTCATCAATTTTTAGAGAATGAGGTCTATCAAGTACAAACATGTGAAGCTTTTTAATACTCTCAAACTAAATACGGACTTTAATACTAGGAGTACCGTAAATTTCCAAAGAAATCAGCATAAAAATATGTTCTACTTACTTGGCCATTCGTATCATCAAAAAATACATTCGTCGCCGGACTATCAGCGTCAAACCTTTTAGGCTGGTCTGATAAACACAAATAATATTCATCACTGTCTTTTAATTGAAAATTCACCATTTTAATGCCGTAATTCTCTAATAATACAAAACAAAATTGTTTATTTTGATAGTACGACGTGCTTGATTTGCATAATGACATTGACATATGAAAATTATTGCCATCTAGAGCTTGCTAAGACTAGCAAGCTCTAGATGGCAAAAAAGACAGGATTTTATTAAGCAGGAGGAGACCCTCCTGCTTAATAAAATGTTTTCATAAACGTTGCCGAACGCGCCCTTATCACTATGGTAACTTTAGGCGGCAAACAAATAATAAAAGTTGTTTTGCAAATCCAAATCTTTCTGTGTAGATTTGTAGAATAAGGCATATTTATTAGAATATTTTATAGAGCTAAATGGCTGACAATATAGAGTTACGATCGTTCAATGTTCGCAATCAGCCAAGTGGTGACATAGAAGAGTATCACGAAATAAAACACGAAGGAAAGCAGCAGGAATTGTTGGAAACAGAAAGTTTAATTACAAAGTTTTCGCCAGAGGCAATCAATGATAACGATTTCTTTGTTCACGATGGAAGACATGAAACTAAAGATGGTACTAAAAAGAAAAAACGCAGGAAAAAAGAAAAGCCATCAAATATAATGGATATTATAAGTTCGGAACTAGCGTCACTAACGATACCTGTTAAAGAAAATGTAATAGAAGTGGTTGAAGACAGGCAAAACTATCTGAGCGCGTACGTGCAAAGTTTATCGAGAGAACAGAGAAAGTATCACCGCAGAAAGACATTGATTGACTCTGAATACGGGTAAGTTAATTGTATAAGTATATTTTTTATTCAATCGAATTGATAAAATGTAGGTTATGTACAATATCTAATATATTGTTTTGTGACAAGTACCTAAATATTCTACTAAGCTTGGCATTTTTAGACAATCACGAATCACTAGAGCTCATAAACTCAGCCCCATATACCCAAACCTCTTAGAAAACATCACAGAAGATACACAGCTGGATGTCCCTGTACAATACATGGGACCCGCATCGTTTACCGACATCATAAGTGATTATGACAGTCAGCCACAAGACAAACAATCTATAAAGTTCCTAGATATTGAACTAAAAGACATGCAATTTAAACATCATCATAATTTCTCACTGGAAGATGTTTTGTGTATTAAACTAATAGATACTTACACAGAATATGAGAAATTACAAGAAAGCTTGAGAGATTTGACTCATGATATCAAAGTAAATAGAGAAACTAAAGATAATCTTAAGAAGGACCTTTTAAAGGTTAGTCCAAAAAAGAAAGATGACATCAGATTTGATGCTACGATAAGAAAATATGCAGGGCAGCTATTTCAGCTAAAAGAAAAATATATTGAGGAACTTAAGATTAAAAAGGAATTGACACACAGACTAATATCGATATGGTCTGATATAGAATTGGTAAGAGAAAAATTGGTATGTAGAAGTACACCATATGATTTAAAGATAAATAAGCATACTCTACATAAGAATCAGTATGAAAAAGCATGGAATAGTTTGTACGAAGAAGAATGGACGGATAAACTTGCCAAAATCGAGTACGATTTTGCAAGTAAATACATGGAATATAATGAATTCAAAAAGGAACACACTGACGATCACAAACCCAAGAAGAAAATAACTAAACCTAAATTAGAAATAGATGAAGAAGCAATTAAAGAAGAAGTTGAGGAAATTGTAAACAGTATTGTAGCGAGAGATGTCACGAATTTAAATTTGGAGAAAGACAAAAAGTTTGTAACTGATATAAAATTACTTACAAACGTATATAATTTCGAGGTATACATAGACAAAGTATTCGTTTGTGAATCCGAACAATACACATCCAGTATGGACAAATTGCTTGATGTTAAATTTTGTGAATACTTCTCTGTTGAAATTCTTCCAAATAATGAAACATTACAAATTAATTTAAAAGAAAATGATAAGAATGTGGCACATATCAAGGCAAAGTTATCTGAATTCAGGAAAAAAGATAGCGATAACTACATCAAACTTAAATTTGTTTATGACAAAGATGTTGTACTGACTCCTGATTTCGTTGGCAGTGGCAATAGTATCAAAGACATTGCCGCTGTAAATAAAGTGAGGCTCAAATGTAGTAACACTTTTAAGGAAAATCTCAGAACAACATGCGAAGTTACTGCAATAATACGTTGGAATCAGAATATGGATCAAGCGCAAAGTGAATCGATTAAAGCTTCATTGGACTTAGGAAAAAAATTACAGAGGCTGATGCATGGAATAGATAAACCAAACATAGAAGTTCTCAGCGATATCGTCAGTAAAATATACGACAAAGATGTTACGAATAATGAAGCGATGATAAACACTTTCAAGCAGCTGTGTAAATTAGAGCCTAAAGACAACGAAGAATTTGAAATAGATGATAACAGTGCCGAGTTCTTAAGGTTAAAACTCCTGCATCTAAGGAATATTGGCGGATTTACAGATGTAGAAAATAAAAGGGTTCCTATACATGGCAGTCAAATATCTACAGAACAATTGAATTGTCTGCAAAAAACCAAGGAGAAAGATTTTGACCTAGACTATCTCAGAGACAAGGAAGCAGATATGGATCCTATTGAATTGCAAAGGTTTATTGGCGCAAAGTATATGCAGAAATTAAATAAGAAAATGCTTAAAAATCTTAACGAGCATTTGATGGGGAAGACAAGGAAAGATATGGTGCGGGAATCTCGAGATTTTAATTGGAGGTTTGTATACCTAAATAAAATTTGTAAGATTGTTTAAAATTTATATTCCATTGTAGCTTCCTGAAAATATGAGGATGTCTAATTTTTAGGGGTCTCTTTTCAAGAGGCAACAATGCTAATCCCCTATCATCAATATCCAACGGTGCCAAACAACAGATCCTCAACGAGTCAGTAACAAAGGTGCAGGAGATCCAGATCACAGTCCAGAGAGCTTTCAACCTCGTGGACAGAACTACTGACTTAGTTGACGAGGGAGAAAATAATGAAGAAATGATTGCAGGTAAGTACCATTGAAAGGGAATTAATTATTTACTAAAAAGTTAGGTACCTACTTACTTAGTACATATTGTACTAGTGCTACATCGTGATTTTATGTAAAAAAAATGGCTATGTATGATAAAATAGAGATCTTATGCGAACACAAATCCATCCACCCGAATGCCAGTGATTTTTCATCAGGTTTGTTATCTAAAACAACAGAGCGGTGTTGCTTTCACCATTTTTTCATCAAACAGTTTTACATAAACTATCTAAGAAGCAATACCGACGTCACAGTAACAGTAAAATAGTTATATTCTAATCGTTAACCGCGTAGTTCTCCCAAGTCCTTGCTCTGCAGCGCACGTTCCAGGGTACCGCGTGCGTCCGCTGCGTCCGTTCGTGCGCGTCTCGTACCGAGCTGCGTGCGCGCAGACTGTCACCGCCATCGGCTGCCATCCCTCTTGGAACCATACACTGAAGCTGGCCGCGAGGTGAGAGGAAATTTGTCCTAGATATCTTCTGCTGACTTATTTAGGTAGTTTCGGGATAAAAAGCAACTAAATATAACATCATATCATAAATTTTGTATTTCAGCGGGTGCACTGCTTTTTTGCTAGGTTTCCACAGTAAATTCTAAATCGCATTTGATCAACTTATTATAAAATAAATCAGCCTATCTTAATCATTGATTCATTTTTTTGGTACTAGATAGGAGTTGTTCTAAATACCCACTCCCTGCCTGAACATTATGAACGTTCCAGACTGGACCCCCTCTCGTCCCTGCGCGTGGACATATTCGACTCGTGCAAGGTGCACCTGGAGGAGGGCTCCGACGACCAGTCCACGCTGTCCCGCACCATGCACTACCGGTACTACAACAAGTGGCTCGGTACTGCTGAGATACCTCTGTTTGCTGTGCTGACCTTGGGAACGGTAACCGAAAGTTTACGAACTTTAGTCGAGGAAATGTGGTGGCGCCATTTGTTATACTTTTCAGTTCGTAAATATTGATCCATTAGTACAGAATATAGAAGTCCATTAAGTTTTGACATAGTTACTTAGTACATAGTAATTTTTGGTGTTAGTTTTTATAAAAAAAAAAAATAAGTGCATTTCGGTCTACCCGTACAACGTTTGTAAAACCCTTTTTTATCTCCATAATTATCAGTCCCAAGTATCTGGACTAAAAACCATTAACACATTGAATTTACAATTTAGACGGACTGTACTTACCTACTTCTTGTTTTAGCTCCGCGGTACCTTCAAAATAAACTCGCCTCCAATTTTATTTGGGTATGAAATGGCACAAAATAAGGGATCTCAATCCCTCATACCTGAAGTGGCGCGCCTGATGAAGAAACAAAGTTCATACATCGCTGTTCACATCACGACAAGCCTCTCTCATTTAGGAGGCTTCCAGGACTTTACTCAGCCACTACCCAGCAGCGTAGAAGACGACTACATCATCAAATATTTGAACAACTTCGTCACGGAATTCATAAACGATTTCCCAAATAGAAGCATAACATTGACTTTTATAGACAGCGCGGGCAAAAACAAATGCGTCACGCAGTTTCTTCAGCCCATACCATTACCTGATCGTGATCACTTTCCCAAAAACCCAAAAAGCTGCGGCTCAGCGATGTCGAAATCTTCGGGATTCTCGCGAAGTTCCTCTTCGAAAAGCAGCGGGAGAAAGAGAGAGGTAGATCTGGAGGCTAGTGAAGAGAAAGAGTCAGTGTACAGTCAGGAGACCAATTTGAAAGGTGTAGACAGTTTGATGAAGACCATCAATGTATGCCTGCGGTACGTGGCTCTCATACCGTGCTACGAAGTTGTTGATGCACATGTTGTTACGTTGATGGGACTGGTAAAGACGCTGAAGACTTCTTTTCTTTCCGACAAACAGATGATACCGATTTTCGTGTACTTTATGAAAATTACTTGTATCTTTCCAGGAGCTTCTAAAGGTGTTGCACGGCTCTCCACTGGATCATGCAATATTGCTATCTAGTTACTTCCTCTACTTAGGTGTAAAAAGTTGGATCGCCATCGGCATGGGCTTGCCTAGAGGCCGAAGCTCCTACGTCCTTATACAATACGACCTGACCGCTCGAAGATTTGTGCTGACTAGCGATGAGTTGTACAAAAATAAGGGGTTTCTGAGCAGGAATGAAGGGTATCTGTGGTATGTGTGTGACGCTGTTAGCGGAGATAGACACGAGCTGAGAGATGTGGGGTGTCCTATGAAAACTGTTGAATACTTATTTGATAGCGACAATGTAAGTATGATGATATGATACTAAAAATACAGGTAGCCAATATTTGGAAACATTCAAATATATATTATACCACGGTTTTTCAGATTTGGGTTAACGTGCAATCATCACAAGATTGTGAAAACGTGTCCTTTGATTTATCGAAATCTTCGGATTGGCAAACAGTAAGCACATTTCACGAGTTACGGCTAAACCGACATAAAAAATTGAAGAGTCATTCAGACCTAACACTACTATTGACATGTTTTTATTCAGGTATTTGACAAGGACATATTCGTGATGAAGCAGCCCATAGTGAACGATCCCCAGCTGTATTCTCCACCGGGCAAGGTAGAGGCATTGAGACAAAGTCTGGAAGCCAAAATAAAAGGGAAAATACAAAAGTGGCGCCCACATATGAAGACTATTTGGAATAGGTAACTATAGCATCTATACATATTATGCAAAACGTGACTCAATTTTTTTTTTATAAAATAAGTTAACTATTAAATTAATTGTCAGGTATTGCAGCGGTCTTCTGCGCGACGCCTTGCCTTTCTGGGAGTACTGGAGCTTCAACCCGAGTGACAACAAGCCAGGGTTCAGCCACAAAGTCAAACAACTCATGGTCACTTACAGGGTCTGTACTTTATTATGTCTATCTATACCTACTCGCCACTTATATTAATTTGCATTTCATATGGGTTGTTGTTATTTACAGATGTACGGATTTCCCCTGAACATTCCTTTCCTAAACAGCAAGTGTGTGATGTCCGCAGTGAAGGCGAGCGCCGCACACCTCCACGACGCGCCCGGAGTGGAGTTCGGTCTGGGCGTGGAGGTGTATGCGTACCCTAACAACGTGCTCAGTGTGTGGGTGTACGTCGCCACTATCACCAGAGTGTAGAAATAAAAGTGTGCTCTCGATAAATGTGTCTATATTTCGCAAGTCTTGTAAAATGATAATAGTATCAAAAACGCCTCTGCGATCTTATCAGAAGTCACTCAGTCCGATATTCAAACAAAAATCGTACAGAAGAGCGATATAAAATTTATTTATCATTAAAAAAATCTAATTAGGATCTTTAGAAAAAAATAAATTATATCAATTTAAATAAAATAGAGCGTGTATGTCTTTTCGTTTTAATGCTAACAAAATAAAATTAACATTTATTTCATTGTAGTATAAAAATATACGTAAAATAGAAAAGAAGGATTACACGGGTCGGGTGGTAGCGTTTGAAGCGCAGATGCGTGCGCTCGCGACGCGAGCCGGCGACGGACTGACGCCCGGGGCGAGGGCAGGGGCGCCCGGGGCGAGGGCAGGGGCGCCCGGGGCGAGGGCAGGGGGCGCCCGGGGCCGGTTATACGCATTACGCACAACTAGTTAGTCGTATGACAAAGAACAGTCGAGTACTCTGTCTTGAGATCTTATTCACAATTTTACTACATTAGTCGCGACTAACATGCGCGTTTAGGACACTAACTAATATCGCTAATGTAAAATTACGTTGTTTGCCAGGACAAGTCCTTTGAGCTTGACCAATGATGTTTGACTTGGTTTCGAAGATGTTCTGAAATATTGCTACATAAGTACATGACAATTTAATTAGCATTCAGATTTGAGCAATGCTTAAAAGTGGCAATGAATGTCTGCTGTCAATCAGGTCATATTATCAGAGATGTTAGGGGCTTATACAACAATACATTTAAATTTACTCTTATTAGCTGAAAGAACAAAAAACATCTTCAGAGAAGATGTAAGCTAAGAGCATTTTATTATGGTAATAAAAGCTAGAGCTCTGGCTGACTTGATTCATAAGAGCAGCATATTAGACAAATAAATTAGTTATCAGGACATACAAATTAGTTGATAATTCAGAGTATGTAATAAGTTAATGGTTCATATGATTGCAAGCAACTATAATACACAAATTGTATTCAAAATAATTACATTAAAAATTCTATTATATAGCACAGACTATAGTCAAAATCTGATGTAAAAAAAATTGTCGAATTGAGGACCTCCTTCTTTTGAAGTTGTTAAATAATAAAATTGGGGTAAGTATCTAAAAAAATGAGACAGATGCGTGGTCTACAATAGATAGACAGAGAAAAATGAAAAGGGGGGCCTATTCCCAACAATGAGACATTACAGGCACATAATAAATAATAATAAGAGACAGAGTTAAAATAAAGTGCCCCGGAGCCGTCCGCCGCGTGGTTAGAAGCGCTCTCGCGAGTAGACTTAACCTAAGCGGGTGTTGGTGCTTAGCTCCCGGGGTCGTCGTGCTTCTGCTTGGAGCGGCGCAGCTGCTGCAGGTAGTGGCGCTGGATGGGCTTGTGCAGCGCCAGCTGAGCCAGCGCCTCGTCGATGGAGAACCACTGCCGCTTGCGCCCCATCAGCCGGGAGTCCTCCCACTCCGCCAGCTCCTGCGTCACCGTCATCACGTACACCTCCGTGCGGTGCTTGTGCTCGCGGTTCTGGAACGTATTGCACCACCAATAAGTATACTGACCATGGACTATGTGTTGTCATCACAACTCTAGACAAGAAAACTTTTAAGATATTGAATAGGTCTCTGACATACTTTTAGCTTAAGGACTGCTAGAAAAAAATATAATGTAATGTTTTTGAGGCAAATTAGGAACATTTAAGCTACTAGATAAAATTTTGCATTGGGGAGAGTGTGGGGATGTGGAAATGCATTTCCTTCATGAAAAAAGGCATAAGGTACTTTGCGGAAATCCATTGTAAATGAAACTCCAGAGTATCATTTAAGCTACTTTACATGTAAGAAGAAGCAAGAAAATGATTTGTTAAAGCTCAAGTTCTATCCAAATTCTACTTTAATAATAAAAAAGGTATAAATTGAGACAATAAAATAACAAAAAGAATTTGTAATTTGAATGCCTATCTTTCAAATCAGTGTGCCAGCCAACATTTCATTTGAACCCGTTTTAGACATTCAAAGTACACACTACAAGACACATAACTCATTAGATGACAAAAACTTGAGCTAGTTCAGCTTGGACTTTGGCACAAACATTATTCATCATTTTGATATGATGAGTCATTGAATTTTAAAACAATTCACTCATTTCAGCATCTAAAGTAAAACATTGTTAGCTGCATAATCAAATAGTGGAATAGATACCTATGCTTATGAACTATAAATACGAGTAGATAAATTAGACATTTAGACATACAATATCATTCATCACATCATTATTTTATTATGAATTTCTTAATTGACTGATAAAAATGATATAGACTATAGATGTTTTAGGTAGAATTTATTTGCCAACTTGCATTTTACATCCTCAGCCACAATATTGTGGATGAATAACATTAACCATAATATAACTGGGTGCTTGGTTCTCATGCAAAACTACATAATTGACTAGCATTATGATTAAGGAAATTACTTGAGTGGGAAAACTGCATACATTATTACATCCTCTAATAGATTGTAGTACATTTATACCATAAATACTATAATTATAGTCTTCTGATTGTGCTGTACATCGAATGTTTGAGTTGATGATTAAAATTAGAATTTTTGTTATTACTAACATCAGGACATTTTAGGTTCCAAATAATATTCATTTAGTTGAATTTAGGTTGTCCATATAAAATCAATAATATTGTAGACAACTTATCAGACAAGTACTTAAACTGTGAAGTACCTAACTTTTTTTTAGTTCACTTCAGACAGTTTTAGACTGGCAAACAAAAAACTTATAATTTCATTCAAGTATAGATTAGTCACAGAATGAATCACAGATCTCAAAGGTGGGCTGAAGGATTTGGAGGTCAAAGACTTTTTGCAATGTACAATAATGTAAATATATTTTTTTTTACATTAAGACTCAATAAAAGTATTAGGCCTTGATAACCATGGTAATCTATCACTTCAAATTATGCACAAACAAAGTCCAATTGTCCATTCAAATTGATTAACTACCTGGTATCAGATTATTACAATCAACTATTTTATTTAAATAGAGCAGTGACTATTTATTAGGGCTTTGATAACTTACTGCTTGTTAACACGATCCGGCGCGGCAACGGCTGTAGCCGTATTTTGAATATACACGAAAAGTCGGTACGGTGACAGCCGTATAATTTTAAGCTTTATTTACATCAAGTACGGCTATCACCGTTGTAAAATATATTTGCTTATAGTAAAGGCCTTATTTTCTAGTGCATAAAGTCCAAAGCATGTAGCTCTACTATCAAATATAACGTGGTTTAGGGGCTATCAATGAGTGCCACACCCACACATAAATAAAATTCAAACGTAATGCCAGTACTGTCGTAGCCGTGCTCGTTTCCGTTGGATTTCAAACAAATGTCAAGTCAGTGTCGCGCGACCGTTGGCCGGCTGTGGGAGTGCGCCCGTCATTTTGCGCGCGGAAATTACAGCCAAATACAAAGCTTATGGTAAGCATAAATTATGATTTAAATGCATGAAAAGTAAGTGGTAGTTCTTGTAGACTTCAAGTATTACTAGAAAATGCTTTATTTTACAATACATAGGCAATTTTTTTACATAAAATCTCGTATATTCAGATGAGTCGCAACAAAGAAGAGGACCGCATTTTGAAGCTCCTAGAAGATGTGTCTACTCCTGAGTCGTCATGCTCTGAAGAAGACCCGTATTGTGACGACGGAGAGTACGGTTCTGATAGAGATTTTGAGCCCAATTTCAATGAACTGTCTTCCGATTCAGATGTTGTATGTCCGAGGAAGAGACAACGACGCCATCAAAGTGAGTATAATGAAAAAGAACAGACGGACACAGAAGATGAAATCAGCGACGTTGATACAAAAATTCCTGAAACCAATCTTTCTGTGGTCAATGGAAACTTACATTCCACAGATAATAATAGCCAAGATCACAACCAATCAAATGTCACTTCTGAGTCACCAGTTTCAAGTAAACAGCAAACAGTAACCGCTTTAGTGCATAGATCAGAGCATGACGACCATAACAAAGTCCCCGACTCAATCGTGATCGTTGACCAATCTGAAAATCCTAGAAACCTCGTTGAATATAACAAAAAAGTAGCCGAAGACTTCGATGAGCTCCAACCTTCACTTCACCAAATATTCACGGCTGAAGACGAGCCGCCCCCGCGAGCCGCCAGAAGATGTGCATCTCCCATACCTGCTACAGACGATACTTGGCATGAGACTACGGAACCCATTCCAGAGTTTGATTTTGACTACTTGTCTACAGGCCTTCGTGTAAGCATTGATGACCAAAGTCAACACAAAGAACTTGACATATTCAAATTGATGTTTTCTGATCATTTGCTCGAATACCTTGTGTCACAGACAAATTCTTATGGACTAAACTTGACTTTTACAGAAAGACCTCATACTAGACATAGCAGAAAACAAGTGTTTCGTGAAGTGAATAAGGAAGAAATGCTTGCTTTTCTTGGATTGTGTCTACTGCAAGGCCAGTGTAGCATTCCAATGAAACGATCCCTGTTCTCCTACTCGAGTGCATTATATTACCATCCATATTTCTCCTACACGATGTCGCAGCGAAGATTTGAGCAAATTTTGAGATGCCTGTACGTAGGTGAAATTGGCGCACGTAGAGAGAAAAAAATCATTGATTTTATTGATGCACTGTGTAATAACTTCCGCAACGTGTATGGACCCAATAAGGAGTTATCTCTGGACGAGTCGCTCATCCTATTTAGAGGGCGACTCGACTTCCGTCAATACATAAAAAACAAAAAAGCACGATATGGAATAAAATTCTATGAATTGACATCTTCAGATGGATATGTTCTAAACATAATCATGTACACGGGTAAAGAAGAAAACACAGATGATCAGACTACAAAAAAGACGGAACGGATTGTTATGAAACTTTTGAAACCATACCTGATGAAAGGACATCACGTATATATGGATAACTTCTACAATGACGTTGGTTTGAGCCAAAAACTTTTGAGACTGCGGACTCATACTTGCGGAACGTTAAGAAAAAATAGAGTGTCGAACCCAAGGGTTCTAACAAACGCAAAATTAAAAAAAGGTGAACATCTGTGGCGACGTAAAGGGAATGTGTACGTGTCTGCTTGGAAAGACAAAAGGCCAGTGTACACAATAACGACCATTACCCATCCGAAAATGGAGTTAGTCGCCAACAGGTTCGGCAAGTTGTCAAAGAAACCAAAAGAAGTGGCTTCTTATAACCAATACATGGGCGGTATTGATCGTAAAGATCAAATGGTGTCGTATTATTCGTCACCGCAGAAAACGATACGATGGTATAAGAAAGTCTTCTTTCATATGCTGGACGTGAGCGTATGGAATGCCTTCCATGTGTACAAAAAATACTATGGTCCTGACGGCAGATACGAATTCATTGACTATAGAGACGCTTTGATAAAGCAAATGACCAATGTGAGCAAAAAATTGACAGGGAGAGACGTGGTAAGAAGTGGCAGTATATATTCTAGCAGGAAAACAGCTGGAAGTACTGCTGTTACTGCAGCACCACCAGAAACCACAAAAGCCACTTCTGGCGGCCACTGGCCAGAACAAATTCCATGTGCTGCTGACGCCAAACGGAAGTTCAAGTTCTTGAACTGCAAACTTTGCACCAAAAAGAAGATCCGCCGAGAAACCAGATATAGATGCAAAGGTTGTGTCATAAACACCCCTCTTTGCCCTACCTGTTTTGAGGAATGGCATAATATGGAAACAGAAGCCGAAGAAAACTGAAAAAATACATTATATTCATATTAAATTAAAGTAAAGGCCGCTAAAGACTAAGTTTTTTGCTACAAGTATGTCAATAAAGTTCTAAGGATTAGAAAGTCGTTTGGTTTGAAACGACTTTAAATGCCAAAACCAGGTTAGCGTTCATAATAAAATTAGTTTCTATTTGTGTTCAGACTGCTAAATATATGTAATTCCACTTGTAATTAGGTAATAAAAAATACTTCTACAAAATGAATTGTTTTATTTATTCCAAACACCATTATACAGGTATGTGTGACGGTTATAGCCGAACTGTCTTTATTAATTGCTATTGCTAACTTATAAAAGGTCCGCACGGCCACAGACGAGCTACTGCTACTGCAGTATTGGCACTTTCTACAGACAGTACATCTTTTAATATTGACAGTACGGCCTTAACCGTCACACGGCTATACCCGTAGTGCTGATTTTAAAGGATTTTATTTTATGTGCTCTGACAGTACGGCCATATACGGTTCCGGCTATAGCAGTAAGTGTCATGGCATAATGATTTGATAGATGTAATATTATCAGTACGGCTGTGACAGTACTGTGATTTTGTATGAACTTTTTTACTGCCAATCTCGTATATGACACCGCGCCGGATCGTGTTAAGAAGGTCAAAAATTATAAGTGTAATATGTAAAATGATTACGTCTTGCAATAGGTTCTATGAGTTGATAACTATGCACTGAAATAATTCTGAACTATACTATACACAATAGTCTAGTTAGTAGCTATAAATAATGAAACAACAGCAGTAACTGTATTCCAAACAATGAGTTATTCCCAGCAGCAACAATGTAAGATGTTTAATAAAACATTTCTGAGCAATTATTGTTGCAAGGCTTCCCTTTGTCAGAGAGGATTTGTTATGGAGTTTACTGATTCACAAGCTAAGTACTATCATTGTCAACTTGATCATGCTGGATAACTAAATATTTAATATAAAACAGAACAAGTCATGATTGTAACTAGTAGATTACTAACATGCACATGACTTTCAGAATAATATACTGTGAGATACTTCATCAAAGTTAACAAGTCAACATTTTATTTATGTACACAGTAAATCAAATTTTTACTTTGATGAAGTTATTATTGTTAATAAATTTTACTTAATTCAATTATTATTTATGATTAGGTACCTACTAGGTATGTACAAAAATCTTTTCAACATTTTCTGTAAATAAAACCTATTCAAAAAACCACATCTTTAATTATTTTGTGTTATACTTATCAATTCTAAAGATTTACTGGAAGCTAATTAAAAGAATGTTGTCCCTACTATACTATGTATGACATTAAACAACACACTTGTTGAATTCAGCAATAATGTTGGGTACAGAGATGTTTAGTTACTTTATGTGTTAGAAGTTGGCTGGTATCCTAATGTTGGTTGTGTAACTATTCCCTGCTCATTGTTTATTGTATGGAAGACAAGGTATGTTTGTTTATTTGTGATGAATGCCAAAAATTTTGCACCAGTACTGCTGTTACGCCAATATGGTATATTGTGTATTGCCAACACTTAGTCAATGTATGGCTGAATTCTGTATCACAAATTAAGTGGTATTTATGGTTGTATTTAGAAATTAAACTACTCATTGTTGGTGCTCGTCCTGTGATTAAAAGTGAACTTGTTACAGATTAACATAGAGATTATAGAAAATATGTGTTGTTGTCTGTGATACTAAAAAAAAATTGTAGTTGTGAAACTACAATTATTTTAAAACATTAAATAATTAATATTAATTAGTTATATATAATAACCATATTTGCCAAAGAGTGTTTTTGTCTAGGATGCTGCTACAGGTCAAAGGGTGAGGTGCCAACATAAGGTAACTTTTTTTTTTTTAGCTTGAAGGGGTTTGCACTTGATCATAGTTTACCTGATAGCAAGCAAAAGCTGGCCTAAGATGGAGCGTGCTTACCCGATAAGAACCGATTCACTCTCGCTTTGAAGATCGCTGGATTATAGTGGGTGGGGAACAGAGAGTCAGGCAGGGAGTTCCACAACCTTGCCTTGTAGAAGCGTACCGTTTTGCCATATCATATTAGACCAAATGATGAGACAAACATATGACCCATTTTTTAAGTTCATGCTGCACACTGTGTTGAGTTCATCATCCAGATCCTCAATATTTAGTGTGGATAAACAAAGAAGTTTGTATGAACATGTATTTTGTATGTATTGCAGTAAGTATATAGGAATGATGCTGAAAGCAGCATGCTTACTTTGATACAAGCATGTGTTGCACAATGAGGCTACAGTACAGCCACCTGGTCACTGACACACAATCCATGCAGCCATATGGTTCAGTTGAGAGATGCTAACACTAGAGATTCACCTTGACCCATTTCAATGTCAGCTCGGTAGGAAGTCTAGGTGTGATATAGTGTATTGACCTTAGCAAAGGTTATAGAAGATAAACAAAGGCAGGTACCTCGAAGACGCCGAGGCAGCGGCCGAGCTTGCCGATGACGCCGGCCTCCTCCAGCACCTCGCGCATCGCCGTCACCGAGGGCTCCTCCTGCGGCTCCACCCCGCCGCCCGGCACGATCCAGTTGTCGGGCCGCCGCGACGACGTCACCAGCAGCACCTGGGACACCACACGGTTACACTCTGCCACTGCGAGTCACGGCACCTCCGCAGCCTCACTTCACCACACTAACCTCGGTCTCGGCGTCGGATCGCACGCATATACAAGCCGCACGTCGCCTAAACCCCTCGTCGTCGTAAATCCGAATCGAATTAGGCTTCTCTTTCACCATTTTTCTGTACACTTAAACACGAACTAAACAGACGATTACGAACCGAAAACTGACATCAAATACAAAGAAAACTATAACCGAACAAAATTTTTAATGATCAACAAACGCCATAATATCCGAGGTATCCTATGTTAACGTATCCATTTTCGACTAATAGTTACACAACGTACATGTAAAATGAAACTATAATAACAATAACACTACAATTAGAGCAATATTTAAGCTATAACTAGCTCTTAATCGCGTATTTCGAGCCCATGTTGAATGGTGCTTTGCGAAAAATCGAAAAAGGTTTTGGAAAGCAAAGCAGAGTTCATCAGCTGACAGCCGGAAGTAAAATCAGGAAATCATAGATATTTCAAGTTATTTTTCAGGAAACAGTATTGCCGCTCTCATTTTTGCTGTATATAAAGGACCCTCGATACTATTTATTTTATGATTGTGGATTTTATCGAAACATTCGCGATAAACGAGAACATCACTATACATAACAACTGTTTGACACTTTTGACAGTAGACAGATGACAGCATCTGTTTGTAACGGATTTTTCAAAAAATCAAATGATGCTTTCCCCGTTCCCGTAGTGTTTTGCTGTTTTAAAATAATTTAATTTTAGTCTTTTTTTTAGGTATTCACGGAAACAAATCATGGGTACGAATAAAAAATACGATATTCATAAGTGTGTACTCGAAAATTGGTACCTAAACTTACTCCAGTGTTTGTTATTTTTCAGATAAGAGCTTCGACTTGGCGTCGATGCTAAAAAAGCATCAAAAGCAACATAAAAGCAAGCCCATGCAGTTCGAGAGCGTTGCAGGAGGGGTACGGTATCAATATAAACTCCTTCATCCTCTCGTGACAAACAAAAACATTCGTTTGATTCATTATTTTATGTATGGTAGATATGAGTGTGTGATGTATCCAGCCAGAGTGAAATTGTGGTTTGTTGCTTTCAGGTTCATCGACGTCTTGAAAAGAATTTAAAGCACAGGAAAAGTACTCGTCTTACGTCGTTCGATTATATCCGGAACATATCGCAGGCAAGCCCCGAGCCCATAGTCGAGACGGACACCAAGAACCCTGAACGGCGGCGACAACAGCTCGAGAAATGGAAGGCAGAAAAGGAAAACAAGAAGAAGTTATTAGCCTCACAGAAGAAGAAAAAGCCATTCATTGCTTCTGGAGCTCAGCCATCTCATCCCTTGAAGTATGTGCCTCCACCTCCAATAAAAGCTGTCCCGAGCACGTCAGGATGTGTGACTCGCTCCCAGTCTACCAGAAACAAGAAGGATGACAGTAAACCAGCATTGTTACATTCATTTGCACCAAAAAATGCAGGATTCCAACCTCCTCAAATAAAAACTGTAAACAAATTGCCAAAGTTAGCACCTCCTAACAGTAAAAAAGATATTGCTGCGGCTTACACTTTTAATCCAGTAGTACCGGCTCCAAAACCAGCCCCCATGCAGACTAGGTCCCGAGCCTACAATAAAATAGTAGCAGAAAGCCAACAGAACAAGAATAAGAACAGAAACACCAAACCAATCTCTAAGTCAGTTTCTAAGATACAAAAGAACAAAGTCCAGAGTTCATCAAGCAGTGAGAATGAGCACATGCAATCATCATCATCTAGCAGCAATGTCGACCTGACTGCTAAGATGGTCAGTTCCAGCAGTGAAGATAACTGTGACAGCAAGTATTCAACTGGAAATGATACTTCAAGGTCATTGAAGTCTGTACAGAGCTCCAGTGGGGAAGAACCAACCAGACAAAGTCTGAGCCAGAAAACTCTACACTTCACTTCAAGCAGTGAGTCTGAAAAGGACTCTGCTGTCAATAAACTACGTAAATCTTTAACAAACACTTGTTTGACACCAAAATCTAAGACTACTCCGAGAAAGCCTGTTAGTCCATTAGATAAGATAAATAGTACACCTAAAAATCCAGTTCCAAGGAGTGAATCAAGTTCTGAAGAGAAGCTGAGGTCTCCGAAGTCTCCTCAAGATGTTCTGAGGACGCCGGCACAGGCGCCAGAGGAGCTGCGCAAGATCAGCCCGTGTGTCACACTCTCCAGGGGGAAGGAGAACGCTCGCAAGGAGATAAAGAAGAAGATGGAGGAAGGTGAGAGACACTATGTGTTATCACTACTTGTTATTTTATTGTGTTTAATATTTATATCTCAAATGGCCATACCTAAACTTCTACCATGATGTATCTGCCCTAAGAAACTTCCCCCAATGAATTCACTTATGACTCAGTCATTCAGAAGTCAACAGTGAGAAGTCAGTAACAAATGGGACTCTTGCCATCTTGAGTACT
>OZ026825.1:650367-679274 GCA_964023185.1 Macaria liturata
CGCCCGCCCCGCCGCGCTCTAGGGGGCTACGGGACACCATAGAAGGTAATTACTCATAGTAATCAACGAATAGATGATTGTGGTAATGAATTTATAGAAAAAGCAAATTATTACCGTTCTGCAAAAGATTACAAAGACTTACATATTGGTCATTCAATGGAGTGTCGGGGCTTTAAACCTCCTATACACTTTTACAATATGTACTGTTAACTTACTAGCTAAACATGCAGCGGTTATCAACATTTAACATGTAAGAGTGCCCGTTTACACTCTAATTTAATTCTCCTATTGTTATATTACTCAATAAATATAATAAATTGTCATGCTTCAAGTCACAGTTACAATGTCTCTACAATCGTTTTCAAAGTTCAAATGGTCTCGTTTCCAGCGGCCCGCAAAGCCAAGTCTCAGGCTTGCCAGGAGCAGCTGGAGCCCTCCCCTCCCGAGGAGAAGGTTTTCGAGGCAGGGTTCTTCTCGGTGCGCTCCCCCGCGCGCTCCCCCGCCCCCCGCTCCCCCGCGCGCACCCCCGCGCAGAGAGACACCGCCAACCTGCTGAAGGCTGTGCTCTCCAATGAAGCTGAGAAAGCATCCGCCTCTAAGGTAATCACAAGCATGAATTAAACAGTTACTTGAATTTGCAATCACTTGTGTTGGGTCTGGGCGTTTGTATATAGGTACCTACAAATACATACTTATCCATACATATAATAAAGCTTAAGCGAGTTAAAAATCTGTATCATAGAAGAAATTCGAAAAATAATTGGGTGCACTATCTATAACAGAACAAGATTCAGCAGTTTTAGATTTTTATCTGTTTATTTAAACTTGCATTACGAAAAAACGGTTTAACGGATCTTCTTCATTTTTGGTATGTATGTAGTATGAGGTCCTGGGAGTGCCATAGACTACTTTTTATCGTGAAATAATGCGAGCGAAGCCGCGGGCGTTCTCTAGTTATAAATAAATACATATGTATGTATTATCAAAAGAAAAACAAATGTATGAATTATATCCATTATCTAGTTAATACCTATGACGCAAGCGTTTACTTTGTTTGAGGCTAGATGGCGCTGTGTAAAGTGCCCTGGAATATGTATCAGACTTCACCGCGGAAGAAGCCGTTTTAGTAACGTGTAATCACGCCGTTTTATTTGTTTATTAAACGTATATTTTATATGCTAATATTTTTTTACAATTTGCATCTACGTTGCTAAGATATTTTCTACGGTTGTATTGCAGCGAGCCGCATCCTTCGCAATGCTGCGAGCCTCTCTGATGGCCAGAAACGTGGAATGTGAGGGTGTGGAGCCGCTGCCGGTATGTATCTCTTTCTTATTCGACGGTACAATCTATAAATGTAATTCAAATCAAATCATTATCAGAATGTGTGTTGGATGTATCTGTTTGTCTCTCTTTCACACCGCAACCGAGCGACGGCTCATCGCTATTTTTGCTATGTTGGTTGTAAATCCAGAGACTCATAAACTACAATAACATGTATGTGTGTGTTCCAGCAAACTCCAGTCCCGAACCTGCACGCGACCCCGGGACGCAGCATCCTCAAGCAGCCGCAGGAGTCCGCCCACAAACAACACAAACAAATACGGGTACTCTTCGACGACAACGCTAATGATCTCGACACCTCCACGGAACAACACAACAACAACCACCTATCACCAACACAGGGGGAAACCAAAACCCCCGAGGAACAAGAAAAAGAGCTCGATGATCATATTGATAAAAAGACAGACGAAAAAGAAAACGCCAAACCAAGATTGTTTCGTCAAAATGCAATCAACATACCAGATGAAAACGAATCCACAAAGAAGTCAGAAACTATACCTACACCTCGTATGGTCACTAGACGCATGAGGAAAAGCATGATTTCACCACAAAATGAAGAGATTGTACACATAGTTACGAAAACACCGAGGTCTGAAAGAAGCAAGCGCTCCACCAAAAAAGATGTGCTAACAGAAGTAGAGAGCAATATAGAAGACGAGAAAACTCCGCGCAGATCTATGAGGAGAAGGAAGACGGATTTACCGAATGTGGGGTGATCGTTACAACCTGGTCTGTTGACCAGGATCCTCTAGAAAATTACATTTTACTAAAACAATCGTCATTTATTGACTGACTCACTATTTACGGATGTAGCTTTATGAATTTGACTGTTTTACTGAGAAGAATAGAGATACAATTACGTAAGAAAGTATAGCTGTAGGATTCTGTTACAAGAGTTTAGTTTTAAAGCATATATTTTAACACGGTCACATATATGTAATCACATCACATAGTCATTTATTTCGGTTTAATTTGAACTAAATTTTGATGAGGTATTCCATTAGTAAGAGGCATAAATTCGGAAGTAAAAAGTAGACAAACTCATTTGGAAATTTTAGTGAATGTTTAGCTAGCTTTCGAAGCATACAAGTAAACAAGATACATTTAATTTTAACTACAGTTTATACTTAGTTCTTACCCATTCTGTGTATAATTTTGAGGCCATTTATTATAAAGCTTTACAAAATGTATGTGATTCCAGTGTTACTCATAAGAATTCCAGACGATCACGCTAGGTCACTGATTATAATGTTTACCATCAGGCGAATTATCACCAAGCAGGAGTCTATCTAGCATTAAAAGATAGCTTTACAAGTTTTGTAACAGTAGTTTTAAGTTTTTATTAGTATGTTATTGAGTGAAATTGTAGTTTTTATTCTATATTAATTAGGTGCATGATATTTCGTAGAGACATGTTTAAATATTATTTTCAGTCTATTTATGACTACGACTGTGTTTTCTAAATTGGTACTCGTCTGTATTATTTGTATGTTTTTTATCTCAAGGATTAAGAAATGGCTATTAAATATTGCATTTGTAATGTAGGAGTTAAATTGTAATAAAGTGATCATTATGTTTACGTGTTGTGTATTTGATTAATAGCATAGTTTTAGATAACCAAACAATAGATCTAAATATATACAATTCTGATGTTTTTATAACTATACAAAAGGAGGTGATGAAGGACATGATTTAGGCTGTTTTAGTTTGTATGTTTTTACTGATTTCTCGGAAAGTAAAGATATTTATTTGCGAACAGGGAAATAAGTAATGATGCGATATATTCTCCTTGTCTTGATTAGGGTATGTTTCAAAATTGGAAACTTTTTTGTTTTAGTTTCACTATGAGTTCAGTAGTTTATAAAAGATATGGGTATAATTTCTGTAGCAGACCTATTTAAAAGGCCGATTATTATTTTTTAAATATAACTGTATTCTTTGGAATAATAACAACTATGTATCTGAATGTGTGTACGACATATTCAGATAGCAACGTAGTGTGTGCTAAGTCAGAGATTCTCGGCAGAATTAACAACCTGCCTGCGAGATATCCTTACTTGTACAGGGTTACCTGGAAACACCAGCCACTCGCAGGACTAGGTAGCCAACATCATATACAACAACAAATATTTACAGAAAATGTAATCATTTGTTTATACTTTTCGTCCTCAGAAGGACTTGAGCACTTTTCTTCAGAAGGCGATGAGCTTTTTCGATGAAGCCTTACAACAAAAATTATGTATGTAATTGTACTTATCATCCAAGTTACGTTTTATTTAATGTCAGCTACCCAGTCCTGCAAGGATATTTACAAGGTATTATATTTTATAGTATTTACGTACTCTAGTTTGTCCTGATTGCTGCTATTTCCATGTAAGCCAGTACTCGCGGCTCAGATGTAGTTACACAACAGTCCCGAGGCAGTAAGCCCCCGCCTGGCGCGCGCCCATGTGTGATAACAGTTTGGCAAGGGATCTGGGTCAGCATTACTTATGGACCCGCTTGGCGAGCGCCACCACCGGCGCAGCGCCACCTATGGCGGGTACCGGGTATAGGGATACTGGATATGGAAGGTGACTTTACAGATCCAACATTGTAATCTAACTTGGAGTGGATAGTTCCCTACCTACCTACCTGTTAGATACCTGTTAGATTAGAACATGTCTCCCATTTATTAAATTTTCAAATGTATTCGAGCACTTAGTCTTGTATGTTAGTGAACAAAGTAACAAACATTGTGTATGTACATACAAAAACAATACGTAAGTATATGTGAAAATGAAAAATGAATAAAATCAAAAAAATATTAGGTAGATACCTTCTAAAATCACACGTTAGTTATTATTGTATAGGTAGGTACACATACGAAATCCTTACTCCATCGTTTCGAATTTTAAACCCCACATTTTCTGCACAAAATGGAATTCATAACATAACCCGAGCAAGAGATTCGGCTTATAAAGGCCATTCGAGTGGCGTCGCTTCACTCGCTCCATATAATGATAACAATTAGGAAGCTCGCCCGGCGCGGCGCGCGGCGGGGGAGACGCGGGCTGGTAGGAAGTGACGTAAATCTATGCAAATACACGCAAATAAGAGGATAAAGGGGTAATTTGGGAGCTGGCACTCGAGCTCTACTGGGGAGAGACAATTGTACTGCATTGGTAGACTGCCTCTATTTTTGTTTTTATTGAGTTTTTTCACGTTTGCAGCATGCTATAATCTATGTTCTTTATGAAATATCCTGATATATTATAACCGGAAGTAGATAATTCCTTTTTTTGGAATGTAAGTTGATTGTTAAGTAGAGGTAGGTAGAACAAATAGGTACGGAAAGATTTCCTTTCGTTTATTTTCTCTTCGATAGTTATTAACATTTAAACAAGATTAGAAGTCACTATCCATTTATTTTGAAAGATTTCGGTCCGGGGCACTATTCATTTACGTTCCAATGGCATACCTACCAATTTATTTGCCAACGCTACAAAAAATATTTTTATACATTTTAAATGTAAATCAAAATGAAAATAAACGATCGAATAGAGCTGAAGCGGAGCTTTGAAAGGATTGGGGTGAGTTTAAGCTACTTTTTATTATAAATGGAACAAATCTGTAACCGCTACGAGTATAGCTCGAAGCACTAAGCAACCACCAATAATCGACCGAAGACGGCTGTATAAATGGCGATAATCTTTTAGAAAACTAATACTTACATCTAAATTGGAGTAGGAAAAGATAAGGTAGATTAGTTAGTTAAATACAAAAACTATACTTTATTCGAAGTTCATAGTTTAGCCACAGTCTAAAGCTTTCTATATTGTGGTTTAGCTACGTGATATCTTTGGTTCTACTGATATACTATATGAAAACAAGTGGCGTTCTGTAATATTAAATTGCATTAAAATAGTATTCCATTTTTTGTGCATTACATAAATCATAATGACGTGTATATGTGTCGCAGGCATTTTGTATGATTCCGCCGTTTACATACGGCGTCGTCAGTTTATAAACGCTTGCTGTTATGTAAAATGCCGAAGGCAAAATGTATAATGATTTTGGACAAGCGTTTATAAACTGACGACGCCGTATGTAAACGGCGGAATCATACAAAATGCCTGCGACTAATCTTCAGGCATATTAGATAACGACACGGCATTATACATTTTGCCTTCGGCATTTTACATAACAGCAAGCGTTTATAAACTGACGACGCCGTATGTAAACGGTGGAATCATACAAAATGCCTGCCACATATGTATTATGTACTTACTTTTTACTTCGGCGTAGACAACTAGACAAACTCGCGGGTCGTAGCGATGCTACGACCATCTACGAACTACCTACGGCTGTATTGTTGTACTTATTTGTTTATACTTTGCTATATTTCTATGTTCTAGTTTAATTTACTTAATTATTTGACTTGTTATCATTAGTGTAATTCGTGTATATACCGTTCTAATTTGAATAAATAAATATGAAATTTGATGGGTGAATGCTACAGCATCTGAATATTTTTTTGAAGCTTTTATTAAATAACATGTCCTAGATTTTATTAGTCCACGAAGAGGGTGTTTCTGTAAAATAGGGAATGTAAATAAAAATAGAAGATACATCACAACTTTCAATGGGGGGGAATGTACAGTGGCCATGATTCAATCATAACTTAATATCCGAATGATAATATAAGGAAATTAATGTTTTATTAGGTACTACTTAATTACATTGCTGACATGGATTTTTATACTACGATAAAATATGCTTTCGAGTAATATTTGTTTCAATGAAAATATATTTTTATTGGATTACGGTTTTAGTCCATGTAATGGCTTTCCAGGGAGAGCACTCCCCCGCAGGCAGTTATTTGTTTATTTAATTACTATCCAGGGGAAGGCCTATACTCTAACGCAGTGGGATGACAAGGGCTGAAGATGATGATATTTTTTTAGTCACTTTTTAGTAAAATTATTTACTGGGTTTAGCTAACTCTGCTAGACATGTACTTCAAAGTAAAATACTATTACCATATAATAATGCACGCCATCATTTTTCAATCATGAAACTATAAATAAAAGTAGGTACAGAATTAACTATACCTTCATTTTCCCCGTATCTTGGTCGCCCTACACCATAACGCAGCTGAGTTTATTAAAAATTGGATTTACTCTGCCACGTGTAGGGTCTTTATAAATCCAGAATATCTATAATAATATAAACACATTATTCTATTCGTCTCTTATTATATAGTATTATTTGTAATATCGATTTCTCTTGTAGTTTTTAGAAGTTTCGAACCCAAATTTAAAAGTATGATGCTAGTTAATCTACTAGTCCTTTGAGGTTGCTGATGTTTCCCAGGTAAGCCTGTATCATCTACAACAGCCTTCGTTATCCAGCTGCTGGGTATAGGCCTCTCATTACCTGTGCCTGCTGCTTCGATACTGCACAGTACTCGTTCATATGGGCAAAACTGTTGAATGGAACATAGTTACATATGTAACACAGTTTCGGTAGAGTCATCACTACATAGTATAAAGTAAAGTCGCTTTCCGCTCCTGTATCTATGTACCTACATATGTAACACAGTTTCGGTAGAGTCATCACTACATAGTATAAAGTAAAGTCGCTTTCCGCTCCTGTATCTATGTACCTACATATGTAACACAGTTTCGGTAGAGTCATCACTACATAGTATAAAGTAAAGTCGCTTTCCGCTCCTGTATCTATGTACCTACATATGTAACACAGTTTCGGTAGAGTCATCACTACATAGTATAAACTAAAGTCGCTTTCCGCTCCTGTATCTATGTACCTACATATGTAACACAGTTTCGGTAGAGTCATCACTACATAGTATAAAGTAAAGTCGCTTTCCGCTCCTGTATCTATGTACCTACATATGTAACACAGTTTCGGTAGAGTCATCACTACATAGTATAAACTAAAGTCGCTTTCCGCTCCTGTATCTATGTACCTACATATGTAACACAGTTTCGGTAGAGTCATCACTACATAGTATAAAGTAAAGTCGCTTTCCGCTCCTGTATCTATGTACCTACATATGTAACACAGTTTCGGTAGAGTCATCACTACATAGTATAAACTAAAGTCGCTTTCCGCTCCTGTATCTATGTACCTACATATGTAACACAGTTTCGGTAGAGTCATCACTACATAGTATAAAGTAAAGTCGCTTTCCGCTCCTGTATCTATGTACCTACATATGTAACACAGTTTCGGTAGAGTCATCACTACATAGTATAAACTAAAGTCGCTTTCCGCTCCTGTATCTATGTACCTACATATGTAACACAGTTTCGGTAGAGTCATCACTACATAGTATAAAGTAAAGTCGCTTTCCGCTCCTGTATCTATGTACCTACATATGTAACACAGTTTCGGTAGAGTCATCACTACATAGTATAAACTAAAGTCGCTTTCCGCTCCTGTATCTATGTACCTACATATGTAACACAGTTTCGGTAGAGTCATCACTACATAGTATAAAGTAAAGTCGCTTTCCGCTCCTGTATCTATGTACCTACATATGTAACACAGTTTCGGTAGAGTCATCACTACATAGTATAAACTAAAGTCGCTTTCCGCTCCTGTATCTATGTACCTACATATGTAACACAGTTTCGGTAGAGTCATCACTACATAGTATAAAGTAAAGTCGCTTTCCGCTTCTGTATCTATGTACCTACATATGCTTAGATCACACAACACAACGGATTTCGATGCAGTTTTTTTAATAGATATTCAACAGTATATTTCTTTATGTAAAATAACGAGTGTAAAGAGGGCAAAAGCTAGTAAAGTATATTCTATTCTATTCATAGAGGAGGTTTGTGAACAATATTTCATTTACGCAACATATTTTTCAACGAAATTAAATTCAAATCGCAATATTGGTAGTCAAAAGCAGTTATTTCGGAATGAAATTTCAATATCCGCAGTAAAGCCTGAATAAGCGATACAAACAATATTAATTAATAACATCTGACCGGGCACAAAGTTACCGGGAAATTATCCCTCTGATCTCATGTACAGTAGCGGCCGGGATATTTGGCACGTCTAGCGTTCTAGTAAGTACTCGATTAGGCTTTAAAAGTATAATGTACTCGTACTTACCTACATGTTTAACTTGTTATTTTTTTCCACATTTTCCTTATTTCGTGGTCTTGCGAAGTAGATTGTGTATTTTTTGTTAATTTTTTTAAGCTTTTTTGTGCCTGAACAAACTTTTTTCGGCTTTATAGATTTTAGAACTGTTAATTTACTGTGTGTTAATAATAACAACTATGTGTGCCTACCCCGCTGCCCGCAGTGCACGCTACCTATTCGCAAATTAGATCTAAACTTGCATAATTCTGTTTGCGCCCCCGGCCCCGGCCCGGCCCCGGCCTGGCTCCGGCCGTCAACGTAAAATATGGCTGACATTTTTCAGGGATTTACCTCCTCTCTGCTCTTCATTGGCTGCTGGCTGCTTCTAACAATCATTTGCCTTTGTCTCTTTTCGAATAGGGATGTAATAAAGGTTATAAGCATGCCACAGGTAACGTAAAACAACATTGTCGTGAGTCGAGAAGTCTAATTTGCTGTAAGTCAAAATAAGGTTTTTTCTTAGATCGGACAGAGAACTTTCTCCGTAGTTCAGCAAAAATTTGTCAACCACTAACGAATCAGAAAATTATGGTAATTCTAGAGTCCATGGTGGATGCTGTTTGTCATTATACAAATTTTAAAAGTTATCATTCAAAAACAAATCAAATATTTTCATTATTTACATTTTTTATCATTAGTAACATGTAAAAAAACATGTATAAATGATCGACTGTTTTTAATGATAACTTTTCGCCATTAATTAATCCAAGACTACTTTCCTGTCCTATCCTCACCCCTTCCTAATTTCATGCCTGTAGCCCCTGGAGGATAGTTTAAAACAAATGTTTATTTGAAAGGATTGGGGAGTTAATGGGATTGTAAAAACTGACTCCGTCCAGCAGCAGGCAGGAGTTTGACAGACACGGGTCTGGTACGGAGAGTTGGAGGTGAAAAGGTAACTTTATTTACACAACTTATTTATCCAGATCATTAGAATGGAAGCAAACGTTTTAATTTAAGTGTCATATTAATATGAGCATAGATATGTATGTAGGTATATTACTATCATATAAAAATATGGTTCCATAGATTTCAACTTAGCTTCTAGATTTATTTACAGTTGAAAGCCATATCTTATCTAGTGATAAGTGTCCACAAAATAGTACATAAAACAATCACTACCTACGATCATAGAGACATCAACCGAATGAAGAAACGCCTCTTTATATTCGTAAAGCAATACACTCTATCAACGTTTGATCTTTTACTTTCGACAAGTTTTGTAAAGCTTTTCTCACAATGAATGGGTCTATTTCACTGGCAAAACTAATCCGAAACAAAAAGGTGTTAAGCAATGGAAGAAACAATAGTTCATTAACAATAAAGTTAGCTGAGTTGCTAGCCGATTGCCAACTAGTTAACGCAATTACCACTGGAAGAGGGAAAATGTTTCAATCAATGCTCGATAATGGGATAAGAAAAATAAATGCTATTAGAAACTGCAGAAAAGAATGCGGAAGTGATTAACAAAGTAATTAAGTGGCCCGAACAATTGTTTTAATAAAAATAACAAACCAATCAACTTGGTGGTTTATTGCATCTAACAATATGGATGCGATATGTTTTTCAAACTTGATTTGTTGTGCTTTTTGTGACACATTTGGATGTTGAGCTTTTGGTGACGCGGAAATAATATACATTGTGTAAAGGCCACTTTGTACCATGAATAATCTTATTATTTTAAATTACCATCGATACCAAATGGATTTGGTAAAAACAAAGCCAGGGCAATGATAAAGATAAAAGATATATTTTTTATTGATATAGTAAAGTTGCAACACACACATATATTTTTAAAATATATTCATAGAATATGCTGCACATATAACAATATCTCTTCAAATTGAAAAATCTTAATAAATTGAAGTTTTTAATAGGTAACTAAAAATGTATACACTCAGGATTCATTTTTATAATAATGTCAATTTTGTTAAGTATTAAAATCATGTCAAACATATTAATTACGTAGTATTACATATACATATATGTCTGGTACATGCGTAGGTATATAAATAAAAAACCAACGCCTTTATAATAAAATAAATTTAGGTATATCATCGCCCAAGTAGAGAAAGAATGTGCATTGCGATCATTCCAGCACCCCCCGAGTTAGCTTAATAAATAAATATGGCGCGTCCCCGCTCCGCTTGCAATATTTTCTTTGGTTCCGTCGCGAATGCAAGGGGATGGCGCGAAATGAACTGAGCAAATGTCTTAGCACACTCCATTATCTACTTGGTACGGTATGGTAGCTAAGTGAAGGTGATTCCAAATTATGACAATGGAGATTTCTATGTTTAGAGCTTTCCAAACACCGAAGCAATCACAGACACACAGTTCTTTCGTATCCATAGGTACTTACAATGGAAAAACTTACAACCCGTTTAAAGTTTTTTATGATATTTGTTTTTTTATATACTTAGGTACATATAATAGGTACTTATATACTTATTGTGAAAATTATAAAAATTGTGAAAATAAATTAATATGAATCATGAATAAATAATAGCATTCGACATCATGCAAGATTTGAAAAAATAGGTACTTAATGGCCCCACTAGCTAGTAAGTGTGCTACAAGCAGTAAGCGCGGGATAGTCACGTAGAATGAATGAAATAAAATCACGTCTACGAGTTTGTATGACGGTGAATAAAGCTGCACAACTGAGTGCTGAGTGCCGACTTACCTCTGTTCGCAGGAATACACTATGTTATGCAAGTACTTAAGTTTTCAGTTAGTTATGCTCTCTATTTATCACATAATATTAACTTTGAACTGAACCCCATTATAAAAGCTTTGTTTTACTAGTGTAGTACCTACCTTGGTGTTATTTCGCAATAAAAACAGTCTATGTCGCTATCGGAACCCAATACTATATTATACTAGCACCATACCAAAAATCACGATGATTCATTGCTTCGTTGTTCGTTAAAAACAAACGCAAAAACAGAGGAATCATCTTGATTTTTGGTGCCTATAAATAGTAGTGTAAGCTCCCGAGAGTGACATAGGCTACTTTTATCCCAAATCAACGCGAGCGAAGCCGCAGACATACACTAGTTATTTATAATTAATCAAAAGCTTTAACTCCAATTACATTATACCAAATTGCATTAATTCGCAGAATAAAGCACAAACGGATTGAAAACGTTTCAGTGTAATTAAGTTAGTTGTTTTCACTTATCCAAGCATTCACTTACAGATATTACAGCCATTAGTAGGGAGCTTCGACCGGGCGGATAAATACTACTGCAAACATGTTTGTGAATTTAATTCACAAAAATAACGCGTAATAATGCGTTATTTTTAGTTATTTAGCACTCGGCGCATATTTTCTTACAGACTGTTGAATAAAAAGCTATGAAAGATTCGTACCTCAACATTATAGGTAATAAATAACTTGTCTTTGTTTTATAATTATATAGTTACATAAAAACATGTTTTTTTTATTATGTTCGGTGCTTTCGTGACGAGGCGTAGCTTAAATTTTCATAGTTTGTAAACAAAATTGAATAAAGCAAGTGTCGGGATATCGTGAGCTCTGGTTTGAATCAGACTAGGTACTTACATAAAATTAGCATAAACAGTTATTGTTTTCTCTTACTACGTCGAATCGAAGAGTAGAATAATGTGACCCAGCAAGATATAGTATGCAAAATCTGTCCCGGCCATGAAGTGAGTTGTCAAAACAGTGCGCTCAGCTACAATGCAAGAGGGCGCTGCGAGCGACGCCCGGAAATTGCGCAACTTGCACTTCCGCCGCACGCCGCCGCCGCCTGCCGGGACTTAGGTGGGGTAAGGCTGGAACACACAGGAGGATGGACAGGACACGGTATGCAAATAAAATAATGATAATTTATTAAAATAAATCGTCTCGTAACACACGTATACCTTTCATCTTGTTATAGCTGGTTACATTCCAGGACTTTCAGGTGACCTAGTGGTCAAATCTAAGACTGTTCAGTGTAAAAAAGCATGTTCCACATTGACTCTCGCCAGGAACTGGTTATCAAAAGCCTGACTGAGATTTTGATAAAAGAACCACATTATACTACGACGACGTTACATGCTCGAGATTTCTTTATTAACTATGTAGTCTCACTTCTGTATGTACTAGGCGTCACACTTTTTATAGCTGTGAAAAAAAAAACTAAAAAAAAAAAAACTTTTGAACAAATGTTACTGTCAATGTCACGCCTGTAGCGCCGTCCTCCTGTCAAACTTCATTCATTTCTTGTGTGCGGGCGTCGCAACATCATAAATTTCGTTGAATTTTACTATTTGAAATTTTCGTGGAAAAAAGGTTTTATTTCATGTGTTCAAGTGGTAAATTAGGAAAAGGAGCATCGGAATTTTAAAATAACGTCGAAAATTCGACGTTTGGTACAAAAACTAACCAATTCATCAACCAGCTCAAAGGATAAAGGTTAGTGCAACTACTAACCTACCAAGCAATCTTACTGCATTTATTCATCATCGATTTTAATTTTCTTGGTACAATCTTATAATATATTTTATAAAATTATACCGAATAGATCGTAAATATAGTTTTTTTTTCAACAAATGATATAACGATCTTTTTTTGATATATTCACATTTTTGTCATGTACATCGGAAACATGACTTTTCTAGCATTGTTTCTGTAACGATCTTTTTTCGATGTACCGACATATTTGTTGTTTTTGTTACAAATACAATACCACAAAATATGAATTTATTTATTTACCATTTTCTTACATACATTGTTCTACAGTTTATTCAATGTAAAAAGAACTAGATTTTCTAATCTATAACGGTTATTTTGTTTGTGATTCATATTTATTTGAGCGCGGTTGATAATAAACTAGTCTAGTGGCATAACGTGATTATGTACAATGACTATAAAAGTGTACTGCTTCATAGCAAATTAGCAAATGTTCAGTTTAGTGGAATACAATACCAACATACAATAAATGTATATATTGGGCGTTGAATAAAGCACGATTGATAAATAGTTAGTCTAGTGGCGTAACGCGGTTACGTACAATGACTTTAAAAGTGTTACTACTTTATAGCAAATAAACAATTATTCCATTGAGTGGCATACATTACCTATATTCAATGTACATTGAGGCGTTATACTCCGTGACATTAGAGCGCGGTTGATAACGAACTAGTCTAGTGGCGTAACGTGAGTACGTACAATGACTTTAAAAGTGTTTCTGCTTCGTAGCAAATTAACAAATATTCAATTTAATGGCAAATAGTGCATCCAATGTACCTACATTGAAGCGTTTTACTCCGGGACATTGGAGCCCGGTTGATAACGAATTATTCTAGTGGCGTAACGTGATTACGTACAATGACTTTAAAATGTTAATGCTTATGACAAATTGTCAAATATACAGCCCATATACAGCGGCATAAGGGGAGCACATATTATAACATTTATAACGATGATGTGACAAAGTTAGAATACTTTTCTTTCCACAATGATACTAATGATCTTTATATTTCTGTTGTAACAAAATATGATTGCTATTACACAAGCTCACGGTCAGAAGACCCAGTGCCAGTGAATTTGAATTCACAAGTGTCAGACAACGATTACCAGATTGGAGCTAAGTCAATACTTCCTAACTATCCTGCCAGGTATGTTTGCGAGCAATTTAAATCGAAGCAAGTCACCTAGCCAGGTCCATGCATTTATAATGCACAAGATGTTTCTGCTTCAGTATCTTTACCGATGAAAATACGTGAAACGTGGAGGATCCACTTAGAAGAAATATTAGGTCATGACATTATTGAAGAATTATCTAAACTTTGGGGTAAAGTCCTAATGGAAGGAATTATTTAAAACTAATATTAAACTTTAAGGATAAAGAAAATTTTATTTCCTGAAAATTACAGCCACTCTAAAGCGCCAAAGCTCAACTTAAAAATGACATCATTTTTTATGGAAAGTATCAAGCTCCGCTACAATCTATTGGAAACCAATTAGGATTTCGTATTGCTGGACTAACTAATTTAGCGTCTTCATTGTTTAAGACAACTTAACAAAGGTGGAGATCCTGAATAAGCTCTTCTTCGGGTTTCCATTCGAAGATACAAAAGGTGAACGTGAGTTCACAATTAAATCACTGAAACAAGAATTAAGTGCTGTTTTTACTGAAGTAAAATGAGACTGATCCTTTATTCGGCATGACTCTGATAAAAGCCACTAAAACTGCTCAAAGAAGTCCAGCCCTTAAGAAAAGCTAGAAACTAACTGCATTAAATCCATTCTAAGTTTCAACTGACCAAAGCACCCAAACAGGGTACCAATAAAACAAAGTACCAACCAAACCTGGGCCAACCCAGTCCAGTAGATGGCAAACAACCTTGAGCCACCTGTTCCCAGCTATTGGGACGAGACCGGGCCTCGCAAGAGCCAATAGAGGTCGTTCATTAATTTAATTACAGTAAATTAATTTTAGTTGTTTGTTAATTGAATGTAGCCCAGTGTGCCGGATCAGTTTATACTGGGTTATTTTTTTTTCTGATCCCAAGAAGGCATGACCTTAAGATTAATTTGAAAACTAAGATGTGACAACAAATTCATATATTCTGATCGATTTGAAACGAAGGATATTCGGACGGATAGCCGATTGCTACCTAAAAATTGCCGTATAACTATAATTGACCTCCAAAACGCGTACTTTTTAGTACCCATTAGTACACAATTCTGGTAATGAATACCTAGATTGGTATTTTAAGATCTAACTTACGAGTTTCATTCTTGATTTTACTTTCAGTTTCATCACAAATGCCTGTAGTTTTTATAAAACTAATTAAACCTATAAGGTCCTATCGCAAAGACCAAGGTCTTATCTTTGGTTGTATATTTACATGCCATGTTAGGCATAATTTCCTCACAATACCTGCTCAGAAAGCACCTTTAAAACAATAAACTTGTTATAAATAAATGGAACTCACTTCAGTTTTCAGTTTATGGCTTTGAGACAACTTCACAAAATGTTATTCTAAATTTGCCGGCAGAGAAATGTCTGAAACTCCTTGAGCAGACATATTTCATTTAGAGAAATAGGTCGATAAATTTGTAGCTCAGCGCTATTTGCGATTAAACATATATGCAGTTATTACGCAAATTTAATCCAAAATTGATTACGAGAGAAAACAATGTTTTTGAATAGATATAATCCAATACTTATTGGTATACGGTTATTTTTGTGAGTTTCTCATGTGTCTTTCTGATAAATTGGACGTGTATTGTATTGGGAAACGAGTCAGTGGATTTTGAAATGATGCGAAGTACAACAAAGTATTATTCTACAATTGAAAGCAGCCTAAAGGCGGGCAAATGTATTGTAAATAAAATCTATATAATGCGGTGATCGACATCTTGAGGCATTGAAGTATACATGTGGTCAGAACAATCTGACAGTGGTGTGATTAAAGAAAATTCTTTAATTTTTGTTTGACATATTATAAGACTCATAGATTAAGAGGTCGAAGCATTTAAACATAAATGTTGAGATTACTACTTCTAACTTATTATTTAACTTATAAATTTACTAAAATTTTAAGGTTCCTGACATTGGTTTATTTGCCACACGGCTTAAAACAAAATGGAATATAATATGGGCATATGCTAGGAATGAGTTTCTGTAGCCTATAATACGGATGCATTCACAATAGACTGGAAGTTACAACTTATTATTTATACGTAATTTTCGCCAACGGCATAATGATCGTTTCATTTTTGCCTAGTAAGCCATGATATCTACTTTCATGTCTTTTTCTCTTGGTAAGTTAATCTACTTGAACCCAGAAATTCTATTATTATTATCGTCTATCAGGACTCTTATTCCGTTTGGGCAACGGTTTACTCTAATATTTTTAATATTTTCTAACAGAAGGTATATCGACAATCCTTTTTTTATCTAGTGCTGCTATTAATATAACAACATAGGTACTAGCTGAAAGCAAACATAAGATTTTTTTTTATTATAATGCAAGTAATCTTAATCTTAGATTTTTTGGCTAATGATCAAGCAGAATCACATTTATACAAGTTAAATAAATGTATTACTCAAGATGATCGAGTCATACGATTCATGAAAGATCGTCGATCTTCCTAAAGTATACCACCAATCTGATATCCTACCTACCTACCCATTATAGTAAAGATCAGCATTCAGACCAAATTGTAGCTGTACTGTCATTTTTCAACTGCACAGCGGGTGCAGGCAGATGCTATCCTCAATATGTTTAACTGATATTAATGTAAGTGGTTTGAGGATAAGCATACATATTAGTGTCTTGATTAAGACATCGGTCCCAAATAGGGTCATACCTAAACTTACAAGACTCTTTCCTCATAGAGAGGCATTTTGCCCTGCAAAAGCTTTATGTGTTACTTCACCAAAAAGTAACTATAGAAATTTGCCACCAACGGTAAAACAAATTTTAACTGCTAAGAAATCAATTATTGATGCTAGTTCTGCTACAATAAGGGCATAGATTATCAACTGCAAGTTGCAGTTTTTCTTTATAATTGTATAACGAATAGGGACATGTAAATCATTTATAGTCGCCAAAATATATAAGCGCCTCATTACAGCAGAGCAGATTAGAGTAAAATATTTTCACAGAGTTAATTTTAATTATAAAATGTGATAAGTTGATCTCTTGTAATACAAATTTATATTTGTAACTTATTCTACAATCTGTATTTTTTTTTCTCAAATAAGTTATTGTTAGCATCATAAGGTAAATTTTGTTCACAATCAAAGATCTATCAAACTGTAAATTAGCGTTTGGTATGCAAGCATTACGATCTTTGATACGTGTTGGTCTCGTTTATGCTAAGTGCTAAACATCTACATAGTTAATAAAGAAATCTCGAGCATGTAACGTCGTCTCGTATAATTACGGTCGAACTTCACATAAAGTAAGTTCGTTTAACCATTAATTATTCACTGATTGTTTATAGGCGCAGGTAAATTTAGTAGTATTTTGTGTGAGTTACGAGTACGTATGCAATGATCTTCTATTACGTATGTACTATTGTTTTTTGTTTCGATACTGGTGGTGGTGTGATGGTAATATGGTTTTTTTATTCAAATCACACGCCTAAATAGTAGAAACCATTCTTTAAAATTTGTTAGAGTACTAGAATAAATAGTGACTTAACTAAAACTCTGTGTGCCCCCCTCCTAACATGAAAGTCAGCGGCAGCAGATAGTAAGTTCAGTATCGGCCGAGCGGCAATTAATAAGGTTACCTGCGCCTCCAGCACTTACCTAGCTACAATATATACTTACTAATACATATTATAAAGCTGAAGAGCTTGTTTGTTTGTTTGTTTGAACGCGCTAATCTCAGAAAGTACTAATCCGAATTTAAAAATTATTTTTGTGTTTAATAGACCATTTATCGAGGAAGGCTTTAGGCTATAAAACATCACACTGCAACTAATAGGAGCGAAAAAACAATGGAAAATGTGGAAAAACGGGGAAAATTATTCATCTTTGAGGGCTTCCGTTGCGTGCGCTGCGAAAACGGTTCAAGTCGTGGGTAACACCTATAATTTATAAAGCTGTAGAGGTTGTTTGCAAAAATAAATAAGTATGATGCCTAAAATAAACTATTCCACGCGGACGAAGTCGCGAGCGCAGCTAGTTTTGTAATATGCCCGCTCTCGTTTGCTTGCAGTTTTGCTGACTACAATATTACAAAGCCATTAATAGGCATATGTAGGTATGACAATGATTACAAAGCCTTGCGATTTGTTTTGATATCAATATATTTTTTGGTAGTAAGGATAAAGATTTTGAGGGATAGGTAGTATATCTGATAAGGTACTTTAGAGATTACAAGAAGCTTACACTATATACAATGTTTGTTGTTGCTCCGTACTTTTGAAAAGACTACGTGCGTAAATAAATATTCCAGGTCATTTTACACAGCGCCATCTAGTCATATGCTAAGCAAACGCTTGTGTCCTATCAAAGATTATAAGTATAGATTTCTTTATAATACGTAATTAATCCCAACATTCCTCTACAACGTCACAATTTGTCGTCACACACTACCCACGGTTCCAGTAACAGATCCCCCATGAATATGCAAAACATTTAATTAACAGAGGGCGCCACCCTCACTATCATTGCAATCGGACATTCTCACCAGCGCAGGTATTTTGATTTTAAAACAAAGGGCGAGCCTTGTTTATTGCACGGGATGAATTAGACGAGTACTTATTGTAAAGTTGCACCCTTTGTTGAAGGGACTGGGAGAAATGGGAAAGGAAGAACATGAAAGTCTATGTAATAGATGTTTTGGAAGAATAAATTTGATCCATGTACTTTGTTGTTCAATATGTATCTGTCTAAGAGAACTCTCCGGCGAATTAATTCTGCAGGGGAGTCATGACTCTCAGTCATGAGGGTATACGACTCAAAGAGAGAGAGAGTGAGTCCGAGACTTTAGGATGTACCAATATCGTATCTATAGGTTACTTACATGTAAATAAACTGATAAACATACGAGTACATTACCGAGGTTGAGCGTGTTTAAATTAAAGCTTTTATAAGCTTTTACAAAAGTATCTAACACTTTATATTTGATACAGTATTTCTTAGGCATTTCAAATACGAACTATGTACTCAGCTTCTTCACCCATTAGGAAGAGCTATATGTATCCAAATCAATTTGGTAAACAAAAAAAGACTTGAAATCTCTTCCTACCGCACATAGGTTAAAATATAAACCCGTCATCACTCCATATAAAACGACAAACCGACCCATCTGTTTTCCCGCCTTAAAACATTCGAAATACAAAAATAGTTCCGAATTGGAAACGGTCATGATTTATCTGCGACGCCAATGGCCCATTTAGTCACGTGCATCGGGTCTATATTTGAACGAGGTGACAACACGACTGCGCTCGCGCCGCTTTACAGTCCATGCAACATTACTTTGTATGCGGGTATAGTTGATACTAAAAAGTTCTGACCATAATAATATCTCTTCAAGTTCTGCAAGGTTGAGTGGTGCTGCCACCAGCTCTGGAAGGTGTTGTCTTGCGTTGCGCGCGCGCCGCTCTAATCCCGCCTTTCCTGTCCGATTTGCGCGCGGAACAAGCACCAACAATGTGAGGAGCTGATTTATTGGAATGTTGCTTTCACAATATCATCTCAACGTGCTATCATTAATGTACGAGCTCAACAGTCTTCTGTATTTCTCTCTTTTTATGGCTATTTCTTATGCCAAGAGTCTTTGGGCCTGGGAATAAATACTTCTTCTTCGACAGTGACTATTTACTATGAAAAGTGGAAAATCTGTAGTTAGGTACATTTCCTATCTGAAAAATCTAGGTAAATACCTCCTTGTACCTTGCAATCTGTAAAAATAATGTAACTGAATTAAAAACATTAACCGACCCATAAATACATTTTTAATGTTCTTGACAGAGAATATCTTTGTTTTATCTGTTTGTATTTTGTTTTATCCTGCCTATATCACATATAGTCACAACAGCATTCTGAAAACAGTGGCTGAAGATCTGTACTCGCCTCTGCTGAGGCACTTCGTCAGAGTCATGGTCAGATAAGACGAAAGTTTTTGGCGATCTTGGCTTGGGTGGAGTGCTCCAGCATAGCTTGGGCTCCTTTTCTTTTAAATTAAGTACCAATTCTCATCTTATAGTAGGTACTAACATTAGTTATAAGTCCTATACCTAAGTTTTACTAACAAAAATGGATTTATTTTAGTTGTCCAATAAAGAATATTTTTATTTTTTTATATTATGTTTACATTGTGACATACACGTGTATCTCCTTCACTACTCATCATCATCGGCATCTACCTAATCAGTCATCCCTCCAATCAGCGCCGAGCTCTTGAACGCGTCAGCCGTCAACTCCTCATTCGCGCAGCTTTCTTTCGCACATTAGCAGACATACATACATTCTAGAACCAAGTTTTTATCGGTGGCAGCACTTCTGCTTGGTTATAATTTCAAGATTTTTGGCCAACTTCTTACAAAAAACAGATTATCAGTTCAGAATTGGTAAAAAATTGAGTACGATGATTTAAGCTTCGACATACGAATGCCAATTTTCGTGTGTGTAAGTTCAGAGATTTCTCAGAAACATTAGTAATTCCTTTTTTTATAACACAAAGCATGTTTCAATCCAGGGATCAAAATAATTTTTATTGAAATCGGTTCAGTAGTTTTAGAAATATTGGCATCCACGTACTTTTAGAAAGTACGTATGCAGAGACTGAAATGATTTTCTGTTATTTGCTAGTTATTCGTTCCGATTTTGACCGTGTGATAGTTTATCGTATGTTGATTCTAAGTAAATAATGGCTCTTATTACAATATGCTTATGGTTGAAAATAGTTTTTAATGTGGTTGTGTCGTTGAATTTGATGTGACTTGAAGTACTTGACTGTATAACCTCTCGAAAATCGTTACTTGATTGTTGATTGCGATACAATGTAGGCTGATATTCTATTGGTGTGTGAATAATGAATATGTATGTTAAGTACCTACTATTCTAAGTAATATATTTCGCATGATAAAACTTTCTTGTTTATTTTAGCTATTTAACTGCGTATCAATAGTGGCTTGATCATTTGATCGTGAGCTACAATGCCACACGAGAAACATCAACCAACCAGCACCACATATTGGTATCAGGTGCAAAATTTCTTGAAATTATTGCAAGTATCAACAAAGTATCGAAACTATAACATGACAAGTTATTACAACGTATGCAACATTAGGTCAGCAGTGGTCGTCCATCACCCTAATGCTTGCTGTTAGCACGCGGTGGCTGCAGGGAGCTGGCGCCGAGCCAAGCAGGTGCGCGCATGCCACAACCATTACATGTGGGAACTGGATTTATTTGGATATCAAAAGTCGGCGTCCGCATCCCTACACTGTGATTGAAGCGAGGAAATATTATTGCACAGCATTGCTTATACACTATTGCTTGGCGGAGTTTTTTATGCCCTCCCATACCAAACACTTGCTTTGCAAGGCCATTTGTTCCACGTTAGTCTACATTTGCAGTTATTATGTAGTTAGATATGGCTAGATTTAAATAAAAACTTGTTTAGGAAAGCTGTTATTTCACCAAAATCCAGCGATCCAATATAAAACCACCAAACCTAGCTAGTAATTGACCTACTTGCTAAAACTAGTAGAGATTCAAAAGGTCCACTTACTAATCAAAATGGCAGCCATTCATCCTGGTCCCGAATAATCCACAGATTAGGCATTCGCATCGGAGGAGCCAAAAAAAGGAAACATACCGAGTGATGGTAAGTGGGTCGTAATGACGTCATTTCCGCATTCCTCCCGCTGGTTTCGGGACGTCCAGAGATAAGGAGAGAGACTTAACTTGCTATGGAGAAAGGGGGTATTCTGGAAGTAGTTCTGTAAATTCATAACTGACGACCAAAAAAGAAGTTTCCTGCTAAGATGCTCTACTTCAACGCAACCCTTCCAGGTATTGTAAAAACCTAATAAGACGATAATGTCAATGGCTAACTCGAGTAACATGCAGAGATTCACAGGACCACTTTTTGCTATGATTGGCAACTATTCTTTACTACTTACATCTTAGTCTGCTTTTTTGGAATGATAACTGTTGTCACTTTTGGGACCAAATAACATCCAACATATTAGCTATAGTAGTACTCTTTCTGTAATTTAATTCGTGTTGACACTTTTGATACGAGGTGGCCTAAAGAGAAAGGAACAGACTAACAAAATGAACTGTGTTCTTCGTCTGAAATCCAGGAGTAAGGAGGTAGATGGATTAAATATACTAAAAGTACAATCAAATCTGTGAGCATATAAGTACTACGTAGGTACAATAAATAGTTAAGAATCCGTCTCGGAATAAGGTTGCAGTACCGCGAAGGGCGTCGATAAGTAATTGTCCACTAAACGGCCGCGGGGCCAGTTTTTGTAGCGCGGCCTGAGACCGATACGGACTGTAGGGAGAGTAGGCTGTGACAGAGAGCTTGATGGCAAAGAGGAAAATAATTTCATGATTTTGTAGAAAAAAAAATACGTTTAGTAAATTAATTATGGGCACGTCTTGTGCAACAAAATAAATAACTATTCTTACTTGCTGCCGCTTCTCTGATCACTATACGTTTCTTATATTTTTTGTGTGGTTAAATAAATTATCTAAATCTCACTGGATGGATAGGCTTACGTTTGCTCCGATGTCGAGTACAATATTGGTAGCACAGAAAACCGAAGTTCTAGCAGTTAGAACGCACTTAAGCCACTTTAGAAAGGATCCTTCCTAAGTTATTTAAAAGCTATCATACACTTTGTACTCTATCAAATTGTATGTTGTGTGTGTGTGTGTGTGTAAATTCTCTGCTCTCCTATAGCCTCACGTCCACAGTAAGGTAATGCGACCGATTAGCCGCCTCAGTTTTTGCCGTCGATCATAGATGGCATCACGTACGATACCTACTGTGCGCTTTACCACCGCGCCCAGTTATGTCATTTTACTTGCTAAGCGATACGCACAATGTTAGCTTTGCGGTGGATGAAGCTATTTGTACTAATAAGCAATTTGTCGGAAGTCACCTGTTTCTGTAATGAATCAATTTTGATTATCGATGCCACATAGATGGAACGGAAATAATCACGAGTTAGTTCATCAGCCTGTGTCCAGTGTCCACCGACTTGTGAGTATAGATACCTAGATAGTCCTCTCTGTTATGTTACACATAAGGAAATTTATTTAAAAAATTGCATTTCGCTTAAACCATAATATGAAAAATGACTTAGGTTTTCCGTTTCCATAGCCATGTTGATTACATAACTTAACAACAATCAATTAATAAAAAGATTAATACCTACGAAAGATTGTTGTTAAGTTACTACATACCTATATACTAAACAGTAATAGCAAACATCTCTATTTCTATGCGATCCTCACAAGTGCAAGAAACTAATAGAATGGTAATGATAATGGCTAACTCAAGTTTACAACTACGATGTCAGGCAGAGCCTTGATCCACTAGTTTTTGTACGACGGTATATGAGTAAATGTAGCTTTGCAGCTCTTGAAAGTCTGATTTAATGGAAGATCTAGTCTAGATTCTCGTGGTTTTTTAAGGTTTTATATTAAAGGACCACTCTATAAGATTTTGTGGTGAGTTTCTACAATTTTAAAATGTTAAATTTTTAATCAAACTTGGCAAACTAAAGTTGATGTGTAGCGCTAATACCATGATGGATTTGTTATCTGTTTATTTGTATGCTTTAAATTCCTAGGCAGGGATGCATCACTAGATACTACGAAAGAAAGAAATATATTACAAAAAAATATTCTCTACAAAATCTTATAAAATCTATAAATTTGTGATTAATAAAGTAAACAAAATTTTTGCATCGCAAATGTAAGTTTGCAGCGAGTCCAGCGCTTGCTTAGTATTCCAGCGGTGTCCTACAAGCACTAGCCATCTTAGCAGACTCTACAAGACCTAGGTCCTAGTCTAGCCAACGTAAGGTAAGGTTTAGGTAAGGAGATGTAGTAAGATCGAATGTTTTAGATAGATGAAGATCTAGATAAAACCAAAAATGTCTACAATTGCACGGGCATAGAAAGAAGTCGTTTTTTTTAAATGACTAGTAATTTTACTCTACACGATGAGGAATTTAACCAAAGGGTTGACGCACCAGCGACGATGTGATTGAAGGTGGACCTCGCGTATCGTATGCACTATACACCTACCTACAACTTAGTAAATATACGATACACTAACAATATCATTTCATTTTATTTGTTCGTAGGAGCAAAACAATTGGAAATTCTATAAAAAAATTATAAACAAGGCTTATACGTATAAGTTTGACATCAGTTTACAGGGTTTGATACAGAAATTTCAAGATTACTTAATTTTCACCCAGTCCTATTAGGTACGTATCTTTATTTGTAACTCGTAACAAACCTGCGCAGCATCTCCCCGCCTAGCAGCATGCCGGAACAGACCTCTCGCCCCGCACACACACACATGCACAAACTACACGCAACTTGTGTTTTATTTGGTCACACGCGCGTGTTCTGCATTCAGCCACACGAATATTTTTGCATTTACATTTGTGAGAATTAGAATTGAATAAAGAATCTAAATTGTATTAAAATCATATACCTATATACTCATAGACATAAAGATTCTGATACTATGGTCTAGATATTGTATAATACGATGACAAAGAGAAGGATCATTGAAACTTTGGATCAAGATACGGTCAGTTTTGTATGCGCTGGTACATCGGTCGATGTTGCTGTCCCTGATGAAGCAGTGGAGCGACCCGAGGACGAAGCGGCCGGGAGTAGTAACATCGCCTCGCCTCCACCCCCACCACCCCAGGCCCCCGCGCCCGTGTCCCGGCGGGCCGCTCGCGCGGCGGCGCGCAGTCTGCGTGCTGCCGCGGTCCCAGAACATAACGTTCTGAAGATGGATGTCATAACATCCGAAACGCGTAAACAACTTACGCGATTTACACGTGAGTGAAAACCGTTTAGTTAATATATTGATAAAATGTCTCACAAAGTTTTAATATTAAAATAGATATTGTATGTGCTGATCACGTTCAGGTATTGTTCTATTTCCGTTATTTTCCGAGTATCACTCACAGAATGAGATTTTGGATAAACTGGAAAATTGAAAACACGCAGTACAAAAATGTTGAAAGTCTACAATAGCGGTGCTCGAATCATTCATCTGACATCTATGATGACTGCATGACTATGATGCTGCTGACAATATTATCAGTATTATTCCACAGATATGCAAGCAAATCATGCATGCTTATAACACCTTTCTTTCCATAGGAGATAAAATCTCTGACATTCCTCGTCCACACTCCCCATCGCATAGTGAGGCTATGGCAGTGTATGCCACAATTACATTCGACATCAGCATCACACTCGATGTCTGCTTTACATAGGCTAAAGCAGGGACACCTAATGTAACTATTTTTTATTTACAAATATGCAAAATTTACTATTGAGTAATCCTATTTCTTATCTAAGGAATTAGCTAACGTTTGTCTACAATTTTCGTAATGGTGATCTAAATAGGTTTCGATCTTATCTTAAAGACCCACGAAAATGAATGACTAAATCCCGAGTATCCCGACACGGGGTGACGAACTTTTTTATAGGACAACTGAATATAATGTATTCGTTGTATTTTCGAAAGTCAATGGCTATAAAGAACTATGACTAATATGGTTGGTTATGCTTACCTGTAAACCTATATGAGTAGATTTTTGATTATATGACATATGTGACGATTTTCCCCAGTATTGGGAGTTTTGTTGCCTATTTATATAGGATTATTGAAATGAAAATAAAACGTAAAAGCAGGGTGGCTCTATTAACGTTTTGATATATCAATATTGTAGTAATAACTTTTCTTCCCCGTGTCTTTTATTTTGTGAAAAAGTTTCAATATTTTTGCCACAATAAGAAGTCTAACAAGGTTCTTTCTCAGCCGTCTTCACTGGAGCGACCGTGTTATTACGCAAATGAGTTACAATGAACGTCTCTTCTAGGTATCTGTGGAGCTTGTAATGACACCAGTAATTAAGCTTTCTGGGAAACCATAAGATATTGTCATGTATGAGTCTGGTACTTGATTGTAGGTTTTACTTTAAACAGTGTTACTTTGAAATGAGTGGGTCCGAAAGTTACAAAATAAGTAAACCAAAGTTATTTACGAGTATATGTGTTGGTTCCGGCTGTTCGTTCAATCAGTAAATAAGTTCAGGCTAAGTATGTTACTCGCTAAGCTATGATAGAAATCTTTTCTAGCCAATTTAGGTCTTGGAAAAAACTATGAGACTGATTTTATTGCAGGTTATCAACTCGAAGTATTACAATTTGTACGAGTATGTGATATTGAAAGAGTGAAATAAAAATTTGAAAACGTAATAATATACGTGTGCCTTGAATAGTTTTTTTTGATGAATATTATTTCTTGTCATTAATCTTCGTCACGTACTATCGTATATACGTGCTATGTATGATCAAGGTATGATCAGTACATGTTACCCCTTGGCCCTAATTTGTAAGTAGCTGATGGCAACCCTTCACGAACTAGTAATTACTGCTGACTCCGCACAAGGTAGCTTAAAGACTGCGGTCCTCTGAAACAGGGTCATATACATAAACTTATTGGAAATCAAGCGAAAATAATCACGACTGGCGGGATTCAAACCTGCGTCATTCTGGTAAAAAAAAAATTGGTTATTGTGGGTTATCCGTAAGAAATACACATCGCGGACTATTTACATCTATCTCGTAGAGTTCAGCCAGCGTTTGCAATGTAAGCGCAAAAGATTTCACATTAGAAATCTTAAAATTATCAGTGGTTCTCTAATATATTGAGCGTATATAGCATATATTATAAACATTAAACTACCTCTTGAATCACACGGCCTATTAAAAAAAAATGCATCAATGTCCGTTGAGTAGTTATATAGATTTAAGCATTCATACATATTTATGTACATACAGACAGAAGCGGAAAGCGACTTTGCTTTGTATGTGGTAACAGTGATTTCTTGCGATAAACTGAAACATTTTCCCAACAGTGGGTAACGGTCCCAAATTCGCAATCACATCCTGTAAGGGCGGACTCACACGTACCGCCCCGTTAATTGAGTAACGTGCTGTGCGCCCACTGGGCTCTTTTTAATGGCCACGGAGGAATGCCTCAGGTCGGAGGTGAGGAAACAAATAAATGTTCACTTGACTGAGGAGATTGCTTGGTTTATGGAGCTATTTCTGGTGCGGCGACAGATTGCTGGTGGATTCACTTTTCTGTTTGTGACAAGATCAGTGTTTTAAGTTCGACGTACTCGTACCTATTGTTCTTGTAGTAAGTAAATAAAAGTAATAAAATGGGGTGTAGTTGGATACATCACGAAATCTGATAATATCTTTCGCGTTTCTTTGAATGCGGATTTTGAAAATATTTAAATTAAGTAACGCTACACTGGGTACTCTTCCAGCTACGTTTGGTCCCATTCATTTTAAGCATCAACATATGTTTAATAGACCGGTAGGTATAGTGGTTCTCTGTTGCCTGGAGCCTGCAAGTTGTAGATACACTAACTCCAGTAAACTTCTGCATCAGACGTGGAACATGGTGGCCCAACTTAGATGAAGCAACTCGGACAAGTTGCCCAATCCAGGACATGTTACGCTCACTTAAATAAATAACTTTGCTTGTTATTTCCCTAGGTTTTTGGAAGTATTGAGTAACTTTTTACGCATAGACATTAAACATTTAACCACACTACATATTATATGTAGATGAAAAAGCGCAGGTACATTTATCAGGGGATATGTCCCGCGGAGGGTACAAATAGATCCCTCCGGAGGGGAAGATGGAGTGTATGAATTACACACTAGCTGCACCCCGCGGCCTTATCTGCCGGTACAGGGTAACTGGTGATCATACATCGATACATAGCAGCATCGGAGGTAATTTGCTTATCATTTACAGGGCAGATAAGTTTGCAGAAATATACGTATTCTTAAATTATTTTACAGACTACGTTTGTGTATTTTCTTGTTCTGGAAATTTTTGGTGAATTTTAATGTCCTTATAAAAGATTGCCTTGTAGAAACCGCCTAAGGCGATAAGGCCGCCTAATTTACAGAAGTATAGTCTTTTTGTAAATCTATTTCTTATGATTTACGATTACGTTCAACATATAATGTATCTATTGTTTGCAAAAGTACACGCAGTACAAGTCAGGCATTAAGTAAGAATAAAACCATGATGGTTTATAAGCTTGTGGTGGGGGCAAGGAACCTATTGTCCTTTCATAATAATAATTATTGCGCTGAATGGAATGGAATAATTGTATTGTACTAGCACAGGAATGTTTGCAGCTTTTTTGTGAACAAAGTTGGAGGGGATTGACTTCTCATTTTAATTAGAAATAGCTTGTTGGTACAATATAAGTTGCCGCGTATAGAGTCGAAGCTTTTTATAGAGGTAGAGCTTTAGTTTAATATGTTCTTCTAACGCGTAGAACAAGTAGAATATGGAACTTTTTTTTACATGGCATATTATTTGTTGTTAGTAAATATTGAAAGTTTTCTGAAAAAAAGCACTCAACTATTCTGATACTTTTGATCTATGACTTCAAATCAGCTAAGCATATTTTATTTGGCAATGCTATATTTAAAGGGCAATGAAGTATGCTAAATTCAATTAGAAATGATATCATGAAGAGATGTAGGTCTCAATAGATGAGAGGAACTAATACAATTAGAGCAACATCAAATCAATCTGCGCTCGAGCACAGCGCGCCGCGTCTCGTCGCATATAAATGAAAATGACAAATC
>OZ026825.1:679474-966086 GCA_964023185.1 Macaria liturata
CGCCCGCCCCGACTCGGTGGCCATCTACAAGAGCGCGGACTACGGCGCCACCTGGCAGCCGTTCCAGTTCTACTCGAGCCAGTGCCGGCGCGTGTACGGGCGCCCCAACAAGGCCACCGTGACGGCCGCCAACGAGCAGGAGGCGCGGTGTTCTGACAGCCACCGGCAGGCCGGCGAGAGCAACGGCGGGCCGCGGCTGGCCTTCAGCACGTTGGAGGGCCGCCCCAGCGCCGCCAACTTTGACCAGTCGCCCGTGCTGCAGGACTGGGTGACCGCCACCGACATCCGCGTGGTGTTCAACCGCCTGCACATGGTGAGCGAGGGCGACGAGGCGGACGACAAGAAGCAGGCGGCGCCGGGCACCCAGCACTATGCCGTATCGGACTTCGCGGTGGGAGGGCGCTGCAAGTGCAACGGCCACGCGTCGCGCTGCGTGCCTATGAAGGAGGCGGAGGGCGGCGGCGTGCCGCAGCTCACGTGCGACTGCAAGCACAACACGGCGGGCCGGGACTGCGAGCGGTGCAAGCCCTTCCACTTCGACCGGCCCTGGGGACGCGCCACCGCCAAGGACGCCAACGAATGCAAAGGTAAGTCACATACCCCTGCCTGCACCTTCCTACACCGCCTTATTGCTCGCAGCTGTTCTCGTTCATTTGCGATAATTTTGTTAGCGGCTTATTACAAAGCTAATGATTAATGATGATTACACGAGGAGCTGAATATTCGGAGTATTGAATAAAAGACGATAAAAACCAAGGCACTGGTTATAAATCATAACACAAAGCCTGTTTGATAATGGACGACTATTTGAGGAGAATGAAGATAAGAAATATTGATAAAGAATCTCTACTGGCCTCTGTTCGGACATAAAAATTAACTGCTTGGATATGGTGCAAGAATTTACACCTTTTCCTATAGCAGCACATAATTTAAATATTAATTAAGCAAAAGTCGTTAAGAGATTCAAAAAGCTGGAAGTGTTCACATATGAACGGAAAGTGAATCAATCACTGACAGATGTGGCGCTGGTAAAATTGATATTGTGTGTATAATGCTCCGTAAAAATTTATCTCTCACTCATAAAACGTAATTAAGTGATACTGTTGGATATAAATCAATTATGTAAAGTAGCGGATGCCAATGTATAACTGGTACCGGAGGGGCCAACTTTAGATAATGAGAGTTGAGTACTTCTGATTTCTATGGCCCTATTAGACCCTAAACTGAACCCTCCAAGATGCGGTTATGGTATAATTAAGTTATATAATGGACATCCACTAACGAGCGAGTGGATCTATTGCTTCAACCTTCGTCATTTCTAAAGGAATGTTTATGGAGGTCTGAAGACACCAAAAAGCTTTCGTAGCTACTACATAATTAAAATCTTTGCATTAAAGAAATACATTAAAAATATTACAAAATCAAACCATTACAGTATTAAGTAATTTGAGTAGATACTAGGCCAACAAAAACTTGATAAAAATTTATATAACGAAGATAATATTATCACAACTCCCCAGGATTTTACAGCATTTAAATTCCCTCTGTCGTAATTTGGCTCCTCCATCGTGTCCTAAAGACATTCCGTGTTCAGATAAAAGGCCATAGATAAATAGACGGTCTGTTATCTAAAGAGTCCTGTGATGTCTTTTTATGGCCATCGGTCTTGGAGCTGATTGCACGATGCCTCCTCGTGGGCGGAGGACTTAAGAATATCTGCAAAAAAGATATTATTGTTAGTGTTAGACTATGGTGTTAGACATAAGTATTAAAATATAATGGTTCAATACATTTCATGCCATGACTATTTTTGTACTATATACGATTGAGACTTCTTTTGAAAATGTTGGGCGAGATTGAAGTTTCTTTATGATTTCTTCTGTTTCACTGTATATTTATTTCTTTATACCAAATTTCTTGATTCTTGAATATCTTTTACTATCTTACTTGGAAAACCTCTTTCTTACTGTATATCTAAAAGCAGCTGAAGACAAATTCTTTCCTGTGGTTAAAATAACAGGCAATGGTTGAAACACGGGAATATTCCCGAGCATTGAAGCATGAAACAATGGAATTCTGCTTGATAGAGCGCGGCGTATGAACAAGACAAGATTGTAATTCAGGGCCCAATGTCTCATTGTTCCTCGTTTTGAGTATGGTAATGCTGAGTTTTGCTCAGCCTTTCTGCAGGAACATATGAACTGTTAAGAATCTAAATTCTAAGCGGTGAGATCTGCATTATTGAATTCATCCGACTCAACTACGTATTTCGTAATTTCATTCAAGCTCAGCATTCAATTTAATCTCTACACGTACATTATTACATTTTAATCTGTCTGTGAGTAATTTAATCCCAACCTGCCTAGATCCGGTTGACTTTGTCTCAGATTGATTAGTCTAGATTGATAGAGTGCTAAGCGTCGGCTCTCATTACACTGAGCCACATATTTTAGCTCGGATTATCATAATGAATCCCGCAGACACGCGCCTTTTAGCTAGATGAGATTAAGCTGCGACTACTAACTGGAAATTGCTAAGCATTTCACTGAGATAAAATAAGTATCAATACGAGTATATGTTAATTTATCAATGAAACTTTGTAAAAATGGAGAAACGTTCAAAAACTTATTGCTATGTTTGAAATTTTAAAACATTTCAAAGAAAATCACACAGTCACGAAGATACCATTTTAAAGGCCGATAAGTTAACAACCGATAAGCATTGGGCAATTAATTAGATACCTACATTTCGCAAATATCAATTCAGCCATTGATGCTTGAATAAGTCGTGAATTTTGAAATGCCTTTGTTAATTCATTAAATGTTAATAGTGTCTAGACATGGTATAAATGCTTTGAATAAGTATGTAAGAAGAAAATAAGTTGTCTGGTTGTAATCGTAAAATACGTCTCAAATAAAATCCCCAGTATTTTTCAATGTGGTCGGTTCAAGGGCTACTTCAAATTGCCTCCATTTACCACCCAATACACTCCCAAACGACCAAAATCCCAAATCAAATTCCCATCAATACCCCACATTGCGTGTAAGCCTCATTATTAAATTTAAATTTTACTTCACATCTTTTTCCTTTTAACTGGAGATCTCCATAAGTTTAACAAGGACGATATCGTTTGATACTGCCCTCATAAAGAGAATTATCTATGCGTTATCCTATCCTTGCTTGATGGAGATACCACACTGTTAAGTCATAGATCATGTGCTAGTTTCTATCAACTTTAGGCCGCACAGCCTTATTAAAAGCCATAGAATATGTCACAGTTTATGTTTATAAGTAAAAGCCGCAGATGATGTGGTAGTGTGTAAGAATGTACGATAATAGTCCTCGCCCACGACTATGATTTGTGGCCCATCTTTACATTATCATATATTTTCAATCGTTATTTTTAACGTTTCAAGGCTTTTTTGTGTAATTCTCTACAATCTCTATTATTAGGATATTTTACCTTTTTGGTGGTTTAACTGCAATGCTAGCCTGTATTTGGCAGTTTATAGGTTTGTCTAAATAAGGCTAAACTTATGATGGCGCGGCGGCGCGGCGGGCGGTTCGGCTGAACAACTTTTTATTTGACATAAATATTACTTTGACGTGCTATAAATGTTATGATCTCGTTGCAAAATATGATTTCCTTTCCTCACTTTGTAGTCGAACACCGTTATGTGAAGAGAACATTTATAAATTGTTATTCTGTTGCGAATTGAGAGATTATATGATATGTTTATTTATTTTAGAACAAATTTTGTTTAAATTTTAACAAGTTTGATTTTGAGGATAAGTTCTAGTAACTTCAATACAGAAATAAATGTTTTAAGGTAAATAATATAAATGTTAAAATATGGCTAGTATTTCAAGTAATTGAAAAAAGTACTTTGTTTTAACTGTTTTAGCAACAAACTTTTATTATTTAGTTTACGAGTATACTCTCAAACTGAAAGTAAAATACTAAACTTGCGTCAGTTATTAATTGGCGTGCAATAAACGTAAATGCTAATTTTACAGCCTCGCCGGCTTAACACATAAACTGTAATTTATTGATGTGCTTTTAATTAGCATTGACAGGTCGCTTCTTTTTTTAATTAATTTATTATTCGCATTGCGTGAAAAGTTGATTTATAGGTGGAGCTATAGAGTTTGCTATATAATAAAATAGCTTATTCTACCATCTGAATGCCTTTGTTAATATATATTTATGTACATGCTAAAATGCGAATGTAATAGCTATAAAATACTGCATGCTGTCTAAAGAGACTTGGTTAGGTTATTGGGTTACAACAGGCTGATGATAATGTTAGGGTTTAAGTAAAATGTACTGCTATAACTAATACTTTGTTCGTTGTAACCTCAATATTACAATTTACTCTAGCAATAAAAGCCAATAGATGACAGCTGGAATATTAATTATTCTCTTCGCACAGCGTAAATAAACCATGCTGTGGGTATAGTAAGTAACTCACGTACGAAGATATAAATGCAGGTACGTCGGTCTGTAATAAGTAAGTACGAATGCAAATGTATGTTAACAAATGTAGGGTAGTGGTAATTAAAATAAACAGCCAAAACTAGTACCATCATATCCAGGAGTGTAAATGTTGATAATAATAATAAAAAAGCAAATTCGTTAATTATACAAGTAAACAAAGAAGTTTTACGAGTATAAAGGAGTTTGAAATACTTCACATTAGTATAGTAATCTCGGAAATATAGATTCCAAGATAATTGAAGTAATACAACCACAGACTACTAAGGAGATATGAATAATATTTTTAGCACCAAAAAGGTCTATTTGTGGTTAAACTTACGAAATGTCTTACATTGTAACCATTGAACTATCCGTACTTACAAATATCTAGATAGAGAGAAGCTATCAAAGTTTCAATACCGGAGAAGTAGTATTTCTCCATGGTACCTAGATTGGATCCTAGCTTAGTACAATAGGCACCTAAACGTGGTTGGACCGGTTCGCCTGCCATGGGAGATTGAGCTATAAAACACGGAATTTATGCACCATGTCAAGGAATGTCCCCTAAAGTAGTCACCTACGAGGTATCATTGGATAAAAAAATAAAAATAAGGTGTTACGGAGTATTTAATAGGTTTGCGTCTGAGTAATGCTCGCGTGATTTTAAACAATGTTGCCTGGAGGATGTAACACGCTTACCTAGAAGATTCACATCATCTTTTTTATTTGCTAGATTTGAAGAGTTCTTGATTGTAGTTAGCAAAAAATTAGTGTTCTCCTATGACAAGGGTGAAAAAATCCGGATAAAAGAATTCGTTCCTAACAATACTTAAGTACTTAGGTTTCCTAAAGTAATATTAAATCCATAATAGTATAAGATTGTAGGTCTGTCAAGCCCCGTGGTACAAGTTGCAGCGGTTACGCGTGACATTTCACGCAGCCGCTGAATGTTATTGTGCTTGTGAAGCCATGTTTATGAATATTGGAAAAATCGGCCCGAGGAAGGCTGAAATGTATGGAAAACAAGCCGTAAACATCGGGTTTTACAAGTGGTTTAGGTAGATTTTATTGTGAGCTTGGAGTGAAAACGATATTGTCAGACCGATTTTACGTGGCTATTTTCTTTTACGATTCTTTCAGCAACTTTTGTATCCACATTGGTATTGATTTCTGCTGTCGAGCTATGGCCAATCAGGAATAAACTTGTGTGATATCTATGAGCATAGACAAAGCTTCGCAATGTGGAGAAACACACGTAACTCTATTCACAAAACGAAACAAAATGTAGGTATTAAATGTATAGCAGTAGTGTGAGCTTTTTCAAGTTATTGGTTTTGCCCTATTGACACTCTTAATTTCAATGAATTTCATTGTTTTATGTTTATTTGGTTTTATTTAGTATCTTTTAAACATTGCTCTCAGGCACTGACGCTTGCTTATACTTGTATGTGACGTGTTTTAAAGAAAGTAAATGAACGATGGAATTCCTGCAAACAATTAAACGCCTCCAACATACCTCTGCTGTGTGTAAGGCCATCAATCTGGCACATCGTGTTCTTTGAAGGAAACAAGACGTTTGTTAAACGCATCGTCGCGATCTCGATCTCAGATAAGTTTGTTTTATTACAAGGTTTTAGTGTTAAGAGGCTTGTTTTGTCGTTGCCTTTGCTTTTATTGGTTTCAATGAAGGATTGTACAAGTTCAAGCTGAGTTTAATGTTGCTACAGAATGCAGGTATACTCGTATCTAGGTATTTATCTTAAAACAATCAAAAGTCATGTTTTACGTTGTCTTTTTCATATTTATTCTTCAAATTTTTTTTGGGGTCGAATCATTTGCATATATCTGGTACAATCTTTAGCTTTTACATGAAGCACTATCCGACCATTGCTCAATCTATTTCTGGTTATTTCTTATCATAATTGCGAGGCAAAAACACAAGCAATTAGTATACAAATAAATTATCTTATCTTAATAATGCTGTAGAAGAAATAAAAATTGACAATGACTCCATCTCTGTCGTTTTCTAACTACGAGTACAGTTTGTAGTTTACGTAAGATAAAAACTGTGTTACTGTTTGTTTTGTAGATAAATGATTTATATTAGTATGTGTGATTGATAATGGGTCACATTAGCGGGAAAGGCCGTTGTTTTATAGCCCGAGGAAGCAATAAAATATATGTTTAATGCCATTGTTTGACTTTATACGGAACAGGTCATGTTGTAGCGGACATGCTTGAAATAGGGCTACACAATAATTTTATGGTTTCTTTTGAGGCCGTAGTTTCTGCTTGTCTATTTGGGAATCGTTCCTAGAAAAGTCTATAAAATAAACGAGGAATGAAGAGACGAGTTTCATTTTGATTAACAATTACATAATACTTGCATGGTATTTGTTTAAAAGTCTATGTGAACTGAGGCGCTTCTGAAAATAAACCAAAACACGACAAAAACAATATTAGAAACAGCAACTCTCATAATCATTTCAATAAACTCGACGTAAAACAGACACAAAACGCTTCAAACTTCTAATACGAGTGATCCGAGCTTTTTAAACTCTTTAAACAGTATCAAAGTATCCTCGGCAAGCGTCTGCCAAAGCCCCGGGGATCCCTAAACACCGATTTGCCTATTTCAGAAGATTGTGAAACGATTTCAAAGTATTCAGAAGTGATTCGGAACTCCCCGTCACGGCTCCCCTAATCCCACTTTATGATGTCAATTTCCGAAACGACGTCAATCAAATCCCGTCATAAATTCTCAACAATTTGGAATATCTGGAATCTTGACGTTTTAGAATAAAATGCCGGAAGATGCGTTTGAAAAATTTCCTTGATTCCACGATTGGGGGGAACAAAAGAGATTGATGGGCGCGGAAATGAGGTGTAAATAAAAACAGCTGAAATTTAAAAGATAATGCCATATTCTTCAACTTGGTCGTTCATATTCAGCCTAGGTGACTTGACAAGCGTAAAGCTAAAAATTGAAGCCTAAACTTATACATCCAGTCATCACATTTTAGTCAGCATGGTCTAGGAATGTTTTGAAAGCTCGTCACATTCACGGAAACACCGTAGATATAATTTTCCACCGTCCCACGTATTATACCCGATTACATAAACTACATCGTATATTTGACAACATCGTCGACGTCACCAGACTCGCGTCGACCAGTCATTGACTCACGCCGCGCGCATCTCACTCAACTATACCTACTAACTAGATGAAACTAGGGCTTAGAATGGACACATGTAGAAAACAAGGTCTAGTGTATATTATTATAGCAAATGTTTGTGTAGTGGTTGAGTTGAGATTCAGTTATTTCAGCGTGACCTTCTTACTAGAACCTCATCATATAATAATCGGTGACGGCACCAGCCTACCTAGCATCTGATTCCACAAGTTATGGTCACGCAAATATGTTAGAATTACAATCACAAAGACACTACTTAATTACTATTTAGAAATGGATAGGTTACGTTTGGCAAGCAAGCTTAATATTCTAATCTTATTATTTAGAAATCAATGTAGCGTTGCTAAGCCCGCTGGCAATACACCAACTATCGAACAATGAACTAAATAGAAAACTACTTCTGTTACGGTTCATGTTTATTTTGCTCAAGATTTAGGTTTAGGTAAGATGCATCTACAAGCTGGTATGAAGTTGGCAGGATATTCTTGTCGATACAGCCTAAACATAGCTGCTATGTTATGCTTTCTGTCATTCTTATCAATATAACAGGCATAAAAATATAACAAACAATACAACCTAGTATATTTTAAAATGTAAGGTAGTGAACGTTTTTATACTATTTTGTTTGCAAACGTTATATACCATACAGGTAACGTACACACACAGTAAAAAATCGAAACGAAATTGAGCAATATAAACTCAAGGGAAGCAATCCGAAGCAATAATTCATTCATTTGTTTCCGACTGACACGGACAAAAAAGATCATCGTACTTTTTGTGACAAAACTTTTGCGACACAGAGTTTCTTATTGCTCTTGCGTGGATTCCAATTTGTCCCTTATTTTTAATTACATAAGATGTAAGATGGTGTGAGTGGTAGAGGTAGTATTTGAATGAGTTGTGGGGTATTGTTTGACGCAAATGTGTCAAGCAATTGATGTTTATGTCAAGATTTGACCGCCCACCCGGTTTGTGCCACACACTATGAATGTTCTGCCTGCTGAGCTTTGTAACTTTTTATTGTAATACATATTATTAGATGTATTAAAATATCGCATACTTTCTACAATAACACTCAGACAGATACAAATATAAACATTTAACGTTTACTTAACGTAAATCTTGCTCCTTAAAGTTAATTAATTAGGAATAAAATTCTTGAGCTAAAATAGACCATTTGAAAGCTTGAATGAAAGTGAAAAAGAGTAGATTAATAAACAATCAAAAATTGCTAATTAATTAGTTAATGTACCCGAAATCTCGGTAAATGACATGCTTTTGAAATAAATATGATAAATTTATAAATAAAAAAACTATTTAGGTAATTACAACTTTTTGTCCATATATGTATACTTTAGCTTTAGCTCGATTGTTTCGAGTTGAATTAAGTGTATGTTTAGCCAATTGTTAATTAACTAATGCTTCTCAATTCATTAACAAGAATCGAGTCAGAAGCAATTTCAATAAATACCTTTACCGACTCAACCACTTTCATTAACCAAAACAAATATTATATTACGCTTTTCCACCACTTTCCTACTCCATTCCTAAATAACTCCTATACAACTTTGTCGAAGTAAATTTTCCGTTGTTTTTCTTTAGCATGTTTTGGTTATTAGGTACCTGGTTCTTTCTGATACAAAGTGGTAACTAGTAAAGTTGTGAGTTGTCTTGATGCATTCCCTCACGCCATTCTGCAATTACGTCTGCATCCAGTTTATGGTGAGCCCTGACTTCTGTCAGTTGGTGAAGGTCCATAAAGGACTATTTGGAGAATATTTTTTTTTACGAAGTTGAACATAGACGTTTATGTGCAAAAAGAAAAAGAAAAAAAGTCTCTTTTAAATCTTGCTGTCTCGATTTTTCATGCCACAGTTTTTTTTGGCAGATGGCAGGTTTGATGATCGTCTTTTGTCAAATTTGAGGGTCGTAATCGTTAATATCTTGTTTATTGACAACAAATGATAGATTGTGGAAACGGTGAAAGAATGTATTACTATTTTAGTAACCATATCTACTCGTATTTGATAGCAGTAGCACATAAATCATAATAAATAAGAATAAGTGGTGTTTCGTGTCTCAATAAACGTATCTTATACTTATTCTTAAAAAAATAGTAACTCTAAATCAAGACGAAATTAACATAAGGAAGAAGATATTGCCAAATTAGTAGGAATTAATAATCAAATAGACAGGATTTACAACCGTACATTACGTAAAAAAGAAACGTTTACGTTCATGAAATTTTGCTAGAACAACTGTCAAAAAAAAAACAATGGGCCTTCCCCATGGAGAATGGAGTTTAAAAGCTTTGAAAAATATCCAACTTATTTGAAAAGCTCCATAACACCACTATTAATTTTAAAATTTCGAGTTCTATTTTCAAATATTTTTTTTGTTATAAACAGGAAGGCCAGTGTTGCAGCCACTAAGTATCGCATTATGCTCGTTTTGTGACGTTTGTTTAAAATAACGATACTTTCGAGTCGAATATCAGTCATAAACCCGTCGTTGTATTAATAACTGAGTTTAGGGAACGCGTTGCTGAGTAGGGCTGCCGCAGAAGGAAAGTCGAAATAACATGCGATGAATTAATATCTTTTATTTTACTGTATTTTAAAGTGTGATTATTTTATCCATAAAGATCAATATGTGATCAATGAGGGGCTTGACCATGTTTTTTTTATATAATATGTAATAGGTACATATGTACATTATTCAATGGTTAACGTTCGTTTAACCATTTTAGCTGAATAAAAAATATATTACTAGTTACTTACAGTCTGTGTAAAACTAATTTTTTGATAAAAGGTTTTAACATTTTTCCATAGATAGCAACCCTGGTAGTATCTCCCGTGCTCAGCGGTTATGTTAAGATTTATGAACCGTTTTGTAATTCGAACACTTTTTAACGGCGACTTGAATGAGAACTAGCATTCCAGTTATGGTGCCAGCCACTATTATGTAATTGGTTCAGCGACTGAATTGTTGCAGAGGTGTTGCTAGATATGTGAGAGCTTTTGTAACTTATAACTTGATATAGACATGTAAAACTAAACTTTTCATTTTCTTCGTTTTACTATTTTGATTTTACAATACAATTTTAAATGTTGTCATACATGTAAAATAAACCATATCTCTATTCCTAGCTGGCAACATTTTTGCAAACGGGCCAGCAAAAGCCGCCGTTAGTAATAAAGTGTCGAATATTTGTGCCACAATGGTCCCAATTCACGGATTCTAAATTGGATCACTCGAATGCAAGTCGATCTGGCGCGCCGCCAACAATTAACTTTAGTTTTGAGAACCGCCTATTTGCAGCCGACCTGGAGCCGATTCAGATTGTCTTTTGCATTTAAAGCGCTATTATTTCAAATTGAGGCTAGTTAGTGGTTCGTTAGCAGGCTTTAAGAATGAGTTGCAAAGTAGCGTGCGAGTGAATGAAGATTGGTTGATCTACGCGGCATTATTCTGAGATTAAATAGAGTCGGTTTTAGTTAGCGAGAATGTCTGAGTCTTATATTTAGACTAAACAATAGGTTTGGAAGCGACTTAATGCCAATTGTGTTTTTATAGTTTTAGTGTAATCACAATTACGTGTTTTATGCAAGTCTGATACTTAAGGTTCAGAAATTTGTACTGGAAAATAATAAATATCTACCCATTAATTTGCTGAGCACGTAGGTGCAAACATGCTAGTCATTCAACAGATGGTATCAATAAAAGGCATTTGCAATCATCAAGCCTTAATTTACACAGATGTGAGTTACATCCGGTGCGTAATGACACACTGTATTGACCTGCATTTGCTACAATAACAATACAAAATGGCCGCCCCCTAACTGTCAAATGCATTCGAATTTGGAATTCGCGCGCGTTCATTCATTTTGCTGTATTACCCTATTGTGCGATTTTACACAATTTTGGGGAACCGAGCGTAAATACGCCAGATAATTTGATGTATGAATAGAGTTAATTATGGCATTTATTTATTGTATCCATTTCATTGTGTCGGGAAGGGACCGCCCCCGTTTTTATTACCAATATGCCCCTAAAGCTACCGGTTTACACTGGGGTGAGTCCTACTGATTTATTTTCTTTGGTATTGCGAAATACGGGTGTATGAAAAAAGGTTACGACAATAAAGGCTCATAAAAACTGTAGGAATGTTTTGTGGCTGCGTTCAAACTGTCGGAAAACGACGTTAATTTGCTCGTATAAATAACGTCACTATTTTGACGTAGGTTTTCGGAACAACTTTACTTAAGCTTGCGTATTTCTATTAAATACTTGATTTTTGATTGATAGTATTATGTACTATTTTGAAGCTTTACTGTAATGATATTGGCTGTCAAACAATCCGTGAGAAACACTTAGCAAAGTAGTGAAATAAAATCCGTAATAGGCGAAGCAATTTGCGTGAAAAATGTCGTTTATCAGCGTCGTTAATTTATTTAATAAATCAGCGTTCGGAGTGGTCCGGGACAACCATTAGTCAAACAACGGCCGGGCCCGGACGGCCCGGGGCGGGCAAAATGGCGGCTGCGCTACAAATGATGCTGTATGACGGAGATGGATGGCAACCCCGGACACTCGAGGAAGCGTACTTACACTTAATTGAAAAATGCATCTATTGGCTTTATCGGAGATGGATTTGTCTCTCTGACTGAAACAGACAAATCCCAATCGCGGAGATTTATAGCTCGCGCACGGACATTTTATAAGCTTTCTAAAGAAAAGGTTTTATTGTTAATCGCTCAACGTTGGAAACTTTTTAGATAGATTAAAGTGACGGATAGAGAAAGAAAAGCTAACGACTAAAAATAATAAATGAATAATCAATTAGGTATTTCGCGATTATATTTGTAGAAGTTTTTTCTAGTTACACATCCAGATTATTACCTATTAGCTGCATATAATGTGCTGCTTTATTTCCGATCACTTTCATCGATCACTCGTCGCCTCTCCTTGTTATTTTTTAATCCGGTCAACATTTTAAGGGCACGTCAGCGTCACGCTCACGCACGCCTCTCGCGGATTAACGCGGGACCCGCACAAAGCCACGGAAGCGGACAAACATGCTTACCCTTAACCACACCAACACATTTGAATTACGACTTTATTTTAAACTGCATAAAGAACTAATTGAAAAACAGCTTCTGATTTTTGATTTCGGAATGTGTATCAAAATAAGCTCATAGTTTTCGACTGTACATAAAATGTTTGTTTAACGAAAAATCTATCTTTTTCAACTGTATTAAGAGCAGTTTTTGTTTGTTGGGGACTAGTTAAACATGTGGGCCGGCGCGCGTGTCTATGCATAATATCAGTGACACCACACTTAGCGGCGATGATTTGTCAACTAAAAACTATACATGTCAATTTAAGTTCTATTTAGGTAATCTTAAAGGTAGTTTTAGTATGTTTGGAGTCTGTTAAGTTTGTTTTCTTTAGAGGCGAGGTTTGAAAAGTCCGTGCACGGCGTGATGTTGGCAAAAAGAACAGGAAATGATCAGGTTCTGCGCCTGAACTGCAGCTGGACGGAGAGGGAATTTAAACACAGGTTTAAAATTCAGCTTGGATTAGATCGGAACAAATTACTTCATTTTGGATACAGTGGAAGGAATTCAAAACATGTTTAAGTTAACGCAACGATAAAACAACAGATTTTCTGTAAAGAAATTGCAAGCTCAGACTATTCTAATAGCAAGTTATAATACCTAACTTCCGACATATGACGTATGACGTTGTGCGTATTTGTCGTCTCATGAAAGAAAATATTTTAAAGAAAATAATAATTCCATCACGAAAACGGAAACAGGAAAAATCTAACCCAGCCAAAAGTCAACCCTGCAGATAGAGACTTCAAACGCATAATAACCCGCCTTAATTGCGAAAGGTATGAAAATGCACCTCCCCTTAACTGGGGCCTCCAAATGACACCTTTTATTCCCCCCAATGAATACATCTCATTAAGGCTGAGAGAACGGGATGAATAACTCATGACGTCACCTCCAACCTCGAATTAAATATTTAATCATCGACGGAAAAAAAAACGCGTTTTCCGACGTTATGGATGTAAACGGTTCTGTTTATTATTTCATAGGTTTTGCTGTCAATGTTTGAAGTTTTTAAGTATTTTATATTGTGTACATGTACGAGCACATTTGTGGATTAATGTCATTTGTTACGTGATTTTAATTTATGAAAATTCTGGGATTAGTAATTACATAAATTTTAACTATAATCATCCAGGTTTTAAATAATCTAAACCCTAGTTAAAAACAGATTTGGATAATCCACATCGGTTATACACAAAATATAAACATTTAAATAGCCTCGAGGCAATTTGGCTTCATTTTGTCATAATTACTCGCAATAATGAGTTAAACCATTGAATAGTTAATGTATAACTACTATTGCTAAATGGTTTGTAAGCCGCAGCGCTGAGATTTCCGCTCGAGACTGCTTCTAAAGTAACATAAAGCATAATTACTGTCGTTTGTGTCGTTTTATATCGGTTCTGACAGGCCGTAGGCTGGGTACACAGACAGTACATAGACTAGAAATGTAACCAAGTATGAAGACAGGTTACTTTATTGACAGTTGTAAGTTTCTATAACGTTATTCATTGAGATATTACTGAGAAAATGTATTATTTACTCTGTAGCTTTTCTTTATTTCTGCAATTTAAACACATATACATAAATAAAATATTACGCAGTTATATAGGTATATAAAATTAAAAACTTGGTGTTCTATGTTACTTATGTGTAAAATATAATGAGGGAATATAAGTTAGGTACCTGTTTTACACCGATTCACATAAGGATCATAGTGTTTGTTAACCATTTGATAGTGTTATTAACGCTTTGTTCTTGACCGTAATCTCAATTAAATGCTTGTAACTAAGTTGTAAAAGTGACAAATGATTGGTTTTAACATAACCATTAACAGTAATTTAACTTATAGCAAAATCTTAAATTTATAGGTTTGTTTCTGGAGTAATAAGTTAAGAAAAAAATATAAATTTAGGATTCCTAACTGATGGGTGTCTGAAACGCAGCTTTAGAATGCAAGACCTCTGTTGCTAATATACCTATATTATGCTCCGATAATATAGTTTTACAAGTCTATTCCGTGCAGGCAATGTTCTGTGAGTTATTTATTATTAATAAGCATTTGTTTTGAAAAGCATTAATAACTGGAATTATTGCGACTGCTCAAATAACAGTTTCTTGTTCGTGAATGTTGAGATATCGGTTATTTTATTACTGGCCTTTTGGATTTGAATGGGCACGGGAAATAATATGTCTTCTAGATTATTTTGTCGTGTATTTCACAAGGTAACGGAAAATGGCAAATTTTCCTATTTGAATAGTGATTTAGTAGTTTTTTTATACATCGAAATATTCTTGTTACGCATGATGAAGAATAAAGGAGCTTAAAACCTTTTTGAGTGTGGCTTTCTTTGTGAATTGTTTTGTTATAAGTCAAGATTACTTAAATTCAGTGGTAGTCAAAATGCGATATTTTACATGTCTGATAAGCTTCTGAGTTTATACGAAAAAAAAATTTTAAACGGTCAAAAAAAACCTTTTTTATTTAAATAAACCCCCTTTCGACATCAAAGGGCAGTCGGGGTGAATCAGCTAATGCTTGTTTGTAGAATCCTTACAATCATTTAATTACATTACAGGATTGGACTCTTTCTGGATTTTATGCTTACTTTGTTTGCGTTCGAGAGTAGCTTTTATTATAGTATATGTGTGAGTATAAGCAATAGTTATTTTCGTAAATATGAGACAAAAACACCTTCTTAAGTAAGTGAGAGTGAGTTAAGAGTTTATTATTGTTGCTTACTATTAAATTTAGTTCAGGCTATGTGTGTGAAAAAGAAAGAAACAATAAACTAAAATTCACTAAATCGCATTTATAATATAAGTGAGAAAAATTAATTTGCACTTTACCACAGAATATATAATACAAACTTTACATAAATCTACGTTTATTTCATTCCAGTTTGTATCCTGTAGATTTAGTTACAAATTATAATTTAAAACCTAGTATTTGTAAATGAAATCGCGCTAAATATTCTTATCTGTATTTAAATCGAAATTGAATGAAAATCATTTACCGGTTCGAATGCGTGGCGCTGGTGACCGGGTTTGCAAATACCTAAACTGATCATTATCATAGATTGGCTAAATCTAAATAAACAGATAGCTATAGCAATGTGCACTATCCGGAGCTCTAGTTATTTTATTTACTTAGTCGAGTACTACAACTGCGAAAATCTGTTTGATATATGTATATTTTATTTCATGTCATACTACTACGTGGCTGATATTTTTTTTTATCTTTTACGGGTTTGCACTTGGCCATAGTTTACCTGATAGCAAGCAAAGGCTATGGCCTAAGATGGAGCGTGCTTACCCGGTAAGAACCGATTCACACTTGCTTTGAATTAAACTATTCGTAACTCACGGTCAAAACCCTCTACAAAAAAGTGTAGAAAATATGGTGGTGCCACTTATTAATTTATTACTACTACCACTACTTGATTAATTTATTTTTTGTCCTTTTCCTGACGATAATCACGAAAACATAAAGCTATTGTTTTCTTATACATGTTGTGTTCTGATTTTCATTGCACAGTGCATGATGCTGTTACCTGTATTATCATCAGTAGATAAGCAAACTTTTATAAAATATTTTTATTGTACCTAATACTTTACAAATAAATCCATGCGTAATATTTGAGACCGGACTTTAAAATGAATTCAACTTCTGTAGTATTATAACAACAATATATTTCGTGTGGGTGTAACTACATGATCATTATATTACATGCACTGCAAACTCCGTTTCGCCAAATATGTGATGTGTGAACAAGGTGCAAATGTGACATTTATATGTCATACCGTAAGTGTGAATTGACATTTATGTTTTCCACCGCAGTAAGGTGTCATTTATGCATTTCGCGCCAATTTGTAAACATGAATGCGAATGGTTTTGCTTGTATGATGTTGTGGATTTGTTTATTTCAGAACCTTATTCGTGTTTTATGATGTACATTGTACACTTAACTATATTGGGTAGGTTCATTCATGACTCCGGGTTTGAAAAAGTGTAGAAGGTGTTTTGATATTGTATAGCTGCTTTACAAAGTAGCCATTTATTTGTTTGAACATACCTACATCAATTACTTACAATTACTGTGCTTAGTAGACCAACAAATATGTATATTTTTCATATCGATATGATGTGAGTACACCGGCAAAAGTATGTCAGTAGCGTGGAACTAAACAATATGTCAGTAGCATGGAACTAAACAATATGTCAGTAGCATGGAAATAAACAATTGAAAAATGTTAAATTAACATACTTGTTTGAAATAAACGAGCTTTACATGGCTCCCTTTGATGGTTACTAATCAAACATACTGTTGTTATCCCAGCTTTGACAATTAGTGTCGGAATGTCAAACACGTCAGCAGTGAGAGGGGTGGAGAGGTGCGCTGCATGATAGCAAATATTGCACTGCTAGTTACAGATACTCAGAAACACCTCAGGGCTAGTTGTACACAACCTACAAGTACATATTGCTACTAGATATATTTAAATATTGTGTTTTACGGATTTCCTCTAGTGTTGTCCAAACTAGGTTACCTGGAAGAGATCACTTTAGTGATGAGGTCGCCCAATGTCCCTGATTACCTTCCACCTTTTTATGATAATTGTGTTCTTTATTTTGGTGTATAATAAAGTTTATTTGTTTGTTAATAGACAATTGTACATTTGAATTTGCATTTTGTAGATCTATCTGTTACGGCTAATACCCGAAGTGCGGCTACACCTAGTTTTAGCCGGTTAGAACTAGGTGTAGCCACTTAGTCTTGGTTAAACCTCGAATCGAGACATGTTTTGAAAGAAGTTGGCTCCTCCTCGCTTCGCTCGTCGTCGCATGTGCGTGGTAGAAAGCAACCTAACGAACCTAATTTACCTTCTGTCACAGACAAGTAACTTCGAGTCCAACACTTGCACTACAACAGGACTTGAGACCTAGTTTTACCCGAAAACAATCGGCTCGTACTAGGTTTAACCAAGACTAAGTGGTTACACCTAGTTCTAACCGGCTAAAACTAGGTGTAGCCGGACTTCGGGTATAAGCCGTAACATATCGATCATAAACTCTTTGTACACAATAAATTACATTAAATTAACAGAAATAAAATAACTAATGACATATTCATACAAGGACGTCCGGCCTTATCACTGCAGTTTGTTCGAGTGAATTTTTCAGGTAACATAGTTAGAGCAATAATGTTGTCAATTCCTCGATTGAATCAAGTATTGTTATGGCACTTGGTCCTACCTATCAATAGACAATATCCTTTTTTAAAGAACTTTTAATCACAATTCACAACGCTCGTCCAGAACAAGGCTGTCGGAAATCATTTTACAAGTCTTGTATACTCGTACATGCGCACCTGTATTTCCCCGCTACAGACTCAGCTTGTCAAGCGGTGACAGCGCCGTCGTGGCAGACAAACAGACTGCGGTCGGAGATAGAGCAGGTGCCTCGTAATAATAGGTTTTGGCAGAGACAAGGTGGCTCTGGCAGCGCGCCACCTGGGACTGGATTAGGTAATGTTTGCGGTGTTCGCGGAAAGAATGACACTTTCTTTTGTTATGTCGGCTTGGCGGCGTATTGAACGTGCTACACCACATAAATCTAAATAAACAGGTACTTTATTTAGGTTTACGTGTGCTACACACATCACAGTGGAGATACTGTATAAGGTAAATAAGGTAAATAATATATAAAATATACGTTATACAGACTTTATTTACAGAATTTTTTATACAGAATTTATTTTTGAGGAGCCAACTTCTTTCAAAACATGTCTCGATTCGAGGTAAAAGTAGGGACTTCATTTAATATATTTCAAAAAATATATTAAATGAAGTCCCTACTTATTGCAAGTAACACTAATTCTAATTTACAAGCTTTGGGGCATTAAGAAATCTTGTGAATTTATATACAATATGAATTTTATACATATATGTACTTGTACTCAGTAAATTATAAGTCAAACATTATATATTTATTCATTTTTTAGCAGGTACTCATGTCACATATCTGCACCACCCTGTAATACAAATTTTATAAGTTCATATTTTATCATTGGAAACTTGAATGAGCTTACAAAGTAACTGAGATTGTGAATGAAATGTAAACGACACATTTCCTCTTGAAAGCAGATACTTAGAAGCAGTAAGCGCTTTCCATACAATTATTAATTTATGTTTTATCATAAATTGCAATTACCCTTTGCAGTTTATGCGTGAAAGTGTTCCTGACACATTGCAACTTATATTTAGCATCTAGTCAAGTTGTACTAACTACGAAATCAGCGTATAAATGTAACGAATGAGAGACAGTAAGCTCTTTGCCCTTTCTAAAATAGCCCTTTCTATGAAAATTATTTGAACTTACCTATTTTATGTTTATACTTGGCTTTAAACATTTATTTCAGCATAGGCGCTATGCTTGTATTGTCCCATCTATTAAACAGAACAGATTTAAAACAAATCTCGTTAATTTATTTTCACAGTTTCTTGCGAGCAATCGTTTTATTTTATTTTAGTTGTAGGTTATTGAGATAAAATTGCGTAAGTTGATCCAAATAGATGATAATCATCACATTACATACAAACAGATACATATCATTAGATTTCCCTCACGTTTACATTTCCATATACAAGACTAGTAAAAGCAAGGCCGACGTAGGAACGGTTTAGATTAGTTTAGTTTTAGATGTGTATCAAAGTAAGGCAATCAGCCAAACACATATTGCAAAGCCATAGATCTTGTAGTATATCCTCTCCTTAGATTTTTGTTTCGCGAAACAGATTGTAGGTACAATGTTTATAACAACTGTTTTGACAATATTATTCTAAATAATTAGTTATGCATTGACCATACATTTCCACAAATTATGTTTTATTCTATCTTCTATACATACTAAGTTGTTATTTCGTAACTTTGTACTTTAAAACTGAATACATAATTCAATACTAAAAGGTATCTTTTTTGTGGTTCCTACTTTAAAACAAAAAAAATCTGTTTCGATAAAAAAATTGCACATTTTACGCAGATGTTAATATTTTGTTCTTTTTTACCGAATATTTATACCTACTCCGCCGTTCAAAGCATCTCCTAAATCTGTGAAGTTCCATAGCCAAGTTTGTATACGAAAGGTCATCAATTCTGTATTTTACGTTCGAGGCAAAAGAGCAATGAATTTATTATTTTATGCATCTCAGCCACTCACTTGAGCATACTAACTAAACTAAGAATAATAACTTGGAACAAAGTAGAATCTCAAATATTCTGAAAACCTTGTCTAAAAGTGCCGATGTTTTATTATAGAGTTGTAAATTAACTCGTCTCTAAGAAAGGACAGAGAAAGAACCCAATTTCACTCCTCTAAATAATTTAGTAGATCATAATCTAAATTGGTAATTTCCTCGAGATTTTCCTTACACATCTTATAAATGGTCTTCTATTTTGTTCCGGTAATATTTTCGTACCTTTCTAATATTTATATCTATCGGTATTGCGTGCTAAAATTATCATATAACCTTATTTTGTTTACATAACTACACAAACATACGAATTTTAATACCAGTTTCATACTAAAAACAGAATTCTATAATTATTTGGTTGAAGGTAGATATGTTGTAGATAGCAAAGATAATTAGTTAGCTCACTACTTTCTATCACTAGACTTGCTAATCGTATTCAACATCAAAAATATTTTCATGTGTCCAGCTCCAATAGTGGCTTTCCCCTTGTAAATGTATGCAAACAGCCGCCGTGTCGCCATCGCCAGGACATGGCTTGTACCGCAGTTTCACATTACTGTTCAGCTTTACTTTATTACTATAGCGTTAGCTTGGACCACTTAAGATACATACCTAGTACCTACTAAATATTGCACTAGTTCCTTAGCGGGTCTTATGGAAACTATGTTAGTGACCGTTCTATAGGATTCAGATTTGATACGAAACAATTACTACTATATATGTACACTGTATACTATATATACTTTTGTTTGTAAAAAAATATTGCACTTCGAAAGAAAATAGGTTGTAGGTAATAAATAGAAGAACAGAATACGTAATAAACAAGGCCTAACAACTATCTCTGTAGAAGTGTGTTGTTGTCCTGTTGGTGGATGTTACGAACGACCAAAACTATCAGCAAGAACTACCTTCTATAAAATACCTTAGCAGTTTTTGTACTTACAGTCAACATTTTCCAACTTTTATAAAAGATGCATTTCAAAGTAAATTGTCCCAAAACATTTGCTTACACCACAGTCCGGCGTACACTGTACCTACATCGTGACATAAGTTAGCAAAACTGCGGCAAAACGCAACAAACCAGCGACAATAAAACTACTAAGTAGCTACTTGTCCTAATTAAACATGCCGGCTGCGTGCCGGGAATTAGAGACATCGTACCAACTAGAAGACTTAATAAAGAGAAACAAATAAATGTGAAAAGACACATATTAAATTATTTTAACTGTCGAACTCCTTGCCCGAATCTCTATTCCCCTTGAACTATAATTTGTCGGTCTTCAAGTCGAGAGTAAAACCGGTTTCTTCTAGGCATGCGCGCTAGATCGTAGATTATAACATTGCTTAACATCATTCAGGTTGTAGACAAGCGTGAGCCTATCTCATGTAAAAAAAAATGGATTGATCCGTCACCATGATGCTTGGTAAGATGATTGATCCGCGTAACCATGATTGATCCATAGCTTGTATTATTTTAGGTTCGATTCAAAGATTGACAACATAGTTGAACATTTTCATGATTTTTTTTATGTTTTCAATAGTTGTTTTTTTCATGATGTTAATAAGTAGTGTATGCTACATATTTCATTTCTATGAAATTTTTTTTAGAAATGTGTCTCTATATAACATTATCTAAGTAAACTATCAAAGCGACTAGACAAGCAAGTAAGTGCGCAAGTAGATAGGCGAGTAGGTAGGCAAGTGGTAGTAAAATTAACACATTCGTACAAGTTAATATTGCGATTTCTATGGAAATGATACTGTACATAGATTTCACCAAGCTAGGCTGGAATGTGAATGGGATAAGTGTTACATTTTACTATTCCTATAAACTAACTTTGTGGTTTTTTTTGTACTTTCTTTCTTAATTTTTAGTGGGCTCAGGATATAACTAAGCTTTTATTATGGTAACGGTTGTGATTATTCCTTCACTTCCAATAAGTTTAGTACCTCTCTTTTCAAGAACAAATGAAAATAAATATAATTATAATTTCCATTTCTATGTGTAAACCACTGCAGCCACACAAACAAAGAAAACAAGTTAATTGTACAGCGCGTGTGCGTTGGAACTTAATTAACAATTAAATAAGTAGGGTGCCAGCAACGTGAGCATAGTCCGTAAATACTCGCAGAATAATAGGCGCTGGAAGAAACTCACACACTAATAACATACAGGACTTAACATTACCTACAATATAAATATTGTTCAACTTTGTTACATTATGTTGGAAATTTGATTTAACGACAACTCAAGATGAGGATTAATGTTTTATGTTTCAAAATAAACCCCTATTATTTTTTCTTTATTTTGATAACACACGCATTTAAGTGAAACTGAGTTTTTGTGGTTATTGTCAAATAGTTATTGTCAAATAGTTATTGTAATTAAGAAGAAGAAGTTCGTACATCCAGGTCCACAATGTTTAATGTCCGCGGGCAGAGCTTGAATATGACGGTAACACTCCGCCTGAGGCACAGCTTTACATTACATTTAATATATTTACTGCACTCTGAATACTCGCTGAAACACATTTATACTTATTATAACATTTCGATAATTTATGTAATAGGCTAATAGGATTTCAAAGAAAAAATAATAGAAGGTAGTACTTACTTATATACTTACTGTATTTACTTGGCATAGAGTACGTTATAGTAACAATTAAAATACAAAATTAAAGCATCAAAAGAGTTCATAAGTCAATTTTGAAAGAAATTGTAACAGATGAACCGTGCTAAAAACATGTGAAAACAAACTATGTAGAAAAGAGTTCAACGCGCAATAATGACTTTAAAGTCTTGTTCTAATTTTTATTACCCATTATTACCAATACTCTAAAAATCTCTCATAATTATTTAGACTGATCGAGTCAAGTTATATTAATATTTTGGCATAATATAATTAAAGCTATTACAGGTACTATATTATGATGGCAGAATCTAGCAGCAATCTACCACGGCATGTATCAACTTTGTCAAACTTGTGCTTAGTTAATTTGCAGCTAATTGTCGAGTCAGTGTTTCCTTAATGAAGCTCCAGGATACATCGAGGATACACCAGTACACAGCATACTGTCAAAGACGCCGCAGACACGCGTCTCCCTAATGAAAAAATAGTATACGAGTATATTTGACACTGCACTTACATATATAAGTATTCGTCTTTGTCTTACTTAGATAGGTACAGATGAATTTAGATATAAGTAAATACTAAGTATACCTATGTACATACACCAAATATAAAGGACATTAGAATGCCGCTATCTATACGTTTTTAATAATACAAAAAGCAGTTTAAATTCTTTAGTTCCAAGTTTTAACTACTGTCGTGCCTTTTTTACTCAACTGCGCAACGCAAATAAGAGTTATGTTAAATTTTAACAGAATGTATCTCTTGAACAGAGAATTTCTCATAAATATTGTACTGAAATTCCTAGATAAATATGATGATACCGAGATGCAGACTTCATTATAGCAAGTTAACAACATTGACGTAGACTGCTGCAGTATAATAAACTCTGTTAACTTTTGAATAAGACTCATTTTGCCATGTTTTTTGTTGTGAATTGAGTTAACCCTTAGTTGAAAAGGAATCTTTTCTAGATAGTGTCTGTCAATGCACTTTTCTAACACAGTGTGTGTTAGAAAACACATTGCACATAGTATTGCAGTATGATGACTGTTTTTTGAATTACTGGGTATTTTTAAACCATCTGACACCAAATCTCAACCACTCGCAAATCCGCCACCACTTTACTATATATATAGTAAAGTGGTGGCGGATTTGCGATTTGATTTCCATTCACAACCATAGAGTTATTACTACTAGTAAAGAGAAGGCAACGCGTTGCATGATCTTACGCCACGCTTTTGCTGCACTTGAGTCTCGCGACAGACTAGTGTGGAGCCACGAATGGCGCCGAACGCGCCCGACTTCAGCCGAGCGCATCGAGTTGACTCCGCAATGGATGATGCGAGCGATACGGCGGAGCTGTCAAAATTGATGTTAATTGTTTAAAACAATGATTAAATGAATTGATTATGAATGTTAATAAAATAATAAATAACTCGTTAACAATTATTATTTGTTCGTGTGTAATATTTGCTGACAAATAGTTTATTAATTTATGGAAACTAAAAACCACTTGGAATTGATTTTATTGATTTTCGGACGGGTCCGCGCGTTCGATCAAAATCGTTCTCGCGGATACCGTCGCACTTGCAATTGATTTTAATGATTTGTATCATCGTTTCCACACCACTCTAAGAAATTATTTTTTATTAAGTATATTAGTACTATAGGTAGCATACCTTCTCAGTAATCTCTGCACACCTGTGATATAGCGTATAGTTATGGTTATCTATTTTCCGAGATTTTGCAAACTGACCTTTTACGAAGTAATCAGTCAATATACTTTGTACCCATTGTTATTTTTTTTATTGTTCGTAAACAAGGATTAAACACCTGCGCGCAGGTGTTTAACCTTTTGTGGTGTTTAATCCTCCCTAAGAAGATTTGTGGCTACGAAAAAACCAAAACAATTAAGTACCTAATGTTGTTATTCGTATAGTTTCAGAGAGTGGATGTAGGCCTATCGGGGATACGACTATAAAAATACGCGCCAATATTATCTACTTAGAGTGGTGTGGAAACGATAATACAAATCATTAAAATCAATTGCAAGTGCGACGGGATCCGCGAGAACGATTTTGACCGAACGCGCGGACCCGTCCGAAAATCAATAAAATCAATTCCAAGTGGTTTTTAGTTTCCATAAATTAATAAACTATTTGTCAGCAAATATTACACACGAACAAATAATAATTGTTAACGAGTTATTTATTATTTTAATAACATTCATAATCAATTCATTTAATCATTGATTTAAACAATTAACATCAATTTTGACAGCTCCGCCGTATCGCTCGCATCAACCATTGCGGAGTCAACTCGATGCGCTCGGCTGAAGTCGGGCGCGTTCGGCGCCATTCGTGGCTCCACCCTAGTCTGTCGCGAGACTCAAGTTTTTGCTGCACGCTGTGCAGCAGCTATCCAGTGAGTATCCAACGCCCGTGGAGAGTAGTTGTGTTTGGCTCGCATAAATAACAACATCAAATGCCTGGTTGTGTTCTTAAAGACTGCCGTATACACTCCAGAACATAAAAAAAAGTGATGGTTTAACATTTCATCGGTAAGTAGACATTTAAACTTTGAAAACTCTTTGATTTAAATTTTTTCGCGATGTAACATTGCTTACGAGAAACGGGCTGCCGGGCGCCGCCATTTTGCAAATACACGGCGCTTAAGTCGTTTTGGTGGCGAGAAAACTGTACTCTGTACGCTTTTAAGCGCTGCATATTTTAATAGTTTGGTTAGACGACATAACAATTGTTTCGCGCTGCAGCGAATTTTAGTTCAATCTCTTTCCAAAATGGAGCAAAGCTTTGGTTCGGGTTGTCTGTTCTATACTAGTAATATATTTCGATGTTCACAACAAAGCACACCTTATCCCTTCACAATCACGCACCTCGTCCTGCCACCTGGCGGCCCACGCTGACACGTGTCATGTACTACCCAGTGTCCAGCGTAACATTACAAGCCTGCATTGCTGTCACTGATGTAGCTGATTACACCAGCTTTTATGTAATAGCAAGATTAGCTTCAATTCTATTCCTCCAGGATCTCTATTATAGCAAGCGTGGCCTACGTAATGTCACAGAGTAAAGAAGTACCTAGTTATGTCCACGCGTATTATTATAAGCTTGTTGTCAGCAATGTTGCTGATTTGAGAATACGTTCCATTCAGAATCCTTCTTAGAATTAAGGTAACAATTCTTCAATTCTATTCCATCTGCATCTCAGTGACATCAAGGACTTTTAACAACACACCTACGTTGGTGTTTCTAATTTAAACTGCTTATGTACATCTATTCAATGATGTCTGAGAATCAAGTAAAATGTTCTTCAATTTTAATTCCACCAGAAGCAAACATACCTAGCTGGCTGTTCACATCCCGCCCACACTGATCAGTGTGACATGTAGCCATGGCCTACGTGATGTCCAATCGTATCATTACAAGCTTGGCTTGTCCTGTCACTGATGTGCTAATTAATGTCCTTATGTAAATAGTAGATGTCTCTGATTTGGTCGCATTGTTTACATAAATGAGTTTTGAGAAAATGTGTTTTATCTGTTAAAGGTTTATCACTATAGATAACTAAACGAGTTTGGATATTAAATTTTAGTCAAGAGGATTTTTATTAAGATTTGCCAACTGCTGGTTACATTAGTTAAAATTTTAATCGTCCGGGACGTTTCCTCAACGATTTTTATTATTACGAGATTAATTTGAAAACTACTTCGAGATACAAAGAAATCAAAAAAGTTTATCCGAAAAATTTGTACTGAGTTGCTTAAAACTAATGCTTTATATGGAGCGTTTGAATATTTTTTAACTAATTTATTATTATTTTGTTTCAGGTAATATTTTACACAATACCATTACTGTAACCGCTTTCGTAAGTCATGTGTGAGTAATTAATACAAAACTGATTCTTTATGAGTTTCCTGTCATTAGTTGTCATAAAAATCCTAGTTAGGTCAGTACTAATTATTTATTGTATAGTTACGGTCTGTAACCATAGTTAGTAGCTACCTTCTTATACCTCTATACCCTAGATATGAAGGTAGATAGTCGTCTGACTACTATAATAAACACACATAAAATTCACAAAGCCATTACAAAACATCAGTTAATTAGTTAATCCACAACAAGCAAACTATTGCGCTAACCACGCTTTGATTCGCCGACTATAATTATAGCGTAATTCCAAACAATTTAACTTTAGACTATTAAATACTATAATAATCCCTATTTCATTCTCGCTAGGGGAGATATTAGCTTAAATTTTCAATAAAGTTAAGACATTTGAGACTGTAGAAACTCTGCTAGTTAGAGGTAGTGTGTTATGTTAAAATAATTACGGAATTACAAATAACTTAATACGGACGAGCCTTTGCCCTTTACTGGCGTGCTTAATTTGAACTTAGAAACAACTTGAGTGATGGAACGTAAGTTACGGCGGGAAACTATCAGACGGAAGTAATACGGTTTATAAGTCCAGCGTTCTTGTATTAAAATTAGTCATAATTCACACGTAATATGTGATTATTTTCATAAATTGATTTATTTGACATCAGAGACGATGGTTTATTATCGTCTTTGCTTTACACACAGGGTATTGTCTCGAATTCTTATGTTCTGAAAACAAACCTTAACCAAATCTTTACTGCGGCAATCTGAACCATTTAATAATGTGTGTAAACTATACTTATATAACATTTGCACCAGGAACGACAGTTATTTAATTTAATTGTTTATTGGAGTTCATTTAAAAGTTACAACAACAACTATACTACGCAGGTACCATTTTAAGTACATTCCAAGTAGCCAAGTTTAATGAAACTAGAATGTTTCCTCCATTATTCGTATACTGCTAATGAGTATGCTATGGGCTACATATCGGCCAGTTTATGCGTGATCGTAACTAGAGAGGTGTCGACGTAAACTACGACATCTAGCGACGGGTTTTACTTACACTGTCATGTGGTGTAAGGGGATTTTAAAGCAAAAGTGACAGCGGGTTTAGAGTAACTGTAAAAATATTGATCAATTAACAAAAGAACGAACTCCAGAATTGAATGAGTGTGATCTCCATAAGTCACTGCAGTCGATACTGTGAAACTGTGAAAACGCTTGCAGTGACTTGTATCGAGCTGTTTTATTTCATGGCTATCCAAGAGAATTCTGTTGTTATTTTTTTACTTTGATATCCTTTATAATTTTACTAAAATAAAGCATATTTTTTACACTGGACACCTGAACAGTCAGGCATTTTACCAACTTACAAGATTACTTTTAAGCGACATTCGCAAAAGCAATACTGCGGGTTAAGTTTCTAAACTAGATTTACAATATTACATTCCACTATGGTAAACGTTTTATAGTTTGTGAATTTTACTTTAAAAAGACCATCATGCATGTATGACAATATGTCGCATACATTTCTCAGGCTTACAAATTTTAATAGTTATTTTTTCATTTATCGCTTTCCTCTTGACATTGTGACCCCACCCAATCGCCCCAGGGGTCTTATAATTTATTTTACTGCCTCACTACACTACACTATCCGATATAGTTTTTATTTATACATTGGCGTAATAACAGCATTTACATATCGATTTATAGCAAGCAGAAACTATTTAAAGTCTGTATCGGTGTGAAATCGCTCCATCTTGCGTTGAGATCTTTTAAACGCGAGGGTTTATCTATCGTATTATACAAAATGTTCATGATGCTTGACTGCTCCGTTAGCTTAGTTGGTAGTGGCTCTGCCTTCTAATCTAGGGGTGCGGGTTCGATTCCCGCATAACACAAGTAATTATGAATATTAAAATTTGTAATTACTTGTGTTGAGTCTGGTCGTTTCGTTTCTATGTATAATAAGTATGTATTTACAAAAGAAAAGTATATATGTATTATATCCGTTATCCCATGATACAAGCGTAAGCTTAGTATGGGGCTAGATGGCGCTGTGTAATATGTCCTGAAATATTTATTTATTTTTATTTTATTTATTAGATTTAAAAGTGAGTCAGTAAAAAATTATTATGATTGTGAGTTTATCATGGCTGTACTATAGTCATAATATTACTAGAGACAATAGCGGCGGTACTTTCCTTAGTACATTAAGTTATATGAAAATAAGAATAATAAATAAGCTATTGTTTAAATTAATCAAAAGCAGATATGCGTTTATTGGACTTACTCGTATAAACAAACTAAAATCTACAAAACATCTCTTTAATAATAATAATCCCTTTGCTATTTAAGTTATAATAAGAATATATTCATTTCCGTCAGAATACAAATTGTTATCATATTTAGGCATGTTTACATAAACTATTCAGTAAGGGGCACACTGCGAATTCGAAGCTCTGTGTTCTTCTATTACACTACAAATACAATTCCCAAGTACACAACATATAAATAGTTATTTTCTTTAGCGTAAGTAGAATAGAAATGTAGTTTCTTTTATGTGTTTTTTTGTACATTTTGTGAGGTTCTCGTAAATAGTAGATGTGTATTGTTGTTGGCTGCTTTCGTTGCGGTTTCAAAGGTTTCTATAAGTAATGGAATTTATTTGATCGTTGTGTGAATGAGAGACGTAGCTTGGATCATTTGTTAGTAGATTGAGTTTTATTTGGGACAATTTTCTTTTATTATGTTGTGATGAAGTTTCTTTGAAGTTATGTGTATGTGTAGAAGGAAAATTGAGTCTGTTTTTAAAGGTTTCAAATTCAATTTAAATTTTAGGTGGTATTTTATAAAGTTATACGTTTTTTATTTCATAATTAGGTAGATATTTATTCAAAGTGTAATGAATAAGCGAATTTTGTCATTAGCATAGATTGTTAGTTAATCTTCACATATAAGCTAACTAGGAGGAGTGGATTTTTACGACAATGATTACACAAATTTTCTATTTCTTTGCCGACAAACTTTATTTATTAATTTTCAGTGCGAATCTTGTTTCTACATTTCTTAGTCCAATAAACCAGCTTAAAACCCGAGTGTGGTGTTTTCACACAACGTAGAACCTCCGGACAAGGCCTCCGCGGCTGTAACTTGTCCATTTTACACCCTCTGTAAATATACATATAGGTATGTTACAGGTATCTAGGAACTTATGCTATAGGTAAACTTGTTTACTCTGTGTCGTGAAACCACGTGCTGATTAGGTTAAAAGTGATTGTAGGTATTTAAATTTATCAAAATGAGATAAAAAAAATATGTAAAAATTATAGTAGCTATGTAATTTTTTAAACATAATAATGGTCAGAAATATTGTCATATGTTTAATGAACCACTTAATTTTTTTCTTCAAGTACCTAACGCTCTTAAATTCTTGAAATACATTTTACGTTTATAAATATAAAAGTAATCAAATGTCATAACAAAGCATTGCTTTTTAATAGCTTAGTAATTAGTATATTTTTACCGATTGCTTTGAAAGCTATCAGTAAAAATATTATAACAAATTACTTATGAGAGCAAATTGTAGTTGGTTGACCTCCTGTCTCTGTTTTTCTATATTACCTAGATAAAGTCTAATTACGGCACGTAGTCGATATTTAGACGTACTAGATACTATTAGATAGCTAGATCCAATTTCCTTACTCACAGACCAAGCTATAGTTAGTTAGCAATCAACCTACATGCTTATTAGCTGATAATAAAGTTTATATATGTGTACATACTTGTACATGTTACCTCATATAATATTAATTAAATAAGCACAGAAACACGGCGCACTTTTTCTAAAATAATTGAGCTTATAGTTTTTACAAAAGCTTTCATCGAATTTCATCTATCGCTTTCATTCAAACATGAAACCACCAATTTATCAAATTAAAATGATATTATTCCACTTCATGCTCGATAGAATCTGATTATGTAAAACAGTCATTATCTCCAAAGTATTCCTAACAAGATCGGTGTTAGATATCTATACACAGACAGTCCGACATAATGATTACAATTTGACGGAAGCAAGTCATTTAGTTGTAACGATATAACATTCTATAGACGCCCCATTGTGGGCAAAAGTCCAATAAAGATACTGTTTTTACGGGACAGCCCTCCTAATGTTAAATTATACGAGTACTGCAGCCTAGGATGTTTTGCTTACCAAGAAATTATGAATGAATTCTCGATTTGAGAACTCTGTATTGTACGTGTAGTCATAGACTTATATAAAGTGTAGTTCGCTGTAAACACAGCTTACTCGTATGCTAACTAATTTTACAATATGATACATGAGTGATAAATACTAATTATATTGCGGCCATACCACAGAGGTTATTAAAGAAAACTAACAATAACAATGTGGACGCGGGCAAAGGACCAGCAGACTGGCACAAGACTGAAAGTAATATGTAGGACATAAACTATAAACATGGAACCGTTTTATGAATAATGGATAGATTAGTTGTTTCCAGCTTATATTGTCTATGTTTATGGGTATAAAATTGTTATAAAACAACGCATTCGATAGAATATATTCCGCTGTAAACTTGGATTACTAAAACTCGATGTATATACAAGTGTGTTTGTCTGTAAACGGGATTGTTTGTGTTATTTATTTATAGTGATTAAAACGTTCGAGTCTAGTTTTATGACGTACAGATTTATAGCAATAAAATCGTGGCGTAGATTTTTCAATTATTTTTTTAAAATCGTAGTATTCATTTTTAATTAAAAGATAGATAAATACTTTATTAAAACACCACAAATGAAACAATACAAAAAAAAACATACAAATTAGAATTAGCGTCTTAATTGGCGGCCTTATCGCTAAGAGCGATCTCTTCCAGGCAACCAATCTGGCAGGGATATAATCTTCAAACGAAATGAGTAGGACGAAAATCAGGTAATTACTTCCAAGTCACCTGAAGCGACATCGGCCCAAGCGCCTATGCAGCTGTGGCTAAAATGAAACGGGCTCTGGAACGAGGCTGCCGGAACATTCAGCGTTTCAACTAAGGAGAGATCCATATGTATAACCCCCTGAAATTAAAAATAAAGAATGTTCTTCTGGCTGTATTCTTAACCAGATAATAAAGCTTCTTGTCAATTGTCAGGATTTTTAAGCTATTAGCTATTAACACGTACGTTTCACTGATAAGCACATATCTAGGACTTTCTCTCCTACTCGTAGAGGCTCGTGTGGCTCGCGTGGCGGGACTCGAACCGGCGTGTTGCCGCCGCCGACCCAGCACGACAGCATTCGACTCATCATTCGTGACCGGCTCACTATGATGCATTCGGAACATGGTGCAAGTTAGGGGAAATAGTTTGATGGACTGTTACAATTATTGGGTTTGTTAGACTGAGATGAACACTACTTCAGTTTTTAACCCTGATATTTACATACTTCATGTTATGTAAGTAAATACAACCTTTTTTTACATTACACTAACGAAATATTTTATACGAGTTTGCGGCAATGCCACATAGAAGTAAAATGTTTGTAGTACACTGTAATATGTCAAAGCCTCACAATCACAAATTATTATTACCATATTATCTTTTTCAAATTTACAACCAAACATTGTTTAGGTATTGTACAATCTATATTATTGACTTATTTCATTGTTTTAAGACAAACTGAATTCACTGTCAATTCAATCACGGTGGACTGTAAATACAGGATAGCAACAACAGTGTTAAAAACTCGCTGTATCTTGCATCTCAATCCTCCCAGTTTCTAACCATACCACAGTTAGTTATATAGTTATCGGCACGATATCTGTTATTAGTCGCGCCCCGCGGCGCTGCCTGGTGTTAACTTGATGCATCGACGTGAAGCTCGCTCTTACTGCTATAAGTACGTATAATTATAAAGAGAACGTCTTTAATGTTCTGATGTGTTGGCAGTTAAATGCCTTTCATAGATACGCTGGCGTGATACTAAACACAGACTAATTATTACAACTTTTTCTCGTTGCAATCTTATCATGGGAAGTCTTCAAAGCTTGTTCATGAAATCTTAGAATGTTTAACTTTAGAAAGTTGTCTAAGTGTGAATGAATAAGGTTTCTTTACTGATACCTACGTGTAATTTCTCTTTAAAATGCGGTCATTCATAATGCCATAAAATTAAATAAGACGTGAAATCTAAATCATTTTCTGTTCAATTCATTGCCCAATCTTATTGTAAGATCCACACCGAGAACCTATTTATTATACCTGTAGTACATCGACCTACAAAGCTCAGCACTAAATCATATAATTTTGTCCAACATTTATCAATACGACACCAAAACTGCCCAGGATGATAAATTACCAACAAAAAAATTAAGGTCGCGTTCACAAAAGCTCGCCCTGAAAGCTGTCGACCGACACGCCAATTTGCCCGTGTATGTATGTAGCTTTAATTTAATTTCCCACATCTCGAAATTATGTTTATCTTGACGCAAAAAACACGTTCGTTTTAATTTGACATGATACGTGGAAAAAATTAACCTACCGTGTTTGGTCGGAGCAAAAAGTAACCTAGTTTTTTGGCATTCATTCAATTGGGCGGGCTACCTACCTACCAAAGAGGTTTACATGTGTTGACACAACTATGCAATAAAGTACTTGTAGATTCTGGTGTCTAGACTATTTTTTTTGCATGGATTTTTTGTTGCAAAAATAAAGGTAACAAACACCTGTAGGTGAGACTAGTTGAATTGATATAAGTATACTCCTTGGACTAATTATGTAAGTATGTAACTACGTTTACCTAAACGTTGCAATTGTATAAGTGTGTTTAAAATCCATGATTTAAAAAACTTATATCCGTAAGGTGAGCGCTAAGCTTAAGAAATAAAAATAAACTACGTTCCTTGGAACGCAGCGATGATAGTATGACAAATTAATAAGAGGGCGAGACGCTTTGTAATAATTTGAAAATAGAACGCGTCTGGCCGATATACTCGCGGCGTGGAACTGGCCACTAATGTTTACGGAAAAGAAAATTTTAGTAGCGTTCTTTTCGCGCGCTATCTTTATTTTTTATGACCAGTAAAAATGGCGGTAAAAGTAAAAATGTAAGCCGGGACTCGGGAAATGGAGCGCCCTAATCTCTACAAAGGGCATTGTAGAATAGATTTCTACTGTTATTGTCCAGCTTATTTTTGTGCTTCTTAGATGTGACTTTTTTAAGTGTCTGAATTATTTTTGTGTCGTTGTTTTTTGACTCAGTACCGTGTATCTATGAAGCCGTACAATTGAAAAAAGAATAAACGAATCAAGAGAGAGAGTGTAAACCTTTTTGTGTGGTTATAATAAGAGTATGATAGAGCTATTATATCTGTAAGTTTAAAATAAGTGCACTTTCTCCGAAAATGTACCTATTATGTTCGAGTAATGAGTTATCTGATTTGAAAGGATCACTTACCGACGTGTGGGAGGAACTAAAACGAATCAGTTTTGTGTGATCTTTTATGGGATAGTGATATGAGTAAAAAGTTACAGTGCGATATTTAACAATATGTTTTATTGCAGTAAAAAAATATGTATTGGAAAACAACAGCAGCTAAAATCTATTCACTAAAATTACTTTATTCGTTTGTCTTATGATATATTACTTTTCCTTTAAAAAAACAGTCTTGAATTCCAATACGTAAGTATAAATAAATTACTTTTCGCCCACACAAAGACAGGCTAGTGCATACCACAAACATGTATAAAAAGAAATTGTTATTATGCATTTAAAGGCTGTATGCCTCCACCCACCTTCCACTTTGCGTTTACGACCTAGGTCCCGTATCTTGTGTATTTTCCTGTTATTAAACCAGATAATCTAGGCCTAATATCTATATAAATAGGTGCCAACCGACTGTTTGCATAATGGTTTCGGCATAAAATGCTAAGCCGGGTTAAATCGTGCTCAGATTGCGTTGATAGGTTCTTGCAAAGCCAAGTCTGTGCCAGGTGGGTTTCCGAGTCTTAGTACACTGTGAAGAGTTTTTGAAAAGATTAAATTATTTATTAGTTATGCCGCAAACCTTCAAACCAAAAAAAAAGATTTTGTACTAGACATATAAATACATATGTTATGATTATCTAAATATATAAAACTCAAAGGTGACTGACTGACTGATATAGTGATCTATCAACGCACAGCCCAAACCACTTTACGGATTGGGCTGAAATTTGGATTGAAGGTAGATGTTATGACGTAGGCATCCGCTAAGAAAGGATTTTTGGAAATGCCAAAAGGGGTGCAATAGGGGATGCAAGTTTTACTTCTTAATGCGAGCGAAGCCGCGAGCACCCACTAGTATAAAATATTATTGTTGGGAATAATTGTACACTTTTGGTTTAACAAGTTGGTTTTCACAAATAGGTTGATATAAAGTGTCATTACATTTTATGATCTCCATCATCTAACCTATAAAATTTAATTTAGAATCCGCAGAAATTTGTGATGGACAAATATAAGAAAAGTTTCAGAAAAATCTACAACCAGCTATACCTAATTATCAAGTACGTACCAAAACTGAGTTAAAACCTCCTCGCTGAGAATGTGTGCAATTTAAAAAGTCAGTAAGTCGTGTCGAATTGGGATTTATGTTCGGCAGCTTGTAATGAATTGCGCATTGTGTGGGACTGCAGCTCTGCTGGAACAAGGCAAAGAGGTTAGGTACATATTATGGAGGGACTAAAGAGGCTGAATGGGAACGATTTACAATTTTACTGAGTACATGTTATTACTATGTTGTGATCGCTTCATCGTACCACTTTTCATATTTGGCCGAGTTGTCAACAACAAAAGTATAAAAAAATCGAAATTGTCAAAGTCAAGTTGAACACGAGTTGAACTAGTTATACCACAAATTCATATTATAATGGGAAAGTATTTTATATTGTTTTTGTTATTTGTTCATAAATGTGTTCGTCCACAATTAAATTGTCATACATTTGTACCAAAAGTAGTCCTGTCGGGAGTTAAGGGGAAGTACTTTGTGTTAATTTACAAACTCTTTTTATGACTCATAGTAGGTATGTCAAGACATTCTTTACTATGTAGTAAAAAGGTCACGTACTACAAGCAGTATAGTAAGACTTATGACGAGACGTCGTTAATTTGATTATAATTTATCGCCTCAGCAATGATTAATAACAATTAGAGTTGCAATAAATAACCGCGCAACAATCGGGCCGGTTCCACCGCGGAATGATGACCCGCTAACTAACCGACGATTTGATTTCATCAGTAACCGAGACAAATAGCTTTTTGATTAGACGCCATGTTGGTTTCCTGTAGGGCTGCCTGAAAACTTTTAAGTCTAGAAATTTGGTATTGAAACTCTAAAATAAATTAAATGAAATGGATTGATTTTGAAAGCAGAGAAAATAAATAAATAATAGCTAATGGTATTAAAATTCATCAATTGATTAAAAGAGCTTTGTAAATATTCATAACATTAGTAAATATGAATTTCAAATGTGTCGGTTACGATAATTCATAACTAAAGTGTATTGCTATGATAGATTATTCAGTACAAAATATTATTTTAATTATATGCGATTAATCACTAAGATTGCCGTCTGAATTAACTTATTAAGGCTTTTATAATATAAATAATTGATGATTCTGATTCAGTCTCGGCGTTAAGCTCAGTGAAAGCTCTACCGCGGCAGCCCTACGGCGCAAATACTGTGTTGTCATCGCGGGTAGTGTTGGCTGCGTTGATTTAATCAGCGAATCGGCCTGATTGTAGTGCTGGCCCTTTTTTGCCCACACTGGGACCAGTTCTAAGCTCGTCTTTTTACTTGCTTGAGCGTGAGATCCGAAAATCTTCATGGTTGGGTTAGGACCACCTAAACAAGTAACGGTTTTTGAATTTAATGAAAATTTGTCAAGCATTTCTTGTAAAAGAAAGAAATATAAAAAGGCTTTGTTTGTATATTTATGGTTTTGTTATCAATTCGGACAAAATTATTGCAATAAGCAAGCGTTGTAAACGTTGTGTTGCAACGTCTATCAATGTAATAAAGTAATTCGGATTCTTGAAATATTTGACATCAGAGCTAGGCCAGTTTCAAGTGGTGCTTAATACAAGAGTTTATTAAAGCAAGTGACTGCCCTTTATTTGTCTACTTTACTCTTATGCCGGCTGTACATTATCACTGCGGAAGAGTGAAAGCAATCCTTCGTTTCTTTCTCACAAGGAAAGTTAAATAAAGTTTTTTTTTTATTCTGTATTGTAGATAATATTCAGCTGGCATAATATGAGTCAGCGTTTTTATAATAATTGCAGCGATTAAACTGTCACATAGAAATATCAACTTGTCCCAACCCTTATTGTCTCTCCGTTGGATAAAATAATAATGTTATCTAAACAAAGAGCGATGGTGGAGTCACTGCACAAGATGACACTGCATGCGTATAAAATCGGAACTAAAATATTTGACCAGGATTTGATGTTGAGGTTTGAGAGCATGTGGTGAATGTGCTGCCATCAGATGTACGTAGATTTATCTTGCGTGCTCCTAGGAGCTATGCGCTTGCGCATGTAATCAATACAACGCTATCTGGGGATGACTGATCGAATGCGAGGAGAATGCTGGGAAATTCAATTTGAAAGTGGACATATACATCATAGTTTCCGGACATTGCTACAAAAATAGCTTATTTATGAAAAAGCTATTTTAGTAAATAGGTACTTAATTTAAAAAAAAAAAAAATTATCAGCAAGTAGTAGTTTGTTTTATTATAATTTGTCAACGAAATGGGCGGAAGAGGTTTATTACATTGTAATATTTACTTACAGTAAGCTATTTTGACCGTACATATAAAACTAGCGAAGTTGGTAGTTGGTTAAGTTAGAGTGTCAAAGAGTTTTAAAGAGGGGTTTGTGATTAGATTGATATTATTTATGACTCTGAAATATCTGTGTATATCTATTACATAATAATAAAATAAAGTAAATACAGATATTCCCTACCTCGCGGCACCTTGGCGGGTTGTTAATTGAGTCCCCGATACAGCGATTAATAGAGTTAGAAGTGTTAGGTCGAGGCGCGGAGTGGAGGAGTAGATGACGCAGGTTCAATTACATAAATTATTTAGTATAGAAAATAAAATGAATTGGTCATAAATGAGCAGATTTTTTATTTAAAAGGTTTAGTTGTGTTATGTACCTAATTTTCGTTATGCGAACACTTTGATCATGGAAAGAAATCTATACTAGATTTTACTAGAAACAACTTTGATAAATTATAGAAAACACTGTGATTCACTATTGCTTTATTTTTTTATCGATTCTAATGATCTAACAAAATAATTTTGATTGTTCACAGGTAAATAAAAATAACCATGTCCTCATGTGTGTAATTATTATACATGAGTCAATATATGCAATTAATATGGTAAGTTGTCACTTAGTTCTAAAAACAAGAAAGTAAAACGTATGTGTGCGGCACACTCTGGTGTTAAATAATACAAAAATCTTCTAATACAAATGCAGATACTTTATATACAGAAAACTTACATTTACACCCTTATAATAAAACTAAATTAAATATTAAGTACTTATAATTAAGCACTTTAACATAATCTCAATAATGCCTGCCTCATCTACGTGTGCGATCAGCGAGTGGGCGGCCCCAGCGTCAAGAGTATCGAGTGTCGGCGCGGACAATCGATGCGTAATGAACGAGCAATCGATGCCAGCCATTATGTATACCACTGCATATGTATATGTATACTAATGCATACTGCACAAGTGCGTCTTACATACGTAAAATGTACCCAACATTTCAATAAGAGATAAAATAAGGCATTTAAACTCTCCATACTAGGGTAGAAGATATGGAGATTCTCAACTTGATTGATGAGATTTCCTTATGTTTATCACATAACTCTTTACAGTCACTTGTATGTAATAAATATCTCACAGCATCATAGCAAGCTTTTGCTTTATTTTTTTAAAGCTTTGCAGTGGTGACCATTGTTACACATACATACAATGTTTAAATCTGACATAAATATTACTCCAGTGTCTTATTTTTATATACATACCTGATGCCACTTCCGTACATATTCAATACTGCAAGTACTCACCACCGTCAACGAGCAATCAGCCATCGATCCCCACACCATACTACTACCTACCTAAATGTGCCATACATTGTGTAGGTATCTATCTACTCACTTGAAGGTGCCTCGCGTGAGCTTCCACTCAGGAGGTTAATGATCTTGAAGAACATATACACTATAAGTAACTTGGAGTACAATTCAATAGTATGTAAATTTATTGTTTACAAATAAGCAGATTAAAATGTAACACACTTATCTACAAGGTACCTTTTAACTGATTTTAAGATTCCTGGATTGTTCGCACAAAAATAGTTTCCAATGAAACCAAATATCACCAAGAATGACCACGTAAGTAAGATAAATCACTTCTAGTATTCATAGTTTGATTCAACCATGTTTTTTTACTTTAATCAAAAGATTAAAATCATTCCATTTTTAATGATATCCTAAAATTGTATATTGGTTTGTAAGTTGTACATTTTTAATTGAGTAAATAAGCTAAATCCAAACTTTTCTCATTAAAATGTGTCCAATCCTTCTGTTGACATAATCATAATACCCCGAAGTGGGTCTAAACTGTACAAATAGTTGCAAACTAGCCGGGGGTGTACGCAGCCGGGGGCAAACAAGGGTATGGAACCACACTGAGCTTTGATGGACGAGGATTTACTGTTTTATTTTTAACTAACTGTTTCAGTTATTAGTTCTGTATTTTTGCGAAATAAAATCAATGATTCGCGTATTAGCTGGAAATACTCATGTCAACATTGATTAGTTTATATATACGCTGTGACGTTAAAAGCCAACTTTCACAAATACTGTTTTAGAATTAAGTGCGGTGTCAGCACATTACAAATTATGTGAATTTCAAAGAAAATCTCGCTAGAAAAAATACAAAAAACACTCAAACATCTACAAAACCCAATCTTTTTAACCCCTTAGGGCAGACCCAACAAATTGCAGCACATATTGCCCCGAGCTGATCCTAGCGTTTCATTAACAACCCTATTCATCAACTAAACTAACTAGAACTCTCCATCCAATACCCTTGTAGCAACAATCTAGCCTTTGTAGAGCTCTATGTACTCTGGCTGATAGATTAGTGCAGCGTAATTTACAACCACTTTAATCTGACCTGTCTGAAATTGCAACTAGGTACGACTTTTGTATGCTAAAGTTAGATCATGAAGATGTGTCTAACTTTGTACAAGACTTATGCCTAGTATTAACTTAGCTATGGTTAACTTTAACTTAACCTGCCATTTTCTTATTTTAATTTCGGGTGTTTTCGTATTTTCAGATTTAATCGATTTGTTGTTGAACCAGCATCTAATAACTTGTAATTACAGAAACTTTCTTTTTGCCCTTAAGTTTAGAAGCGTTAGTGTTTCATGGCATATCTTATCTATACTAATATTATAAAGCTGAAGAGTTTGTTTGTTTGTTTGTTTTAACGCGCTAATCTCAGGAACTACTGATGCGAATTGAGAATTTTTTTTTGTATTTAATAGACCATTTATCGAGGAAGGCTTTAGGCTATATAACATCACGCTGCAACTAATAGGAGCGAAGAAACAATGGAAAATCTGGAAAAAACGGGGAAAATTATTCATCTTTGAGGGCTTCCGTTGCGTGCGCTGCGAAAACGGTTCAATTCGTGGGAACAGCTATAATTTTCAAAAACTGAAGAGGTTGTTTGCAAAAATAAATATGATGCCCAAAATAACTATCCCACGCGGACGAAGTCGCTGGCACAGCTAGTGATGAAAATGCCGATTAATCATATTATATGCGGGTAAACTCCAAATACCATACGCAGTGAGTATTTGTAGGTAACCCATTTAAAAAAATATCTCCATGTTGAAATATCACCCATAGAATAAAACAGGAAGGTCAAAGTATTCTGGCCACGTCACTGTTTGAAAGAATTAGCATACATATTAGCCGTCTGTTTATTCAATATTTTACTTGTGAATTTGAATGAGCTTTTATTTGGAGGATTTGTTTCATTAGTTTCGGATTAGAGGAGGGAAAAAAACGAGCACGTGCGAGTTATTTGTTCTTAGAAAGTGTGCTTAAGTATTTAATTTTTTACTTAAGTTTAAAATTAAGTAAGAAGTAAACAGAGTGCGTTAAAAAGGAATGTATTGATTAATCTGGGGGAGGAAAAGTTAGTGAAGGTTCTACTCTTATGAGAGACCGGCAAATTTTCTCCTTAGCAATAGTTTTTCAGAAGGTGTTTTGTGATCAATTTTTCTTCTTCCTACGTACATAATTAGAAAATAATCACAGATGACTGTTTTTCAACTTTCTTGTTTAATATGAATATTTTATTTTTATTACATCTGTAGCATACAGCTTCCATTGCGTCTGTTGGTCTCGGTCCCATTGTCCTGTCTGTGGCCACCGCGGCCGCTGTCCGGGACGTCGCGCTTTGTTTCATGCTTTATTTATACTCCTGTATTTCGATTTATTGTTTATAATGGACTTACAGGGATCTTTTACTAAAGATGTAACTTAAACCGCTTTTATTCTCAAAGCGCTGATTGTATGAGCCTAGATAATTAAACTGTTTTAGTTGTTAATTCATTCTGCTGCGACTGTTAAATAACAAAATATATAATAAGTACAAAATAAGTTACGTTAGTTAAGTTTTATTTGTGAGCCAAGTTCAAAAAGCCTATTGTCCATAGTCTACCGTTAAGTATAAACAGTACACATGTCATTCAAAAAGACTATTTACGCATTTATCTGGTACGAAGCTGTTCAACGAAGTTTGTGGATAATAGGAAGATACAATTACATAAACAAGTACACGTAATGTATAGAGTTCCCGTGGCTGCGTGTGCGCAGGACTCGTAGGCAACAGCGCATGTCCTGTATCACCTAAACCGGTGTCGGGAGTAGCTTCTACTATACACTATACTACGTTACAAGTACATACAAGCTACATCCCACACTACCGGGTGTCTTCCTGCTCACTATTGTTTCATTTGTACTAAACTAGTTATGTATGTGTAGTAGGTAGATATATTGTATCGTGGTGTAGGTCAGGATTTACATTGCTTTGAATGAGATGCAGTGAAAGTGGGAATGACTTCCGTGGTGTGAAATACAGTTAATTTTATAACGTTTTTGATAATCATAATCTACAGCCCTTGTCGTTCCACTGCTGGGTATAGGCCTCCTACCCTAGGTGCCATTGGTGTCGGGCTTGTGCTTTTCTTGTCCAGCAAGGACCCTCGATGGACAAAAATGTTTTTGTTGAAACGGAATTTTAAATATGATTTTAAAAGCGCGAATAAAAAATATTTTGATGACATTACAATTTTCTAGTTAAACCTTCTTAATACTGTTCTCAGTGTTGTCACCCTTAACACGCTATTTCCAATATTACCTAGCAAATTTCAAAAGAATAAATATTAGATTTCGACTCGAAAACATATATTTGATTTTGTATTCTCCGCGTATAGATACCTCGATAATCCCTCATATGGATTGCTCCGTGAACATTTATACAATCCGATTGTAACTCGTACTCACGTTACCTAAAACAATCTCTATTATCCTCATTAGTGAGTCGTGTAAGAAACTCCGCGTAATCTCGGCTCACGCAGCAACCATGTAAATCCGATGATTACTGAGGTCGCTGCTTTGAGTCGCTCAACGACTTAACTACAATAGACCTCTCATTATAGCGAGAAATTTTGAGGTAAAATGTGACAGCTTGAGTGCCAGATTCATTCTAGAATTGATACTTCTAACTTTAATTACTAACTTGCTAAGATGGGTGTCGCGTGGTACCTGTAGTGGTACGCTCCATCCTAGACCGTAATGATTGCTCACCTTATGAAAAAACCTGAATGAAGTGTGAAACATATCACGCGACAGATTTGTGTCCCATTTTGTTCATAATTATATTCCGACCCTGTGGAAATCTGCCAGTGTAAGAATGTTTAGCTAGAGGACAGATGAGAAAAAAATATGGCCTGTGTGATTGTATTGTGATTAAATTAGCCACGAGATTTATGCTATTCCTTTGCAGAACTACTTGTGTAGAGAATAGCTGCCATGGTTTAAAAGGAGTCTTTAGATTATAATGTCGATGGCATCACGGTGTTACAAATGTCAAGGCTGGAGGTATCGCTCGATGGTAATTTGTACGGTAAATGATATAGTTAGCTACAGCAGCTTGTTTTTTAACTTCAGCCAAGTTAAGTCATTAGTTTAACTTAAGTATAGATAAAATAAGTTTTAACGTAATTTAATTTATGTATGTTTACACCAACTCGAAGGAAACCCTTTTATATATGAAGGTATATTTTTGATACTAGGTATATGACAAGACTTACTTACTTTGGTTAAATATTTTCAATCCACCACTAAGGTATCAGCTGACAATAAAGCCTTTTGTTTTCTTTAAACTGCATTTCGAGCAACGCAATTTGCTCGTACTTTATATTTCCAAACATACGAAAAGTTTTAAAGAGTCCTCGAACCATGTTCTACAAAAACAAAGGATGTACACACCCATTATTACTGATACCATATATATGTATGTACCTATTATTTGATCCTCGAGTCTCGATTCTTCGTGTAGTGTGGTGGGTGTGAAGCGACAAAGGGCAGAGATCGAGTCAGGTTACTTGTGACCCAATTTGTATGTTTGTTACTTGAAACAGGCTCGCCCGGAGTATCACGTTCAAATTATTGTGTGAGGCTGGTCTTATATGTAATAAGTCAGCATTTATCTGATGCATTGTTTTGAATAGAAAATTGAGGAGAATTAAAAATCTTACGAAATTTGTAGGCATGTGGATAAAAGTATGCACTAGGGTTCGGTAGAACGAATATATAAAACATATTTTAATAGTTGCGAGTTAGATACATTTGAATAAGTAATAAGGTAAGTAATTATACCAACCAAAACTAAAATCCACCAAAACTCGTTACTTTACCACGTATTATCGTTAAAACCAATGCCAGAATCTCCAAAAAAAAAACAAATCCATCCATGTCCATTAGTAGTAGATATGAGTATTTTTATATGTCATTACTCACAGCAAGTACCTACTACAGATCATGTACTAATAAACGAAGAGAACATATAACTACCAGTGTCTAAGTGAAGGCAAGGTTGTTAATTCATTGACGCACTGACATATTGGGTTACACGCCATTTGGCAGCCATCGGATGCTGTGAAATGTGTCTAGTATGAACCTATTACGTACCTATTATATTTAACTAATACCTGTTAATGTACTGATATGTGCAATTAGCAGCTGCTCGAGTGATGTCACGAGAGGCGGCGCGCGACGGAGGGTAGACAAGTAATATATCTATTTCAGCTTGCATTGAGATATTGTTACAAATCCGTTTGTGTCGATATTATTTAGTTGTTTGGCATTTTTTTCACTAGAACGGGTTTGCACTTGCCATAGTTTGTCTATTGGCATGCAACAGCAGGATAGAGAGTGCTTACCGAACAAGCTAGTAATCGTATCATATTTAGGGCAGTGATTTTGTTCTATAACAATTAATGACAATTAGACTTGAATATAACGTAAAATAGACATCGATAATAAATTTATAAACAACACTAAGGTTGTTTCATAATTTTAGAGTAAAAATTCTTACTACCAAAAACACATGCACACAGTTACATTCCCCAAAGTCAGAAGACCATAAAATCACTCCACAACACGCCAGTGCAAGCCCCATAAATTACAGTAACCAGTCTCCTACATGAAACGCACAGCATCATTCCGCTGACATCTTCTAGTCGGTATCATTCCGGGCCGCTATAATGGACCAATAACTTCATTACGCGGTACTTCCTGCAGTGGAGTGAGCTTTGCAGGCTGGCGGAGAGGAAGATGTGTGTTGATAGTTCATAGCAATAGCATAGCTATCTCGTTTTATGTCAGTAGGTAGGTATACATACCACCACCACCAGCGTGAACAGATGTGGTTGGGTGCTTATTGTTTTCATTGAAAATTTAACCTTGTGAAAGAGTCTTAGATTAGTGAACATACAAAAATGAGAAAACTATAAAAATATGATCATAACGTGATCATATTTTTATAGACAGATTATGAACCAGATTATGAAATACAGATTATGAACTACCCCACAGTGCTTCACAACAGAGATTTGTACCGTCACATTCGTCACCCAAAAGAACAATATTTTTTACCCATGTACACAAAGGTATTTATTACATACTTGCATCCTTATTAGATATATTTTTTTAATCGTTCTGTTTTATTTAATTAATTTCATCATTCATCAAAGTATGTCTAGTTCGTGCGACCAGTCAACAAGATCCATCTTCTATGCTCCATGCCACTTGGAGCCCCATAAAATTAATTACGTCTAAGTAATTTATTTCGCTAATTTACGGCCTCCTTCGGCTCAAAAGAATACTTTATCGCGTCCGAGCAACGTTTTAAATGCAAATGAGTTGTCGCCCAATGAACGTGATAAGAAGCTTGGTTTATGACGGCCGGGGTTTGGAGGGCTGCTGTTTTTGATAAACTAAGACATTACACGTGCTTACAGATAGAGACTGTGAATATATTAATGGCTTCAGTATACCCTGACCACCGTGATGTCTCTAAATTGAACAGTTAGTAACTGGACCAAACAAATCAGTAAAACTTACTTGCACGACTAAATGTGTTTAAGGGTCGTTGTGCAAGCGGGCCAGACTTTAACGCTAAATTTTAGTTTCAGTTTTGAACTGACTTTTTTTTTTTACTGATGTTAAGCAATGCTGCAGCGTAGGATGTAACACGTTTACCTAGAAGATACCTATTAACTCTAGATTTGAAAACCCCTGGATTGTAGTTCGCAGGAAACACAGCTTCTGGTAAAGTGTTCCAAAGCTTTGCCGTCCGTACAATAAACGTTGAGGCAAAGCGCTGTGTTCGATACTTCGGCACTTCCACCATAAAACGGTGTCTATCTGCGGACTTTCTAATTCTGATTAAATTTAATTATTTGCGAATAAACTTGTAAAGCCTCTTCTAGACACTTACGAAGACATATTTTTTTAACTGGATAAAAGCGGGTAACATCACACATCACTGAACTGACTGTAGTCAGTCTGGGAGTATGTATGCATATAATCAGCAGGTATCAGCAACATCAGCATGCTAAGTCATCTAGTTATTCCAAGTACAATGGGCACAAAGGAGGGTACAGTCGGCGCAATTGGCCACCTCGTAACTGTCGCCGTATTTATTGTCTGCTAACTGTACTTGGAGCCACAAGACAGGGTAATGAGAGAAGCCTATATACAGTACATATATATTGTATGCTCTAAGATAGGTCAGAATAGACCCGGTTTGTAATTAGAGCAAGATCCGTTGGTCTGGGCTGGATCACTACAAAATTTACGACTTTTTAAAAGAAATTCTGCTTATGAATTTGACCTGTGTTGTTCCTGAAATTAGAAGAACTGGTTAAAACTTGAGTGTGTAAGTGCTAAAGTTGAGAAGTTAGTATAATTGTCCACGGATTTCACGGAAGCTACTCTGATATCAATCAATATAAACTAGACAACTTTCATTTTAAGTAAAAGTATAAGTTTCACCGGAATCTATTCAATAGTATATAATCAAAGTTTGGCTTCTTTATAACCCTTTATATTATGATCTATTAAATAGTGTGCGATGTAGGCAGGTTCCCGGGAGGTCCGCATTGTTAAGTTCACATTTAATGCGATTGTAAATTTGCAACTGCCGCGATATTGTTTCCGACTCGGAATCTCAAGCCAATTGTTTCTCTTTGCTATTTTGTTGAGATAAAATATTGTAGGTTTTCATTATTCTGAGAAATAAATTAAAAAAAAAAGTAAATAAATTTTCCATGCCTTTTCGAACAGTACTATCTAGTTCTATACTGAGGCAATGCAAATGATATCATATTACACATTCAATTTGCTAATGTATTTTTCATAGTGATATGAGGTAAACGAGAAAATTGGCGACAATATCCATAGGCAGACCATTTATGTATTTTTTTTTACTTTTGAAAACATAAATGATGTCACTAATATGGCTGTATCTAGGCATATATACCTTTATGTACTTAAGTAATCGTATCATCGTATTGATAATTTTATTACATGCCTTTCTAAAAACACAAAACATAATAAACAACTTGCAAACAAATTAGCTGGCTGACATGGTCAGGCCGCCTCAGGGATCGCGTATTTTTTGCGCGCAGCCGGAAGATAGCAACCATCTGGCGAGCGCACGCGCACGCTTGGGTAAACACACCGTATCCGATGTCAGAACGAACATCATGCGGAATGCGGTGCTTTTAGTTTAGTATAAATCTAGATGTCATCGCTGCAATGGCTGAAATTCATGAACTAGTATTTGTATGAGACAAGATTGTATTAAAAAAATTAAAGTTTTTTTTTTTATTTTAGTGTCTGTGTACAGACAAAATATTAATTTGCTAGCTTTTTTTTTGGATAACAGCCATCGATTGCTAACGGTTTTGATTTATTTGCTTAATTACTTAAGTATTTACACAAGTAAAGAAAAGATAAATTAAAAACCAAAAGCTATAACTAAAAATAATTTGTGTCATTCTTTATAACTGACATTTTCTATACAACCATTAATTTTGTACGTCGGTATAACTTATTCCTTACTTAATAGGTACGTACTCTGTACTTAACAAGTACTTACTCCCTACTTGTCGTGCTTCCGTGCGTGTGCGCATGGCTAATCGGTCAGATGGCCGGCGGATGTCAGCGAGCTTCCGGTACCAACTGTATACTGTACAGCTATCATTTAGGCTTTTCACTAACGGTACTGCGTAGGTTTAGATGAATTTTAAAGACAATTAGGTATTTGTTTATTTAATTTAATTGATAGCTTTGCAGGGCGTTCACAGATGTTATGTCTTACATTACTTACATAAATAAGCCTTCCTTCTGCATAAACAAGTTGTTAAATAAAATAAATGAATTTGTTTAATATGACCATTATTATCGTAGCTTATAATACATGTAACTTAGTTTTTAAAATAGAAAAGAAAAAGTTTTTATTGCAAACCAAACACAAATATAAAAATAGTTTACAAGGCTTGTTAAAAATGTGCTACTTTTGCTAAAAAGCTAATTCATCATTACATCGTATTTCAGTTAAAATCTGAGACTTTTATACTTCTCTGTCTCTTTTCAGTAGTCACCTCTGGACGCTGTAAAACAACATTGCAAACAGTTCAGCAACAATAGCTCTTACAAGCTACTAGTACAAGCGTACTAATACCCACTCCTGTCAGACTACTTGTAATAACGTGGTGGGCGTCTTTTAAACTGTCGTGGATTAATGCTCATAATAACTGACATTTAATAAACATAAAACCTACTTTATTTACTCAAAATAAGGTTCATATTTGCTCATAAGTTGCAGAAAGTTTTCTCGCAAATCCGGAGCATATTACCCGCTAGTTAATTATCTTAATAATTAATGTTAGCGTGATAATTAATTTTAGACGTATTAGTTGGTAGTAATTCATCCGTAGCGGTTTGGATTTGAGTTAATTTGGAATTAGTGGGATAAAGTTTGTTACACGTGTGTATAAATGAAAGGCTGAGATAAACTAAAACTGATTAGATTTAACTTGATTTATGTTGACATAAGCAACAGATATATGATAAATTTTTATGTAATTTTGACATAATTGAGCCAAATCGAGCACGATCGATCGATTTTAACATTAGATTGATACGTAGGTTGCAACGGTGCTGTTGTCATTGATCAAACTTACTACGAGAAAAATGGGAACTAAGTAGTTATTAATATTATATTCTAAAGCCAGACTCATTACAATACATATTTTATTCCCAGTCACTTTATCCTCCGCCCAAAATACAGCATCTTACTCCTCGTTTAGGCCTCTCCTGTTAACGACTCCCCAGAGAGGAGGGGGCTTACTTTACAACACGACGCTCGAGAGATCATGCTTTTAATATTTCACGATATTTTATCTTATAGTCTTATTTGAGGCGATATTTTTACGGGCGAGCCCGTGGAAAAACATTTCATTTGGGCTAAGAACTTAGGTAATATTTTGAGCACTCTATTTGAGTAATGTGACTGGTATTAATCTGTAATTTATGTTTTGTGTCAACAATTAAATACTTAGGTGTATTTTATTAAATGTAATATTTATACATAAAATCTTTGTACATTGGTCACTAAAATTTGGGATGTCCCTGTAGCTGGAAAGCAAAATGCATACCTACCTATATTAGTCGCATTACTAATAACTTGAATTTTCAAGGAAGTTCATGTCACTGAGCTTTAAACTAAATTTGTCAAAAGTTTCATAATCCTTTTTAAGAACCAGCTACAAAGCGAATATTTCTCAAATAAAAACTTTTCCATCGTTTTATTGCTCCACTTTCTTAGCAAAATGTTTAGTGATCTGCCGAGACCGGAGTTAGTATGAAACGAGTCCGCAGGGAGCGAGCGACGTGCTTGAGCAACAAAACAAAAGGAGGGATATTAATTTATAAGGTGCTGCGGGAGCCAGTCTTAGCCCAGTATACCTCTGCTTGCGGATATAAATGGAACTAAAATGTTCTAACTGGTTTATGGTCTTGGACGTCAATAGATATGTGGTGTAGTGCTGCTACAAGACGCTTGTGCACGTACTCGAATGCTGTTGTGGCTGTAAAGTCTCTGCTAGATACAAGGTAACAGAAGTAATGATAAACTGTAGCAATAAATAGACCTTCTTTTCACTGTTTGTTATGAGTATGAATCGTAGCAAAGAACACTTATACCGGTTACTATCAGAATCAGGCGAATTGTGAACATTAATTTTATTTAAATAATACACAAATGTTGGCTGTGTGAGGTTTAAAAATGTACCAGCACCACTATTATGTCTTTGTTATGAGCAGTGCTATCAAATCAAAAGTAATTGTATCAAACATAAGAAGATATTACCATACCGAGAGCCTGCATTGGCCTGCATCATAAACTTTTTTTAGGTTCTTTCCTGTCGCCGCTTCTCAATGGCTCACGATTTACGGCAGACATCGTGGCAACAAAAAGAACCTACCTGACTTTTTTCCGTGCACTGCTTCGGCCACTTCGGCCTGACCATTCATATCCTTTCGACAAAAAGTTTCTATGTCAGGATTTTATTGCAAAAGGTTTTATTCGTTGAAAACGATGCTTTCGTATTATTTACAAATGGCTTGCTCATTTTTTGTGGAGTTTGTTTAGGATGTTCGGTATAAAACGATTAGGGGTAGCTGTGGTTTCGAATGGCAATATTAGCGTATGTTTATAAAGGGCCGGTAACAATATTTTTCGTATTAGTTAATTTGTACGAAGCCTGAGTTTTTGGACGATCCCTCAGTCAAAGAGATGTTTTACACATATATTTTCGACAGATAGTCATATCTACTGAATTTAGTTCATATACGAGTAAATACGATAATAGATTCTTCAATCACATCCCAGTATTTTGTGCTTTAGTAACTGACTTTGTTTTCTCATAATTATCTTGCTTGACTGTGTACGTAGTAGTACGTATTATACAGGACATCTGGACCTAATACCTACAACAACTTCCTTCCTTCAGGCTGAGCCAGGCCAGGCGCTAATTCCAAACAAATATGGCATCCAAGTGGAGCTGAAACAAAGGCACTTACATAAGTCACCAGCCTGGTTAGTGTTTAAACACAGGATACCTGGATCAGAGCTGTTTAATTTATTGGACAAGTTGCACATTGCTTTCAGTACTCTCATGTATGTATGTACTTTCATGTATTATGTAGTATTGATATGGCGTTGTAGTACTTATTTTATATAGGTTGTACTTATAACACCGGTTAATACTCTCGTTAATTGATTGCAGTTAACCAGAGTTATAAATAAATAACCACTTAAATAAAATTTTAATTTAAAAAAGGTTATTTTTTAATATTATTTATTTGATTAAACATAATACATAAAGTAAAATACATAAAGAAACAAGAGTGAAATCTGTGAGAAGGTGTGTATCTAAACAGTCCCCGAATGAAAGGTCAAGAACCTACCTTTATGAGTCCTAAACAAGGTTTACGGCGGCCGGTAGCGTTTCCGACAAAACTTTGTTACAGTAAACATGACAGTGTTTACGTGACTACTTCGTGATTGTTAGGCTGGGTACAGACTATACTTACAGATCAAGACTGAACAAACTTACGTTATTTTATAGTGTAGGGTTACGCTTGACCACTTGCACTTCTGAATACTCCTGATGGTAAATAGTGTTACTGTCTAAATAATATCTTGGGGGTAAAGCCTTCTTGCTTATAAAACTTTATGAAACAATGATTACTTGAACAGACTACCTCGATATTAAATCAGTAAGTACAACAACCAACTTCAACTTTTTTAGAAGGCTTCTGCAGCACGGAGTCGTTCAGTATTTCACCATACTCTCATTGATAAGTCATTCATTCAGTCGTTCAGTCAGTCAAAGTCATGTAGTGGGCCTAATCCACATGGTCGTATGTCCAACACAAGTCCAACATCAATGGACTTAGTTCCGCCGCTGAACTAGACTTAAAAGCGACTATTTTCAGCGAGGATTAAATTAATGGACATTTAGTTGAGGACATGGAACAGATGTTAGTGGCCGTGTTGAAGGGATGAAGTTAGGAGAGTTCATATGATAAAAATAATATGCTTAGCTACAACTAAGCATATTCTTATATTTCAAAGTTTTGGTTTTCATCAAAGAACCTATTTTAGTATGTCAAATATGTATTAATAAAGTGAGGATGATTGGTTGATGAATAATATCTCAATAAAGTGCCAATTGAGCTATTTTTTTGCGGATAGGTACATATTAAAAAAACGACATTAGCGCTTAAATTATTTTTTGTACAATTAAGCACCACATCTTTTTAAAAACTCTATAACTTTGGATTCCGGTAAATTTTACTTCTACTCTCTTGTTTTTACCACAAAATTCTAGTTGGTAGTCAAATAAATACCCCTGTATGTAGGTAGCGGCATGTAACCGAAGCCAGCGGTGCTACCACACACGACCACCTCTGAATAGAAGACATTAAATCTGGTTTCGTAATGTATCCCCGTGAATCACCTCGGGTTTACTGCCGCTGCTGAATTAACTGCGCGCTAAACTGTGCGACAGATGGCGTATATTATAAGGGAATTTTAATAGAAATTATCGGAAGATTCGTAATTATTATTTTCTGTCAATAGTCTTGAAGGTACATAGTTAAGATTCAACTGTAGAAGATTCATATCTTTGCTATTAAAAATAAACCTGTAAATGGATGATAAATTGGAAGAACAATACTACATTACTCATAACACACATAGTCAAACTAAAATCATTCTGAAATGCTTACAAAAGGAACAATACCTATCCTGGTTGCAATCCTATAATAAGCGCAGCACAAAGGCAACTCAATTAAATGCATCATGTTATAATTCTAACCTTTTTGCTCGCACCTAGTTACGACCCGAAATTATATAAATCAAACCCAAAATTAAATTGATAATCGTCAAAAAGCCAACGACATTGTCCGACCTCCGGGCAATTTTGGCGAATTATCGTCGGATCAAAATTACAATCGAATGAAAAAACCGATTCGAGTCATTCGCGATTGTTTTGGACAAAACAATGGGTTATTATAGTTTTTGCCGACGGTATAATGACGGTGGTCACTGGACCATGGGGAGCGATGGGAAAAGTGGAGGCTTGTTTGCTTGTATGTAATTTTGTTTGGAATAGGAAAATGAATGTAATTTGGACGCTCTGTCTGTACGATAATTTGAGTAACGTTACTTGATGTCTCGATATGAAACAATTTTCTTTGTTAGCACAATCTGGGTCAAAGCTATTTTACAATATAGAACACTATTTAGATAAAGAACAAAACTGCCACTTCCAAGTTTTTAGTTAATTACTCTTGGATAGATTGTACACAACACACCAGTAAAAGATTATATTACTCTTTGATAGATTATTAACACCACTAAGCTATTTTAATATTCAAACTTTCGTGAGACATTTTATCAATATGTTAACTGTCTGCGTGCTGCCGCGGTCCCAGAACATACGTTCTGAAGATGGATGTCATAACATCCGAAACGCGTAAACAACATACGCGAATTACACGTGAGTAAAAACCGTTTTAGTTAACATACCACTAAGCTAGCTAGCTGATCATATGAGACAAAAATGGCATAGAAGCTCTACAAAAGCAGTACAATCAGGACCCCATGCTTTCTATAAAAATATGTGAACTATTTATGCTGACCGTACAGATACATCGTAAAGGTGCGGCCACAGTCGGCGTGTGATCGCTTCCACTGAGAATGCCGCCGCGCAAGGAGTTTACACTGCATGAGGTACACCCCACATGCTCGAGTACTCATAATATAAGAAGCAAATAAAGGAACTTTATTTTGTTACATATATTTTGTGCACTTTGAAATCGACACTATAAGATGAGAAGAAAATGAGAAAAGCTAAAGCTAAAAGAAAATAACAATCAGGTACATACATTTTAGACATTTGTACCCAATTCTAATTGATTCCAACTTTATAACAGCTCGATACTAGGTAGTAAATTATTTATCTAAAAAAAATATCCGTAATTTTGTCATATAATTTGGTCTCCACATGAAAGTCCAATTAGGCCCAATTAGCCATTCCACACATATTTCTGTGGCAGATGACAATTGTATTGCCATAATGGTATAACAATTACGTCTGCCAGTCTGGAACAATATGCGGCGGCAATTATAAAACGATTCCTCTTCTCACACGCAGCATAACCGGGTTTTGTTGAGCTATACATTTTATAAAGTGTCTTTATGGAATAGACTTTATTTATACAAAATATGACAAGAAAAAAATACAGCAAAATTAAAAAGGACTTGCAAATTCTTTAGACAACACACTGCAAGAGTGCTGCGGGCATAGCATGCTGGCCACATTACCACGTTGTCTAACAATGCTAATAATTATGCAATGTCATATATGTACATATATGTGTGTACTGTACTTGCACATAAGAGTAAACAGAACTTATATTTTTTATTACTATTTTTAGTATACGTACTAAAAAAATAACAAACTTTTCCTAGGTCTTTTAAATAAAGCGCGTTGTATCGCTCGGAGCACAATTTTCATTAAACCAGACTTTGATGGAAAACTAATTAAACCTCCTGAAACAACATTTCTATGCATTTTCTACAATAAACTTTTGTAACAATGATGAAGAGAGATGTGTTCATATGACACAAATCATTTTGTCCTCTATTTCTTGTGATGTTGGCGACCTCTCGAGACATTCTCTTGATTATTGTTTTATTGCGTTGTTAATTTTTATCGAGACATAATCGTAAAGTTCTGTTTATTGATATTGCTGCTACGTCACTTCGATTGACCCGGAAGACAAGATATATTAAGTCGTAGAAATAAAAAAGAAATGACGCTTTATTTTTGGCTCATCTGACCTATTTCAGAAATTAGAATTGAAACAGGTGGAAACCAAATGTAGCAGAAGTTTAAACAACCAACCACTACAACCTTCAGCAATTATTGTTCATTCCAGCATTAAATCGGGCTATGCCTTTATCGCTATCGACTTCACAGCTTACATTCTTATCATATCAAACTATACACATATCTTACATTGTCCGCCCCTTGCCTGTGCGGTGACGTCACCTGTCAAACACAACAACGATATAACGCGTGTCAAATTGACAGCGATGACAATAAAACTGACATCAATCTTAACCCTTCTCGGGCCGGACCACTGACGATACTTACGAGGGTTAACTTTGTATACCTATCTACATATTATGTAGGAGTCACACTTACATGTCAATTAAATGCTACATTTTTGTAAATAATTTGATGATGGAACCATCGATGTGTGGAGTTTAATATTGAGCCTCCAGTACGGCGGCTCGTAATAACTTTTCCATGCTCTTAGCTTTTAGAACTTACAAAAGAGTAAGTAGTATAATATTGTGTTAAAGCGTTGAGAACGTTTATATACTGCTCTGTAAAAATCTCTTAGAATTACTAAGCAATTATGTATTACGTAACATTTTTATATAATCACTATCACTACATAGTATAAAGCAAAGTCGCTTCCCGCATCTATCCCCATTCCCCACGCCATCACCTTTAAAACTACTCAACGGATACACCTATAGGTATATGAAATTATTAATAGAAGAGTGAATCAAGTGGGAGGTTTGTAAGTATAATGACGCGAAGCCTGAGACAAAAACTAGTTTTTAATAAATTGTAGACCACAGCCAGTAAATCTCGCAGCTCGGGATAGCTTACTTTATTGCGAGAGATATCGGCAATCTGTCGTTATTATTTATGCGCATACACTTTATGTGGTTGTTTAGTTTTGACGTTATCGAGTGGTTTCTTTGAAACCTTGCTATTACATGGATACCTACACAAGTACCTATTCAATGTCTTTAGAAACAAAAACCTTAAGATGTCCCATATTTCATTTCCTTATTTTAGTTTTTAAATGTGATTTCACAAAAGTATTTGCCCTCAAAGGTTAACGTTTAGATAAAATAACATAATAAAAATAAATTACAGTTGTAACAAATACAAATGGTGGTTTTCAGTGGACTGTAACGTCCAACAAAGTGTTGGATGTCGTCTATAAATTGTGTTGAATTGGCCACAAACACAACTCTACTAACGAGGGTGTCAATTTCTTTAATCTCCTTTGATTTACTCCAGGAAGGAGGCTGAAGAATGTTGGAAGATACCAACTTAGAGTTTATTCACGGGATACATTTAAATTTGTACCATCTTATACCTGTTTGGGTATGAAATTTGAATTTCCTTGCAAGAATGATTAATTTTGAAATTGTTAAGAATTTGCGATTTTAAAAAATGATTATAAAGATTTTGTGATTTTATAAAATTTTAGATACCTTCGTTACATTATAAAGATATTACAATTATATACAAGCTAGCGAATCTCCTGATGGAAAGAAAATTGTCTGCTCTTATATCTATTATCTCTTATCTTATATCTCTTATATCTATATTTATAGGAAAATATCAAGCCAATATTTTCCAAAGGCACAAGCAATAAACTTGATATCAAGATTTACTAAGTAATTCTAAGTACAAGTACATACAGACATACTAAGTTATGCACTATAGGTAGGCGCCACGGCTAGATACACGCTTGTTTCTTCTGCTTGTTATTGTTATGTCGGAAATGATAGACAAGCTGACAGGCGCCATTTCTAAACTTAGTAGGGATCCGATGTCATAGACAATTTGGTACAAGTTAAGGATAATATGCTGCGAGATCTTGGAATAAATGTGACATGATAAATAATGAATAGAATATAGCTGGTAGCTTAAATTTGGATAAACCTTCAAATATTGTAAATAATTTACTAAGCATGGTAAAAAACCACAATAAAAACCAAATAATGCACCCATTAGTAAAAAAGCTGATTAAAAAAAAATAAACATACGTGACAGTTCAAAGGCGACGGCAAATTAAAATTCAGTAAACCACAAAGCAAACAAAGAATCATCGCCATTATCTCTTCACTTAGCGTCCCGTTTCTTAACCCTTATATTTTGACAGCTGTCATTTAACGCACGTCTCGAACGCGCTGAATTCTCCATTTTGTTTTTCTTTTTGTCGTTTGACACGTGTCGTGTTGGCGTGTAGGTAACAGTAGCGTCTGCGGTATTTTAAGATCCTCTATTTTCGTCGAGCTATTTCGAAAGAATTTATGAGCGTCCATTGAAATTACTTACGTTTTTTAGATGTTGTACTAATTGTGTGGTAATTATTGTTTCAGGTATGTTTTAATACGTCAGTTGGAGCTATAACGTAAGTAGAATATGAAAGGTATATCCAAAATTAAATGTGAGATTGATAACTGATAGATAGACTTGGTGTAATCAAAAGTTGTAAAGAGGAATATGAAAAATTTAAAAGTTTTTTTTCAGACAACTTTTCAGACTACTTTTTAGACCACTGCATGGCTTAACCTTACAAAAGTGTTAAGTTGAAAATCTAAATCCCGTCTATCTACATGAAACTTGGAATACAACGTAATACCTTCATAATCATTTCATCTACAGTGAGAATGTATGGTCTCAAAGTAGACACAGGTTGATATTTACGATGTATTTCGTTCCCACACGAGATAAGGGAAGGATACACAGCGCTATGAAATGTACCTTGAAGTGTACAGCACCCGTGTTACTTTGTTGGGTCGGAGTGAGCGATCAGATTCAAATTGAGTCTGATGGTTAATCATTAATATTCTTCTTCGTTCGTTTAAATGTGTTATTTGCCTGCTATACGGAAACATAAGAAAGAAATAAATATTTATTAAAATCATAAACATTACAAAAAAAATTAAAAAATATGCAATACTATGATTTCTTGTCATAATTGTTTTAACATTCTTACAAATATATTTAGGTTAGATTATATCATATTATACCTACCTTTATAATAAATAATAATCACAGATTTTTAACCAAATAAAATACAAATTACATAGATTTATATAATAAAATAAACAAGGAATATGTGTGTATCTCAATGTGATATTATACTGACCATAACCACGTTTTCATTGGCGTATAAAAAGTATTTCTGCACCAAGTTTCTCCAAAATTGAGATACAAAATGTCTATCCATTCAATCCCTCAAGCCAATCGTTTGTTCGTCCTTTCAATGTCCGTTTTCAGACCCTCGCCTCAACCTTCTGTGTATGTAATCATCGTTACTGCCCATCAAGTCGAGCCTCTTCTACTGGCCTTCTATATTATACTAGTAGATGCTCCCAGCGTTGCTCGCTTAACCATAGAGTACCTAGTGTATTTAATTAATTGTCCCTCGTGTGAGTTAAATAGCAATAACTTTTTTTATTTATGAACTGATTAAAATAAATCATACATTTAATGCTAAGAGAAATATACTACGTATTAATGAAAACCGCATCAAAATTGGTTAAGCCATTTTTGAAATTTGAGCGAACAAACTTACAGACAAACAGACAAAATTTAAAAGAACGACTGTTTTATGTTCTATTGCATTAATAAAATTCTCCCAAACTTTTTCCAATAGTTTTCCATGTACAGAATCTGATCAGTAGCAGTTTTATTATATGTATAGATAGAAGATATGAATAGCTTTCTATAACTCAATATCCTTTAACCATTTGTAGCGGTCGGACATTGGTTAGCCATTTGGTCAACCCTCGCCGAATGACTGCCGTCTGAATTCAAATGGAGTTACATTTTTGGTCTTTTATATTTTGTGTAACAGACATACAATCGAAAAAAGATCTTTTGGGATAATAAAACTACTTTCTGTTGTTTATGTGACATTCTAACATAGGTCTTATAACGGAACCAACTTATTAAAAACTAACTTAAAAAACTATATACAATCAATATTAATAAAAACTTAAACTTCTTTTAACAAATTTACCTCTTGAATGGATTTGTAAATTTTTCGAATCGTATGCTCATGTTGCATTAAACAAATAAACGTATTATTTCTATAAATTATAGGCGCAATTAAGATCTGCAACTTGTCATTAGAGCTGATTACTTCAGGCTATAATATATCGATCAATTGTGCTGCTTGTATTCGTCGGCGGCTCTAAATCTGTCCTCCATCCATCTGTAGCGGCTCGCAGCACTCCGAGTGTCAATGCCACCGTAACTCTTACGTGTATCTATAGCTGCTACTGGACTTTAATTTATTTCATGCTTCATTTGAAAATATCTTTTAGAATATCTTGTTTCGATGGTTTGACGCTGTAAAGTAATGCATTTGATACATGAATTCAAAGTTTTTCCACTGCTGGATAAACAAAAAATGCCTATAAAGGCATTATTTAATCTCGTGCAAAAAATTATTCACAGTGGACCAACGACTGACCTACTTATAGACTAATACATATGTATGAGTCTATGTATTTATGCATTTTGGGGAAATTTTAGTGCTAAGTATTTCGAAACTTTATGTTTACTATTTCTTACCATGATTTCCGATCCTTATCCATAAACATTCCAGCCTTCGATTTAGCGATCTCATTAAGAAGAAATAAACAAAATAAACTATTCCAAAACAACAGTACTCATCTACGTTTATTTTCACTTCCTCAAAGTTCCCAATGTCAACTGCGTGTGTAAATATAAATATTGCCTCGCCGAGTCATTAGCACGCTATAAACAACAAACACGCCGCTCAACGCAGTCGGTAGGTATTTGTGTACCTACTGCACTCTGTATGCAATACTTCATGGATTTACTGAGAAACTCGTAAAGTTTTAAAATTGCCCCACGGACTTTTAATAGAGAAATAGTCAAGATTTGATATGACATTAGGGTTTGTTCCCGGGAATTCTCGTCCCGGGAATTCCCGGGAAATCGGTCGGTCTCGTACCCGGGAAATTCAGCTCGAGAAAAGTCGAGACATCGAGAAGTTTAAATAAACATTAAGCGAATCAGAAACTGAACAAGACAGCTTTGCAGCTCAATTAGAGAGAGCAATAAAAGGTGTTTCGAGAAATGGTGAATCAACTAATGCTGTGGTGCTTTCCAAATCAATTATAAAAAAAGAGTTTTTGCTATTTGAAAAAACAGGCAAGAGGACCCCTAATCTGGAAACACTGTACAAAGCATTAATTTCAGTCAAGCCGACTTCAACAGAAAATGAAAGGGTATTTTCCATATCGGGAAATGTGGTCAGTAAGATTAGGAGCCGGCTGCCTGATAAATCTATTAATGCTTTGGTTTATCTTAAGGCATATTTCATAAGAATTAATAAGCAGGCTTAAAGACAGTTATATTTTTCGTATTAATAGTAGATAGATATCTCTTATTTAATTACATTAAAACTGCCAAAAATTGTGATACCATACCACCCACATAGTGAGATTAGTGAGTGATCTTTAGTTATGATGAGAAAAATTATGATTGTTTTTAGTTAAGATGTTTGTTTTAAGCTGATTGTTAACAGAGATTTTGTTTTTTATTAAAGATTAGTGAGATTAGTTATAATAAGAAGAAGTATGATTGTTTTTAGTTAAGATGTTTGTTTTAAGCTGATTGTTAACAGAGATTTTGTTTTTTATTAAAGATTAGTGAGATTAGTTATAATAAGAAGAAGTATGATTGTTTTTAGTTAAGATGTTTGTTTTAAGCTGATTGTTAACAGAGATTTTGTTTTTTATTACAGATTAGTGAGATGAGATTAGTTATGATAAGGAGAAAAAGTATGATTGTTTTTAGTTAGCAATTTTGTTTTGAGCTGATTTTTTATTGAGAACTTGTTTTTTTTGTTAAAAATTATGTTGATTTTTTTCATGTAAAATAAACACAGTTAAATTAAAGACTCTTTTTATTAATTAAACAAAAATTTAGACGTATTTTATTTTTTCTCGACAACCCGAGAAGACCCGAGAAATCAGGCTCGAGAAGTCTCGACACCCGAGAACTAAAAAACCTCGAGAAATCGGAAACCCTATATGACATACACTTGATACGGCTTTACTTGAGTTTGATTTTATGCTTTCTAAATCATTGTATGAATCTAGATATTCAACATACTAGTAATGCAGTCTTTGCCCTAAAAATCCCATACGCTGAACACAAATGCATTTTACATTTAAACAAATTAATCAAACCCATACAGCGTCGAGTTACGAGATGAAAGACCATTGTAAATGTAAAAATAATTTAAATACTAAAAGTTGCGCCATTAAAAATAACAGGCACAAAACCTCATTATTCGGGACCGCAACGAAAAAGCATTCGTTCGAAATTTAAAATTGAGCGGGAATTGTTTGTTTTTAAAAGCGATCTTCTCACTTGATTGATGTTGTATTCTGGCAACGCGGAAAGTGCAGCAAAAAACCGGGCGCATTAAATAACCATTTTTCATGTGCAAAGTATACCATGTTGAATTGGAATTGAGCAAAAAGGGAATATTAAAATTTAGGTAAGTACATTATACTATTTTGTTGCATACATATGAGATTATGAAAAAATACTTCACAAACAATAGCGCTCACGGCAATTTTTTGGATTTCCGCAAAGTAACGCCTGATTCAATATGTTATTTTCTAGCTATTTTACCATCAAACGTAATAACTATGTGTAGTTATAGCTTTTTGTGTAACAATTACCTACATTTGATCGAGCACAGCAAATTGTTATCTAATGTCCGATATGTTCCCAAATCGATACCCTCCATACACTAGTAGGTAAGTATCGACTGCATTCCGTCGATGGTGGATTCGATCAATCGACGCGTCGGAAATAGCCCGTTTGAAGTCGGACAGAGATGCGATCAAAGCTAAATAAATTATCGTCGAGCTGTCAAACCGAGCGACGCGCTTTATACACTTTCACGTAACACAGTGGAGTTACGAATGTCGATACGTGATCGATTAATATGTGTTTGAAATATGGTCTCTAGGCACAAATTAAAGAATCACAGTGAAACTTTTGTGAATGTAAATGTTTTGAAAATTGTGTTTTTGGCACCAGATCAGATGTATTAATTACTTAATAATTTAAGCAAAAAATAAACTCTGTCTGTATTTTATCAACAAAGACTTTGATACTTAAAATATAATTATTTATTAGCTGGTTTTATTATTAAGTTCGACGATGCAGTTGCAGCTTATACTGAAAATTATTGATTACAAATATTTTATTTCTACTGTGCATAAAGAATCTACTTCATCATCGACTATCGCGTGCAAATCCGTGTGGTAAGCCTACTATATAGGCACTAGGCAGTGAATAGATGTGCTAACGGGACCGTGATTAATGCACATGTTTATATGAGCAATAAAATAATTTATGTGTTTTCAACTGTCTCCCCTTATTTGTAGAGATTATGTAGTACCGGCAATGACATTAGGGTGCATAGACACCTAATAATAAAAAAATAAATGAAAAATTACGAGTTACACATATATGACGCCTAAGTTGGATCTCAACTGAGCAATAAATAACTATCTAAGTATCTTTCTATCAAAAAAAACATCAATCATTTTGTTCCTTATTCACGCTCAAATTACTAAACGATCTTTTAGGTTATTTTATATGTACAGTCAGCCATTTGCCCTCCTGGACTACACTAGTTACAATTGCCTGAGTGACTCTGTGACCAAGGAAAACAACGTAATGTAACGTAGATAATAAAAAATGATGTTGTTTAATTTGCAGTTTTTATATAGAAGATAGATGTTGAATTAGGAGTATCTGAGTTATATTGTCTGTAAGTACCGTATAATCTGTTAGCAATCTCCGATAAATGTTGTGATAGACTTTAATGGACACATTGTATGGAGATGAAATCTCATACGAAATCGCTTTTATTAGAAGGTAAAAGTATTTAGGTAAACTCAGTTTGTTTGTTTGCAGTATTTAAATAAATGTTTGTGAAATCATATACAATGAACAAATTATTACTTCAACCGTAAGTCAAATGCAAGAAGATATTTTTTTTAGTGTCTAGATCTACATTATGCTCGGTCGTTCAGTAACAAAAGAGATTTAGCAAACATGTCAAAACAAACCGCATTTCAAATCTCCATTGGCCATCGCATCTGAAATAAAAAAAGGTAAATAATGACACAAATCTAAGGCCCTCTCTCCACGGGCGTGCTATCGCGACAATTTATCGCGTGCGAGTGCGCGACGCGCCTCTATCGGGACTGAGATCTATTTGAAACACCGCTGTAAGCCGAAAAGGTAGCTTTACCACGACTTTATATCCAGTGAGAACCCTAATTATTATGAAAAATATCTAAATATACTTATTTGATGCACTTCTTTGAGTCGTGTTTCCTCAACAAACAAAATTATACGTCAAAAAAATACATCGTACGTAAAAAATATTAAGTGATACGTTTACTTGTTAATTGGACGGTCACCATCGAATCTGCTTGACCTGGATGCAAATTGGGATGAGTAGGTTATATCCTATGATTGACAGTATAATTTGTGCCAACGCATAGAGGATATTATACATAAATAGGGGTCTGTGCATTATATTGTCTATGCTTTACCTTTATGTCGTCATTTTGACGTCTGATGCCGCGGCTGATTTTGACACTTGGCGGGGTTTAGGGTTAAATGAAAGTGGGACAGGTTTTTTGTGGTTTATTGATGATTTCATTTGGTGCGTTGTAGATAGGTTGATTTGATAATGTTTATGGCTATGTCTACCTGGTATACTCGTATCTGATACCATCTGAAATCGCATTGCTTAATTAAATCGAGTTTAGAGTAGAGCTGTCACCTCGCTATGAATTACTTTACTGGTAAACACAGGGATTTCATAATTTCAGAAACATCACTGTCAGAAGTACCTAGGTTGTACAAAACAAGGATCTTCTTCCTATGATAAATATAAGAAGAGCCATGTTTTGGACTCAAAGTTAGCATCCTACATATAGTTGGCGCTTGGCGTGATATATGTTCATTTAAAGCTCAAAAAGCTCTGCGAAAATTTCATGCAATACTTAATTGTTTTAATTCTTGTACAATGTGTTATCTTAATTCTCAAGTCACCAAAGAAGTTGATAACATAAAAATAGCACGGCCATGTACGTATAACATACTAGTACCTTCCTACCGTTAGTACCTACTAGTGGTGAAGCGGCATCGACCAACAGGTGTCCCCGGGGCGGTGATTTACATCGCAAATCCTGTAAACACCTCGCACTGGGTGCACATCCATTACACCACTAATTATACAGATATTTATAACAAAAATATTCAGGTTTAGTTTGCGCAGTGAAGTGAACTCTTTTCTCATTATTGTCAAAATGGGTTAACTTCTAAGTTTCAGTTAAATTGCAGAAATGTTTTTTCAAAAACGCTATAATATAGAATCCTGACACTTGAGGTAGTTTAAACTATTTATGATTGGTTTGTTTGATGCATCATCTACTGTTTTTTGCAAGCGAACGTCGTAGGTAATTGTTATCTGTTGTAGTACCTAATGATAAATCTTTCTAAATTATTATGATTAAATTAGCTTATACGCAGAAGAGGGTCGACAAGAACTGAAGATGAATCGAAAAGAAGTAGTGCACATCAACCTCAAGTCACATAAATATATCACCTCAGAAACCGTCACAGATATAAAGTGATGTTCAAATCCCGCCAGAGGTCGTTCAGGGAATCAAGTTATATTTGAGGCGGCCGTGGAAGTGTGGATCAAATGAGGCATGTTTTCAGAAACAAGCTTTATCCGACTTTATCCGGTGAATCAGAGCAAGTGGGATTAATGTGAATGTAATTTGTATTTTAATGTTAAGGTCAGGTGGGATAAAGAATTAATTGTAACCTATTTAAAGTATTTGGAAATACCTTGCCGCTAAAATCAAGCACTTAAATGATGTTAGTTTTTGGATGATTTATATCTGTTTGTTGACTGAAACAAATGCTGAAATGAGATTTCGAAATCTGAGTTGTTTTATCTTGCTTCTTTAGAAACACTACAGTACATTATACTTAGCTTCTAACGCAGACATAATTACATTTCAAAGTAGCTCGCTGAAATCAATCTCGCGATCAAACTTAGCAATCAGACATGGCGTTAGTACGAGTACACAATCTGGCTCTGATTTCTATCAACAGCTCGTGAAACTAGATACCGTCTATACATAGGTTTGTTGATCGTTCGAGAAATCACATTTCATAGCACATACATATAAGGGTTTGTATATACATACCTAACAATATTGCATAAACATTTAATTATTATCTGTAATTAATCATCTACTATGTTTGTCGTGTAGTTACTGTTAAGTAGTGCTTAATATCAGCCAGGCTGTCGTTTAAAGTAAAGGTTTAAGAACTAACTCATGTTAAATGTCAGGTTTTTATACTTCCCTTTTTTCTTAGCAACACTTTAGAATACGAAATTCAAAACTTACAGTCCATTGTACTAAAATTAATGAAGCAAAGATTAATTGTGGATCGGCCTATTTATTTTTCATTAAGATTACGAGTTTGCTTTGCTTGTAGTTCTAATTTGCCAAACTATCATATTATACCTAAGTATTTTCCCCGTTAAATTAATTTCATTCAGCATGGGAATACAAAAAATTCTGCCAATTGACCGCCAAACTTCTATATGAAGATGGCATCCGATGATGATGATTTTCCCCACCTTTCAGTCATACTTCCATGAGCCATTGCACCTAAGCCCGAACCTAATGAGTGTCCTGGAATACTCCGAACGCAGTTATTCTCGGCTGTAAACATTGTTCATAATTAGCCCTTCTCGCCTAACTCTAAACATTCGGCATAAGTAGACATTACAATCTTACTGGAGACTATAGGGTTGGCTAAAACAAAATAGTATTAAAATTAGTACTTTAAGTAATTACTTTGCTTTTATTATTATATAAATCATATTCAGAAAAACTACGACAAAAATTTTGTATGAAGTAATGTTAATTGAGCAGAATTTCTTAACAAGGTGGGAAGAAAATTTGCATAAATAAAATGGAGTTCCTAAGAACAGTAGTGTAAATGTTTCATAAATACAATTAGTAGTCCAATACTTGATCTCGACAAAGTAAAAAGAAATTCTTATTACAAGTACAAATAAAGTCGAGAGAAATGGATTCACTAGAATAGAGGTCACGTCAATGGTCACATCCACAAATGGTCGTAAATGAGACAAAGCAGTTGAAATTGGACGCAAGGTCATTTTTATATATTAAAACGTATTCACACTAGGCCACAATTTGGCTCATGGTAAAGCTTATTTAATAGGTGTCCTATAAAAAATAATAACGGTACACCGTATATAATTACAATGTTGTTGAGAACCCTTTACTCCGGTGTCTAACGCGTCATTTCGCAGCAGCCGCTCGACCATAAATACTGCAGTTTACAAACTCAACACCGTTTTGTACCAGTTTACTGACACTTCTATCAAAATAACTACTAACTATTATTCTGTATTCATGCTAGGCTTCATTTTACTTTACTGATATTTAGGTATACCTAGTCATATGCTTGAAGCCAATCTAACCCATTAGCTCGAAGCTTATACATTCTATACATGCGAAACTGTGCTCTCTTAATGGCCATCATTTGATTATCTTGAGTTGTTTACTATAAACGTATTGCTTTAAGTTCTTCAAAACCATGAACCAACATCATCATTCATATACGTAATTTATTATTGTAAATACCTAGCCGCAAACAAAACATGCCGCAAACCAGCTAAATGGGCGAAATAAGAATAATGTGGGGAAAAAGGCGCATTTACCCGCCATTTGTCGTTTCCGAGCCATTTCCCTGATGCGGTGGACACAAGGGGGACATCGGTCATCACAACTACACACTAATGAGGGGGGATATATGTGGGACTTGCACTTCCTCGGATGTATAGTTATAGTTTTTGTTATTTTAGATTTTCATGTGTTTTCCACAGTGGCACTACCATCAGTTAGTTGTGATTTTTCGAATTACTCTTTAGGAAAGTTTTCATGGGCAAGTTCATCTTGGGGGGCGGGTATCCCGTCACGAGAAGTGTTTTTATACCCCCACAAGTGACACAGGCAACAAGGTGGAGAATACGTTTGCTGAAATAAAATATTTTTCTCAAATATGAAACACTCGTTCCAGCGTTTATTTTTGCGCTAATTTCTAAGCTTTGAATATTGTAATTTTAAAGTCAACCTTAAAAACTAACAGCATTAGTTACCAGTATCTCCTGTATAACGTAGGTATTTGGAATGCCCTATCAAAGTTCCCAAAACAATAGGGTGGTTGTAGACAGACAGACACAATAATTTCCATAACCAGTCCCTCCATTCAGATTATTACAGTGAGTTGGAGTAATATTAATAATCCGGTCATTTCGCGCAGTGTCCATACATTGTTCATGTTGTCGGCATATTGGACATATTGAAGCTTATTGGAGGGACGTGTCTGTGCATTCATTATAATAACTTTCATGGGATTCGTATCCGATTGGAGTACCCGCAGTTCGGGTTATTTGATTAATAACTTTTAATTGATTATGATTATATGTACTAGTTTCTTTATTAGAAAACAAACAGTGTGTTATTGGGCATTCTATTCAATGACCTATATATCAATTGTTAATGATATTAATTAGCCTTTGGGCTGAAGAAAGGAGAGAACAATTATTTAGTTGTATCAGTCGCGAAAAAACAACAATACAGCTGCAAAATGGCAGTTATTTTTCTTCTGAAAATGTACTAATATAAAAAAACTAACTTAAATTTTTTAAACTTTAATCAGTTCTGTTCAATCAAACATATTTATTTATTTACCTGTACTACAAATCCAACTAAACCTTCTTGTACCAATGTCACTGGACTAACACGATCTCATGTATGATCAACGAAAATGCCCCCAATTCAACCTCACACCTCTGGCAAAGCTGCGACGCGGCGACAAGCGACAGGAGACGACAGGGCGACAAATCGATGCGATGATAGCACTGGGATTAAAGGCACATTTATATCTGCAGACATTGAACGAGCTGAACACGTGTTGTATCAGACGTACGTAGTCGTAAGTATCAGACATTGCATAATCCATTCTAAGTTGTTAATCATACTAATACTATAAACGTCAAAGTTTGTGCGTGTGTGAATGAATGTGTTCTTAACTCTCAAATGGCTGAAATTACTAGGATGAAAATTGGCATGAAGGTAGATTATCAATAATTATTAGTAATGACTCTGGATTATTATAAACGCAGCTTTTGAGAAACACCGCAGGGCGCTCCAGTAAAAAAAGTTTATTAACACTTATCACTTACATACGTACATTATCGCTTACATTTCGATGTCTGCACGGCCTCGTCACTACCAGATATGAATACCGCAGACAGTCGGCAGACAAGTGGACGTGATGACACGACTCTGGGATTAACTGGCCCGAGTACAATTATATCGACACCATGCAAGCTGACAAACCTGTGGGTGTCATAACTGGGCTATCTACGGTATTAGTGTGCTACGGGTTTCCCAGTACTAAATCTTATTAAACTCTTATTGAGCAGTTTTAGATCAGTTGATGACTGAATTTCTTTGTCTACCTCACAAAATGGCTATACCAGAGTTAGTTGACGCCCCGCTTTCCTCTTACGTAAGATTCATTACAAATCTTTTAGCTTTAATTCATTGGAACGAATCCTTGTAAGCAGCTATGACGGCAAGTAACATTTTAAGTAAGTTAAGTTCACGTGAAGCTTGTTGAGTGTATCCCACACTTAAGTAATTAAGTAGACGCACTCGTTGACGTACACAAAGTAAAGCCTCTGTACATTAAAAGCTCCAATTAGAAAGTTGGAAATCCTTTCAAGCACCGCCATCCATCACATGACGCGAGGTATTATGGCCACGTGTGTTGTGTACGCACTACTAGCGATCTATTTATGCTTCGACATGTTGTGTTGGGGGATTGAGAATCTCTTCATTTTTGAAAGAAACGATGAAAAGATTTTTTTTAACTGCTTAAAAGTAAAACTGTCAATATATAAACGTAACTATGGTAACTTAAACGAAAATAATCACGACCAGCAGGATTGGAACCTACGTCATTCTGAAAGTGCCAGCATGCCTAACCATTCCGCCACGGTCGACTGTGCTTGTTACACCTCGTATTCTGAAACAAGTGGCGCTATTGGCCATTTTCACTACAAACTTGGCCAAGAAAATAGAATACATAATCATAATAATTTTTATTCATAACAAAGAATTATAGGTACGAGACGAGTACGTTTGGTAAGTAATTAGATCGGATGCAGTGCGTACATAATATGCAGGTAGCGCTCTTAATTCAATAACATTCAATTAACGAAGCATCCGATACAGGCTCTATGAAACAATGCTTTTACTTGACAATTACTTACTGGATGTGACATTTATTACTAATTTTGCTGCTGTAAAAACCTGTTATGCTAACCTAAACATACATATTATATCTTAACATTAGCTTAGGTATATTGATTCCTGCTTAAATTTAGTTAACCATTACTATATATCACCATCATTATCATCATGTCAGCGTGTGTTCGTCATCAATCATCACTTTACTATAGAAAAATTTAATATTTTAATAAATAGTTACAGGTAAGCCAACCTCTGTGTATTATAAGTAAACTGAGTTCAACGTTTGCTTATTTTGTCAGGTGGTACAGTTCCATAAAATTTTATGCACCACAACACTGGGACTTGCAGTTACTGTAAACGAAAATAAATACCTAGTCCGATTTCAATGCTTGTGTATTTTAGGGAAACTTTATGTTGTTTTTGGAAGTTTCTATTTCCATTGAAATAGAGATTTTGCTGAATAGGTAGCTAGCTTAACTCGACAATGGAAAACAACTTTTTATTTATTTGTCAATGCAATATACAAAACAATATTTTCCTTGTTCATAATGTTTTGTTTTTGACCATCGAACCATGTAATTTTTGTTTTATGAGTAGGTTGAAGAACTGAATCATAACGGTTTTTCATTTCAGGTTATAAGAACTCACACAATAGATAATTTAATTATTAAAACTAAAGTTTTCATTCAATTTGATATAGAAATTATATAAAAAATCTTCTTTTTTAAATTCATTAGGCTTTACATCATTATTTCGTTTCCAATAAACTTAAAATTACTTTGGGTACCTGATCCATGCAGTATTGTTACCTCAACGTCCAGCATGTCAATAACAAATTGTCGCGTCATGTTTTCTGTAATTTAGACCGTTATCTCTCTGCCGAGGGCTCACAACACATCCTTGAAGATCTAACCGCCTGATATGAAGGGAGGTGGTACATTTACCGATATCTGCCGTAGATCTAACGAGGGGCTGAACATCTACCGTAGATAATGTGAGTAAAACTTGTAGATTTACCGTAGATACTCGTTTAATTGATATAATAGAAGAAATATAGAATAGATGGGACATTAGGGAAATAGATTGTTGTAATTGTTATTTTATCTCTTGGTATTTAATTGGTGGTTAGCACTGGGCACTGATTAGGATAGTATGTATATTTATGTGGTCGTGTTTTACTTAAATTACTTGTTTTTTTCTACCATTAAGTACCCAAACGTGTACATTTTATGTCCTTCTTAGTGCCTGTATAACTAAGCTTTCTAAAAATTGCAAAACATATTATTATATAATTAGGCATGAGGTGGAAATGTGTTCTGAAACATACACTTCATTATTAAATATCATAACAAAGACAGTATCAAACCTTTAAAAAAATGCAATTGCAGTCGCTCATCAAACTTTCATTTCACGATAACGTCCATTAACTTACGATATGGTATTTCAAAACCTCAAGATTCATCTTTATTCCACTCTTTGCTAATAAATCGACAAGATTGAGCCATTAATAATTTCGATCAGAGAAAGAGAATGAAAATAAAATAAACTTAATATCTGCTAAGCGAGCCTTTTTGCATTGTTTGAGACGTCTGCATTCCTTCGTGACTTGATGGCACAGAAATAACAATGCTTTAGGGAGTTTAGAGATTTTGTGTTGTATTATTATTTAAATAATTATAAGAGGCTAAAATGTTAATGTGAACCTGAAAAATGGGTTTCGTTTATATTTTTATTTATATTACTTTTTTGGTATGTTTATTACTTAAATCAGTTGAAACAATTAACAATATGAAATTTTCTTTATGGCATTGTTTATTTTATTTTGGATCTTACTGGCTAACTTACTTACTTCATGACCAAATTACAAAAAAAAAATAAAGTGCTTGCGAATTGGCTCATATGTATCGACAAAGTTATTTAAAAACTTTACATAACATAAGTATATTTTTTATTTTCATTTTGGTACCTCAAATAAGGAGTTTATCTCTACCAGATCAGGCAGGTTGTATTACCGATTGCACCGATGTGCTTAATCGTTGCCAATTAAGTATACGTTATCACAACAAGCATCGATACTGTCAACACCTCACTTCTCTCTCCAACTGGAATTATACATTGTACAGTGCAGTGCTCACTTAATAGCACATCGGTAAAAATATTCAAATACATTTCGGTGAGCATTTGATTTACCATACCGTATTATATAGACATGAAAAGAATGTATTATATAAATGAACAACTTATATTATGTCAAAAATCAAGAGATTTAAGATGTTTGCTGTATATTATATATATTAGATATTTAGACATTATTAAGATAAACTGAATATTTATTATTTATTTAAAAGAACTAGTAACTTTAATAACAAGTATCTATATCATTAAATTGCTGAACTACGCGAGTAAATAAGAAATTATTTCACCTAGAAGTGACATCCGCTGAGGTAGCCAGATCAAAATTGATAAACCCCTTGCCCTTCCAGACCAATTTATTATCCTACTCGATTTAGCATAGAATAATCTAGAAAAAAAACCTATACTTGCTGTTCTTAGTTTTTTCCATAAACTAGTTACTAAGGTGTCATTGTACTCATTGTTGGATGCCTGAAGGTATGTGAGATGGCGTGTTGATAGCGGCAGTGCTGGCATCCAGGGAACGATACGATATCCATTTCTGCACTGAATTCTGAAAATAATGTGTACTTTACCACTTTAGTAAAGTGTGATCGGTTATTTTAATGTCTATGGAAAATGCTGACGGTTCATTATAAACTGTAAATTTAGCTGCAAGCTAATTTGTTAATTTCCTTGAAATTATAGTAGTTATTGATTGATACTTTCAAAGTTGAATATGTTACCTATATGCTGATGCATTCAAAACTTGCAAATAAATCGAAAGTCTGTTTCTTTATAATTCAAAGAATCCTCAACAGGCCCGTTCCTATGTTATTCATTCAAAACAACAAAAACATTGTGAGGTTACCACTAGTTTAATCTAAACAGAAATCAACGGGCTTGTGCAAAATCTAAACCGCAACAATTTCGTATTTTTCAAAGAAATGTTGATGAATTTATTCATCACATTCTCATTTTATATTTGTTCCTCTATTTTGTTTTTCATTGTAAAATAGGAAATTACAGCCCACAAAAACGGGCTGCTCCTTTGAAATAAAGCATACTTACTATACATCTTCGAGAAACATACGCATTGATCTGATTACCCTAACTTGACTATTCTGATATAAGACCTACTTATAGTAACCTCCCCGTCCACTGCACAATAGCCGCTCCGGTCGGATTGTCCCTGTTCCGACTCGATTCCTAATTTATTTTTATTCGCTCGGCCGCGGTGAGGTATCGACTCGTTTAGGTTTACGTTCAGTTGTTTATCGACTTTACTCCTGCTTTGGGATTGATTTTATCGATTTATCAAACGTACGAGGTCTGTTATACAAATGTAGCTCACTACATCGTTAGCGTTTTTCGATTCAGAAAGAGAGACAAGAATACGGACATATTACACATCGCCATCCCTAAACTAAAAACAATGAGTACAAATAGTCAAACTGAAACAACTGGCTATTTATCTGAATACACAATACGTAATTAACGTTACATTTAGTAAATTTGTTAAGTAACTTGTTTTAAATTTGCTCATTCCTTTTTAGCTTTGCCACAAATATGTCCATATAATCACCATATATATTTCAAGTGTTGTACAAATTGTGCAACAACACCAAACCGATTGGAAAACAATCGCCATTAAACGGTTATTATGTATACAAATAAGCAACTGATTATGTCGTTTGTTGCAATCACGCTGGGTAAGTGCTTGTGGGGTTTAAGATAAATACTAATAAATTCCTTATTGGCTTAGTAATTAAAGCCCAAAAGCGCCTATAGGTGACTGAGATATTCCTACGCGGATACCTAAGTTGGATCTTGGATGTCAAAAGTGGAAGTTATTCCACTTTGGAATAAACGGTTTTAATTGTTACGGCTAACGTTCACGTAACGGATATATTTAATTTGTTCACATACAATCTACGCGATTCCTTTCCACCTTTGGAACTTGACAATCTGGAACTGTTAAGTCGTAACTCGTGACGAATGATTGGAATGATTTAAAAACGAATTTAGATACTTTCAAATAGATGAAACTGAGATAAGAGATGTTAGATTGCGTTGTTAAGATACTTTGAATGCCCAGCTAGTGTGGATAACACAAAAGGTGCCGCTAGTATACAATATGTTATATAATCTACTCTAGTCTTCTTTATTAGTGAAATAATAATTAAAAACATCTTTTACCTAGATAAAACTTAAGTGTTTTTGTGAAAAATATCACATCACAATCACAGCGAATCAATTCCAACCGAAGCAGTATCGCGATGAAAAGTATTACATTACTTTTTACGCCGATTTTATCGAGTTTGAAATTTAAAAACTTTTTATCGTGTTCTCGAAGCGTCGAAAGAAGCTTGTATCGTATTTTCCTCGAGCATTTTCTGATGAATTACGTTGGCTTTGATACAGATCTTTTCGCGAGTGTCAGACCTTTTGCGAATGTCTTTTGATACGTCGATTGGGTAAAAGGAAAAGATTTGTTGGAGTTCTGTAACTTGCCAGTAACTCTTTTTATGCTTTCGAAAGGATTCTTTACATTAATGCAATATGGGGATGAATGAAACTTCTATCGTCCATATTTTGATTCCTTTAAGTAAGTACTTTATGATATTATACCGGGAGCTTTTGTGTGCTGAACTCAATAACATTTTTGACATCACTGATTAGTCTTCTGAGGCGCCCGTGGTACCTAGAAGTTATCATAAAAACATTTGGTAACAACTGTACTGTATACATTCTATTCTGCTTCCTTATATCTTAGTAGAGCTATCAGACCCTCGGGCAGATTTGTTCGCCCTATTATTTACTTCAATTCAGCGTTGTATCAGTATTCATTACTGTAATTTTCTCAGTTGTTGTAGACTTTGCAAGGCTTAAGATATCAGCCGTCTGATGTGAAGAGGCTGAGATTCAACGACATTGTACAACATAAACTCCTCATTATGACAAACAATCTCGAATACAAATATCACAAACCATGGACGTTCAAATGCTAAATGAAAATAAGCACGATGGATTCTTTCTTGGATTCGGACATCATATGGATTAGAAACGATGCAGCCTGTTTGTTACCAGCATGATATGGGTATGAGATTTTAAATTGCTATGTATAGTAAATAAATAAATAAGTTGCGAATATCCAATTTACACTGTCTACGGGATGTTTCTGGATGGCAAGTTCAACGTGTTTAGATCCCGTAGGAGGGTCGTAATGAATAGGGATTCATAGAACGGAGTGTGGGGAACTAGACGGCTCGTTATTTCGAGATCAGTTTAGAGCTCTTCATTTGTACGAGTGCTTGTAATACGAGACAGCTGTCTAGCAGATATACTGTTTATGCTACTGGCGGTTAAGCTTCTTATATGAAAAAGTCTATGGAAAATTCGAGAATCTATCAAAAATCATGTTGATTTTACCCCTTTTACAGTAAAAATTGAATCAATTAAGCCAACAAAGAAACAAATTTATAAACACACTTTAATTTTAAAGTAATTTATGTGGATTAATTTGAATCGCTGTACTACTAGTTTTTTCTATAAAAACTGAAGTTCTAAGTTTATAATATATGTATACAAACATGTATCTGTTAATCCAATTATTCAATCGCTCCCAGACTTCCTGATTCATTCCTACCTCTCCGACAAAATGCATACAAATCCCACACTATTCCATGTTCCAAGCACCAGCAACAAGCCTACCTGATAATTCTGGCACCCGAGGCGGCTGGCAAACAGAGCCGTGATTGCGCGGACGATATGATTGCTTCGCAGACAGCATTACATGCAGGGCCTCGTACGCTGCCCTGCGGTACGCTCGATGGGAACAACTATGCTATCTATAGACGGCCAATATGGCAAAATCACTCTCTTAAAATACACATCCCAAATAAATGTTGACTGTTCAGTCACAAAATCAGTCCATATTTCTTCCGTCGCAGGTCGCTATAGACGTGACATTATAGGATATAGATTCGTCTGCGCAGGTTTAATGTTATTTGGACGGGAATTGCAAACCAGTATTGTTCGCTTGCCCGCAAAACCTGCCGGAACGAAGGGACGTCGTGTTAGGTTTTAATTGAAGTCTCAGTAGCTCCGAGCCTGATAAACCTTACTGCAGAAAAATATACAGGGGTGGTTAAATATATTTCTGAGTCTAAGTTATATTGTCTATCCTTCGTGGCTAGTACATTACATAGAGGGCCCAGACCGCTGCCCTGCTGCACTCTGCCTCGAATGTTGCACTGAGAGGTAATGTGGGATGCGAGTGGGAGTGTGATTGGGCCGATGAAGATGGACTGTACTCGATACAGGACAAATACTATCTAGGATATATGTATCATGTATAGAACCTAATACTGGATTTGGAACTTAAAGTTTGCGGTAAAGTGTAAGAGAGATATGGATGTATGGTTAAAATTTTATGTGAAAAATTAAACCTTTGTAGCTCCTTCAATTGCAAGTACTTCTATATTGTCTTCATAAATTTATTATCTCTCACTTTTAAATTGCAAATGGATGCCAGACCCATTGCAATAAATAAAATTAACGGAAATTCAAAGGCACGCCGATAAAATCTGCTTGATTATGAAAATTACGCATTTACACAATATTTCAAAATGCAAAATGATTCCCCTGTGAATATTTTTCCGCCTATCAGTACCAGCCTGGCGCCCGCGGCCATGCCATTCGACATGGGATGGAAATAACTACCTACTGCTTATAGAGAACAGAGTATTTCAGATTTATAAAAATATAACGCTGACTGATTTTTTAAGCTTTCGACATCTAGTTTAATAAAAGCCGACAAAAAATTTGGGACAAATATTTCGCGTTGTAACAGTGGCTTGTTGAGCACAAATATCTGTCCAGAAACTGAACTCACAATCTACACACCGCTGCGCAAACGATACCTATAGTCAAAAGTCAACAGTAAAATACTCCCATTGACAATGTACAACAGTATGTACATACACCTCATCAGTAAAACGCAATCCATACCAGGACAGCCACACTGAAATGATATTACAAATATAGGACCTTACGGCAGAAATAACACAGTTAAAAAAACATTCTCATTCAGCCGACATGAAAATCATATTTACTTATTCATATTCACGGGCCGTACGGAAAAAATCTCCGTCAAATCAGGCGCGTAGCTCACATTTTCTTGCAAAAACTCGGAATCAAGTTACCCCACAAAAGTCGGCTTGTTACGGCCCAAGTTAACTCCGAGATGGTTTGTTAAAACTTCCCTTCTCCACGGAATATTTCTATACATTTTCTTGTTATCCCGAATATTCGGATTCATGTTATTTAGGCTTGTTAATGGTTTCTTCGCAAATTGGTTTATGCTCCATTTCGCGTTTGCAGGTATTCGTGAATGGTATTCAATTCAATATTTGGAGGTAATTCAGAGTTGTAGTATGTACTTACTAACTAGGCTTATTTATTTTCATTCATAATTTGAATTGGAATTATTTTAAACTTCGGGCCATATAAGCCTTTGTCCCCTTATACTAAATAATATTTTATGTATTTTCTTACCTATTTAATCTAGATTAAAGTGCTTAATCTAAGCAGTAAATGTCGCTTTAATACCAATCGTGGGTGCCGATTAATTAATTATTATTTTTCCTCCACACGATAACTGTTTAATAACCTCCCTCTACATTCAACTAATTTATTAGTAACCGAACAGGTCCCTAATTAAATGGCCCACAATATGCCTACAGCAATATTTAAAGCCATTAACTACGGAACAGATGGTTACGACATTTTACAATAATGTTTACGTGTAATTTGCATACAAATCGGCGACAAAACAAATACGGCTATGGTAATGTCCGCCATGATCGATGGGGGCGATTAAAATAATTTGTCCGGCGCCATTTGAATAAATGTTAGTGAGATTAAAACTATTATGAGTTCCGTTGATTAGGGTTTTGGCTGCGAACATTATTTACTTGGTTTTATGGAGCTATTATTCAGAGGTTTAATAATGTGAATTTTTGTAAATTTTATGCTCTATTTTTTTTCTGAAAACAGACGAAGCGGTATTCTAATACAAGAAGATCATGCATAAACTGTAAAAGTTCTGTCTGCGGAATACATTCATAACAATTCGATTTATTTTGAGTCTGAGGTTGAGGGTGAATTTCGTGATTGGTTGTTGAAATAAAATAGTTATTTTTTAACCACGTTTGATCACCAGGTTACCTAACAGAACATACGCACAAGCGAAACTGTAGCCTAAGGTACCTAGTAACTAATTGTACAATGAAACTGGCTCTCAAAATTAGGCTACCGGAACACTCTTTAAAGTGCCACCGTGCTCTCAACCGACGGTTTTACATTTCCCTCCAAAGCAAGAGAACCTGACCAATTATAGGTAAACTAAATACGAATATAACATTCAGAAGATGCAGACTTGACGTTGTCTGATTTTGTCCTCCCTATGCTAGATCCACAGATAACATTAATGCTCATATCACACCTACACGCGCCGAACGCAGCTTTGATACTAATTGATACGCCCGCGGCCGCGGCCGATTACACCTCGTTAATTTATCACACGTGCTGTAACTCAGGTGTAATACATGTACAACGTGGTAAGGTATTCATTAGATAGGCACCTGATATATTGTATAGCTTGATCGCGGAATATGAAGAATTTCGTAAGTTGCATGCTATGTACGTTAGCAACAATTTTAACCACGAAAGCGCTTAGATCGAAAAAATACTACTTTTGTTTACTTATCCAAGGATTGACTGCACTGCATTATTTACATTAAACCATAATCGAATCTGCCGAGCTGCAATGGCTCTGATTATTTCCCTCTGTCAAAGTAAGTAAATTTGTATGAGAGTAGCCATGCAATTGTCGAGAGTATGCAAACCAGTCTAGTGGCCTCTGGCTTGACTTAAGGACTTAGGACAAACATATACAATAGACTAAAGATAGACGGACAGTATATAGATTGCATATGTAGTTTTAAAAGACTGATATGAAATATTTTTTTGCTGGTTTTCCTAAGCCTATACGCACGAGTGGTGTAAATCTCACCGCGTTAACTGACGCTCGACCGCTCCGCTCTGGCTCGAAGGGACCAAGCCGACCTACGTGACTTCTCTTCTTCATTACCAACCACAAAAAAACGAGTTACAAAGAAATGTGAAAGAAGCGCTGGTTTTTGGACAGTTCTTTCGTTTCATTCGTGATTTACCAGTATTTTAGAAAGTCACGTCGCATTAAAGAAAGGTAAAAGTTTTAAAATATTATGTTTTGTTGTGATTTACATCTATAATCTCTTTGTAATATAATCCAGTAAAATGTAAAAAAAAAACTACCTAGTTAATTATGCCTTGAGAATAACAAATGGAGTAGTGTCTGCAAAAATGATTTCATTTCTCTTTGAACATTTTCCAATACAGAATTGAATCAGCAAATGCGATTTTCACGTCATTAATTTGGAATAAAGTGGGATGTTGTCAACTTTTCCGTTTTGTCTCCGTTGCGGAAACGAAACACTTTATACTTAATTTCTTTTGCATTTAACACATGAGACCCATTTTTCGCAAAGTTTTAATGAATAAAGTACTACTGTGTAAGTAATACAGAATTGTTTTGCTAAGAATTATGCAACAGTGAAAATGAAGATGAAAATTCAAATTCAAATTCAAAATTTCATTTATTGGACAACAATGGATCCATTTTGTTAGTTGCACACAAATAAAAAAGTAAACACAACTTAAAGACTAGTGTTAGTAAGATACATGGACATTGCACAATATAAAATATATAATAAAACGCCGTCACGTGTTTCACGAGGCTAGGAATAATCAAAGAAAACACAAATCTTCTCTGACCATCACACCTATTAAGTGTCTCAGCACTGGCGCACTCAAATCTTCTGCAACTATTTTCAGAATACTATTGTGGCTCCCTCGCACCCTCCTCACTAGTGACGCGACTTTCTTCCGGATAATGGCATGAAACCCGTCCGTGTGGGCCTGCGCGAACATTGTAGAGGCACTGCACCAACGAGGGAGACCCAACATCATTCTGAAAATGTTGTTGTATTGGACACGTAGAGTATCTAACGACTTTTTGGTAAACGCCAACCAGAGGCCGCCCGTGTACATCCCCTGACAAAAAGCCTTAAAAAGCGTGACTTTGACCTGGTCTGTACAGCGGGCAAACCTACGGGCCAGCATATTACCGCGAACCGCCAGAGCTCTACGCTCCCTTTCTATATCAGCATCGTCTTTAAGGTCGTCGGTAAGATAATGTCCAAGGTATTTAAACTGATAGACACGATTAATATTCAATCCATTCAGTGTTATTGGTGGGATTGTTTCGGGACACTTACCGGCGGCCTTAAAGACCATGAACTCACTTTTTTTCACATTGTAGACTAAACCATGGTTCCTTGCATAAGTATCGCAATACTTAAGCATCTCTCTCAGACCATTCACTGTAGGGCTCAGCAGCGTCATGTCGTCAGCATAACTGATATTATTGTAAAATGTATTTATTAACGAAATAGGTTTACATGTTAAAGACATATCTATCGATTGCTTCACTAGGCTAGAAGCCTGTACCGAAGCAACCAGTTACCAGTTGACAAAAAATATTTATTTACGCCACCCAAGACAGATAATTATGTAGATTATACACAAACCATGTACAGAATATATATATATATATATATATATATATATATATAGTTAAATATTATATTTCAACTAATTTTCACGAACAATAGCTTCAATAGACAATTACCTAACATTGAAGTTACTATCCAAATACAATGAAACTCAAACACTTTCACACTCTCAGCTCAGATTTTTCGCTTGTGTTGGGGAAACCACACACAGAATCAATATATCGCAGCAGACAGTAAACTCGTTAGTTTTCTCGTAAAATATGTGCAAAGTATGGTAATACAGCTATATCTCAGTCCGAACTAGCCCCGCTCCCGTGGGAGGTACGAGTAGGTATGGTGTATGGAGCGCAGATTTAAGGTTCAAGGTGATGGATGAAACCGCATGTATTGTACGACGTGGCTGATGAAGAACTTTAAACAGATAATAAATAACATAAAATAGCTTTTTACTTCTATAATAGTCAAATATAAAAACAAGGGAAGAAAAACTAAACATACTACTTCTAACTACTACAAAAAAGGGGCGCTTAGAAAATCTTTAAAAAACCTAAATATAATCTAGCTAAAATAAAAATAAAAAAATAGCTTGTATTCCCCTTTAGTGTAAGGAAGGCTGACTTTTACAATAAGTCATAAATTCATTTAACTTCTAACTAATTATTGCAAATGAAATAAACCCTAAATAGGTAATGGCTGTAGTGAAAAAGCAAACCTGGTTTAAACTTAATCGAGTAGTGATATGATGTAGGTTGGGAATAGACGAACATTGTAGACTGTATGTGTACTTAATACATTTAAGATTCCTGGGTTGATAGATGAGCCAGCATATATTATAAGACGTGTGCCTGATAAAGGAGGAAATTGGCTCAACAGTTTCGTAAACAAATAGCTGCAACGTGTTGTGTAAATCACTGAAATAAGATTAACTTCCCACTTTTTTCATGCCAGTGCAAAGATGTGACTAATGCACCTACATTGTGAAAATTTCAATTCACTACTTGGTTGAATTTATTACATTCATTTGTTTGGCATTTCGAAATAGATTTACTTCAATTTGCTTGGGATTATGAAATCTGGAAATTTTGTGCCTATATTTTGCTAATTTGTTAATTTTATATGTGTACTTGTATAGTTTGTTCAATAAGTATCAGCTTACAATTTAACGACAACAATTTTGATTTCGTGACGTAAGAACAGTTCCAGTCGAATTTAGTACAACAATAAAATTGTAACCTTGTTATCTACTTTCTCTCAAACTCCATCCATTCATTAATTTCCTCGCTGTCTTCAAATCCACGCTCTCCCAGAAACTACTAGTACTTTTTATGAATGACTTAGAATAGACAAGGAACAGAAAGACATTTTCTCAGGCGATTTTCCACGGTCGATTCATGCTGGTTGTCTGAAGAGAATAAAGGAAGTGGAGCTACTCGGAGCCATTCATTCTAACCTGATTCTGTTCGCTACGGTGCACTTCTTGCACTACTTTATGACCGGTCTTAGAGCGGTAAAGCTACTTTAATATTTTTGTCAAGTTAGCCCGTCAATAGAAGAAGTAGGTACCTAAAGTTTTAGCATTATTTTTCATATCTGTTGAACAAAATTCTGATGGAGTAGATGTATAACCGTATGATTGTTAAAATAGTACATAAGTTTTAAAACGTAGCTTCTACGATAATTAGAAAAAATGTAACGCACACAATGCCAGCAGGACTACATAGATTTACGTCACTTTTTTATTTATAACTAAGTGTATATTATTTGATTTGTTTTTCCTTCTTCATTTCTTCTTATTATATTTCTGGATATGATCTCGAAATCAAAAAACAGTATCTCACTATTTAAAAAATAAAATTGTGTTTTCTTGCGATACGAGCGCCACTTTAAAGATGACAGCTGAAGTTACGACAGCGCTGCGCGCGCGCCGATTAACGAGCTCATTTGCACACTTTTTATTTATTACAGCCTTATTAGTCAGAGCTTAAAAAGCGCTGTAATAATTTGTATCGTATAGTTTACCGCTTCTCCGACAAGGACGTATGTATGTGTGTTGAGTATTTTTAAGAACGATATTTCAGAATCATTTTATTTTAAAATGAAATGTTATGCTATTTACTGAAAGTACCTATCTAATCGTATCGTACATTATAATTCGCGCCTAGTTTTAAACATAAATACGCTTTGTAAATTGATTTAATAGTTCCATATAAGTACACTATTACACTAAGTTCCACAATATATTTTAATGGCTCGGTACATAATTTAAAATTTACGCTAATAAGATATTTTACATCTCTCATGTTCGGTAAGTAGGTCCTTATTACCCCCAAATGGGGCTTGTAAGTAACCAATTAGCGCCCTAGGGTAATAATGTAGCTAGAAAAGCCCTATGGCGGTAAGTAATAAAAAAAAACTTTTCAGTCTTTCTTTCTTTTGTTACCTGTTTTATTATGTCAATAAATATTTTTGTATTTTTGTATTTGTATTTGTAAATATTGTTTGTTTCTGGTTTTTTTTTATAAATACGTGCTAATTAGGAAAAAACTTGAGTTTTGCAAATGATGAAGATATAAGCTGCACTCCTGATTCAATGAAAATAGAAGCTTAAGCAGCAATTAACATTATTTTGCCTGAAAGTTTTAAAGAGAGATATTTGGAAACTTACGACTAGTTCATGAAGTGGCGAAAAGAAACTCGAGTAAGTTCTGATTTTGTCCATGACCAATAAATATCACAATCTCAAACTAATAACATACTCAAAAAACACCCGTCCCTAAAATTTGAAAATTGTTCTTATTTCACTATAAATTTTAACCATGTAATGTTTTATTCTTGTAATACGGTTTTTTTCTACTGGCCTCACAATCGAGATGTAAAGCAGAGTAGTTAGCTCAGGTGTAAGCATCAATTGCACCCTCGAACTATAGGCGCCCTCGCTGCGCTCGTGCGCCTAAATATCTCGGGCTGCAATTGATGCCTTACAGCCCTCGGCTACTAATCTACTATTACTCCACTCTCTAATCTACAAATTAAAATCTTATAACAAGTACCTTGTATTAGAAAATTCTACGTATTTGTTTAGGTACTATATATGGAATCTCACAAACGTCACTAATCCTATAATTAGTCTGGCCATACATTTTTAAAATGATCACACTCATTTCTTCTAAGTATGGAAACCATAACAATCCTGTAAGTCCTCCCACATCGGACGTCAATGCCCTTATTGTTGCACTAAATTAGCTAAATAACGAATTATTTTAAATATTTTATGTGCTGATCTCATTGCTGATGACCTAAGCTATTTTTGGATTGATTTTCCTTGATTCTGAAATAAAAATATAAAGAAATGAAAACATTATGAATCTTATGATATAAAGAATCATAAAATAGAGGGCGTTGCGATAAAATGTTTACAATTTGACTAAATAGTGTGCCTTAGGGTAAAAAATGCACATATTACTATTATTAATTTATCATAGAATAATAGTACCCATAGTTTACTTGGCTGTGCTATTATGTAAAGATGAAACTTAGTGCTGCAACAAGAACGTTTCTGCAAATAGGGTTATGAGTTAGTGTAATTTTGGCGCCAAAAATAAGCTGTTACAAAATGGCGTCGCGACGCTCCGTCGGCAGATTTTGAGTGGCGATGCTTATCTTCACAAAACAGACAGGCAGCGGGAAGTAAATGGCAGTATTAACCAGACTTATGGCTACATTACTCCATGCACGAGCGTTTTTATACCGAAGTACCCGTCAAAACGTCAGACTAAAATGAATTGTGATATTTTGAGGTTATGGAACGCTCATGATAAGCGAAAAGAGGTTATATTGTAAGCATCTGTCATTTTGATTAATGCTCAAGTTAGGACAATTCTTTATTTAAAATTGAATAAAGGTACAAAGTTGCAGCGGTTTTTCCATAATGGGCAAATAACTTCTGAACATTCTTCAACTACCCCGATATTTGTATTTTTAACTAGATAATAACTAAACGAGCCATAATTCCGGCAAGTAATTGAACTTGTAGTACTTTTACAATATTCCCAGACGCTCAACAAGGTCCTAATTTGACATGGTCACGTTTTAGTTCTTGCATTTTTTGTTAAACAGCATATCTTGTTTCTTGTACTAAAGGAACAATTTTCATCAGCAATTATTCATTTAACGCAGCTCAATATTTCGCAAATGCATCTCTGGCATTTTAAGATAAAGTTTACAATCGAAAGTTATCTGGCAACAGTTTTTATTCAGCGATATTTTAATTTTATAAGTTTTAGCTCTATTATGAGGAAGGGAGAGTTATTTTTCCAGTTTTCCTGTGGGTAGATTATAAAGCTCCCGAGGCTAGATGGGAGCTACATTAAAATATGTGATGTTTAAAACAGAACGCATGTTGGCCCCGGGCTGCACTCCCGCCGCCATATTTACGGCGGTGCATCAAACCGGAGGGAAAGTGATACTCTATTATCATGCTTTTATTCTTTATTGTATATGTGAACTTTCCATTATACGTAATATATATATTTATGTAAGTTTACATAGCTTGCTCCCTTTAGTAATCAATATTTTTGATATTTGAGTTGGCTTCTGATATTCCTAGTTCATTTGTTTATTGTTATCAAAGTTTTTCTTGCACTGAGTGTTTCCTACTATCCTGCCTCTGGAAAGCCACAAAAGCCGCAAGAGGGTGGCATCTTTTGTATTTCAAACAAAAAGATGTGGCATCGATCGTTACATTAAAACAACTTCTTTTTCATCGCAATTATTACGAAAATTATGGAGGAGGAATAATGGCGGTTATTTGTCCGCCATAATCGTTGAATGACGACGACGGGGAAGCTCTTAATGTAATTTTGTTTGACATTCATTTGCGAAGAAAAATACTTGAAGAAAGTTCTCCTTCAACTTTTTCGGGTAATCTTTCGCCTGGAGGGGGTTTCCGTAATTTAATAAAATACTTAAATGAAATTCGTTTTGCAAATTGAATCTTTTAATACCTACAGGGTTTTGGGAAGTTCATTGTTGGATAAGACTATAGCAAAATACCGGAAACGAATTAAAAATATAGATTAAAGATAGACTTGCAACATAGGAACCTACGACAACTTCCATATAAATATAGTACTTATTAGTAAAATATAACTAGTATATAAGTGGTAGTCACATATGTTTGTATATGTTATACCTATATTGTACGAAAATAAAAGTGATGAATCATGTGTGTGGTCTCAAAAGTAACTCCTCATTAATTCACATTTAAGCTAATCCCTTTACAATACATCGATGTCATCTGAAGTAAAAAGTTGACAAAAGACCGCAAAAAACCAACAAAAAGCTACAACGCGGCATAAAATTGCGGATTTCCACTCGAATAAATCCAGACATTCAAAATCGAATTCAGACAGAATCGATTCACAGTATATCGATTTGTGTAGTTAAATCGATTGATCACTGTCACCTCGGTATCTGCCGGGATTACTCACGACGACAGTAATCTTGATAAAGCGAATAAAGGATTCAATGCGTACGCGCATCGCCGCGCAATAAATGCGTTTATGATTTCAGCGACAGTGCTGCCATCTGCCGCGATTAATTGTCACTTGAATTGTAAAGGCTATTTCTGCTTAAACGATGTCAGATTAAGAAGTTATTAATGTGCTTGTGTTATTAGTTGGGAATTTGCTGTGCTTAAAATAAATCTGACATTAATTATGTAGTTGCATTAATGAACATAAATAAATGTTTCAAAAAATTGAAATCACTGTTGCTGTTTGTATCCATTTATATCCAATGAAATATAAATTATCTCGAGCCTTACGATTATTTCATTTCAAATCCACTATTGCACAGAACAAACTAATCACCATATTTACAAACAAGATTCTTCATAATATCGATTCAAGTTTTCATTGATATCGGAGAACAAAATATCGATACGTTGAAAACTCTTATATGTTTTATGTAGAAAGAAATGTATTTTATTCCTAAAACACTACTACTAGATGCTTTATTATTATGTCTAATACTGCAGTAAAGTTAAAACCAACTGACTTTCAAAACGGATGGCAGATCCCAAGTATCACGTTCCAACAAAGACCGACGCCCCAACGCCCTGCGACGCCCTGCAACGCCCCCAAACGCCCTAATCCTTATTTCACGCTCCCCGACGAAGACATAATTAATAATTAAATAATTAATTTTAACCCTGTAACGCATCCGGTTGCCGACTGTTAACACTAAACGCAATTTAACCCTTTGAACCGGGGTATTATGTAGGGGTAGAAATGTGACGCCTGAATTAAATTATTTTAAGCTGAAGATCGTGTTGTGCTTTGATTTTGTTTTGTTGAGAGAGGAATGTGATGCTTGCGAAGATTAATGAAATAAAATTAAGTTTTGTAATAAGAAAAACCAATTAACAATTGTTAATTGGTTTGCTTTGTTATAGTTATAATTGAACAATCAAAAATATTTGTAACAATAATATTTTTTTAGTTTAATAAGTTGAAACCTCATTTCAACATTGTATCTACGATATACTAAAATGTTTGGTAAATCTAGTAAAATGTATAAGGTGCTTATGAATTAAGAAAACGAAAATCAAAGAAATAGAAAAAATAACCCAAGCGAAAAAAGGGCAAAAAGTTGTAACTCCACAATCACCTCCGCAACCTGCAAGCTCCATAGATGTTGCATTTTATTCCAAACGTTAAAAGCAAAACACGGCGATGTGATTGTGCCGTCAGGAGGCGACAACGACGTAACACATTAGAGACACAACATTATGCATTAATAAGACAAAATCATTGTAATTATGATTATGTTTATCAATATAATGGAAAAGTTAAAGTCGTAACTCGACTTTTTCATACCTTCGACAACTCTGAATACAACAACATAACATAACATGACAACATAAATATACTTTTTGCGATTATTTGAAAATTGTAGTGAGATTCTTAATTTTTTTATCACTTAAATTTACTCATAAGCACAAATTTTGTCATCACACACCACAGATGATTGATTGAGCGAATAGAGAAACACGTAGTCTCCACTACAGAAAACCATATTACTACCAACCATCTTAACCATTCTAGTGGGACCAGTGGCGGTCATATAGCTAAGCTCGTTCTCTTCTAGGCAACAGTGACTAGAAATAGATATGGTAAATAAGTGTCTCTGAGTTATTTCATGCCTTGTGCCGTCAGGCGTCAGCGGCGACGGGGCGGAGCGCAACCCTCGACCGCAAGGCTGCGATCACTCCGCGGGGCGCAGCCCTAACGAATCTACCAGGGTTGATACAGCTATAGTATAAACATCTTTAAGTTGTTTTTATGCTTTTTAGAAGCACTTTTTAACACATTTAAAAAAGATGAGGTTTTGATACAGTCTGCGTTTTTTGTTCGTATGATAAGTTCATAATAGAAGTCCAATTTTATCGCCAATATTTTTTAATTCATTATGACTATGTAATTATATTTTTTTTGTTTGGTATGTGATTGTATATTACGAAAGATAGTAGTCGTCGCCTATTGGTGTAATCCAAGTTCTAATCCACCTAAGTGAAGAAGTATTACATCTCCACTCATGTATGTACACGTACCTACAGTACATACACACAAACTTTCGTCTTTAGTATTATAAAGATGTCCCTCCAGCCTGTGTCAGCCCTACAGTCCCCGGTTCCCAGTCGGCTGCACCGATTACGCATTCCGGCCACGCGCCGCCGATGCTGTGCCGAATTACGGACCTCACTAATGACGCCGCTTCATTGTCACATCAAATACTTGCGAAACGACTGTACCTTCTTAAATTTATTACTAATATTGTATTTTAGTACATTTGTGTCCCTATTCTACATGACATCATCGTTATGCTTGCTTTGCCATAGATACCGATTCTGTGGTCGAGTATAAATATTCCAAGATTCCGCATACATTGAATCAAATAAGTTTATCAAAAAAACAGTAATTTTTTTGGGCCACACAGCACCATCTAGCTACATAAAAGCCATCTATCTGCATCCGATGTTTTTCTACTGAGTAACATTAATTAGTTACAATAACGCCTTACAGGAGAACTTTAGTACTCTACTCGTATGCTTCCATATAATGCAGTACCATATTACCAATGACAAAGAGACTCCCATTCGCCCCGCAGCAAGCGATGCGATTCCCATCTCACCCGGGGGTAATTCCGCACGAGGGGGTGAAGCGACCAAATAAATTACTTAACCCTCGCGTGCTGAGTGAACTGTCATGGGTGACAGTTGACAAGTGACAGATGGGAACTGTCATCTGTGGTGCGTTTATGGACTGGCTGCGATTGTAGTGATATGAATATAAAATTATTGTTTTGTGGCACGAGGGCTATATTAATATTATAATGTCAAGAATGGTTGCTCGAAATTCCAATGATATTTTTGAATGAATTTGAAGGTTTCAGTTGTCACCCACTGGTCCAAATAGCCTTGGTTCAATGTATGAAATAAATGAGTATTTATTGCTAAAAACTACGTTCATATAAGTATCAATTTATTTAAACAACATAAAACATCAATAAGGTTTTACAAATTAGCCAAAAAGGCTAATTTGACTTTATTTTTATACTCCATGAAATTCCGTGCATATAGCGTCGCAACCCGTTCATTCCAGCTACTCTCCCATTCACTCGCCGCTACTCGCCCGCCCACTCGCATAACACTTGAATGATCGCTTCCGTGCGAGCATACACAAAATATACGAGACATTTCTAATTATTTATCCGTATGAAGTAAGTACATAATAAGTAAGTATACGTTTGCTTGCTAATTAAATTAGCTACACCCTATGTACTATACAGGGTACATGTTACATAAAGTCAACGTTTTGCAGAAAAATACTGAGATAAATACCTATGAAAGTGTACCACCCATTGATCAAATAACACGGCAATGGCTGCCGTGCTTTGAAGTGCCACCTGATCTTAAATTAATATATTAACCTTTGCAAGTATATGTCTTCTTTAGAAATCATTCTGTTAATCATTTTATAGGGCACGCAGATGTATAAGCCTACGAACAAATCACGCATTTGTGTATATGATCCAACAAGCAATCACAAACACCGCGTGTTCTGTGTTTCTTGTAAAGGTGTCGGAGTTGTTTCACTGTAGAGAAAATAAGGGGTCTATGAAGTATGATGTCATTACAAGCAAGTTGCTGGAATGCTTGCGACACTGGAAATCAAACCGATGTTGATATTAAATTAACGGATTATGACTATTGATATTTCAACATGACTCGATTAGAAATTGATTATTAATATGGGCTTGACTTGATATGAGTTACATGTGCTGAACTAACAGTACCAAGTCATATGTAGATATTAGTATGTAGTTTTTAATACGTATAGATTTAATTAAGTTTTAGATATAATAAAGGTTACTGATATGGTAAATAAAATATTACATATAAATATTATATGGTAAATAACATATAACCTTTTATATGTATGTAGTTTTAATAATAATAATATATGTCTTTATTGCACACCAACACAAGTATATGGTAAAAGAAAAATAAGAACAAATAATAACGTACAAAGGGGCGGCCTTATCGCCTTAAGCGATTTCTTCCAGGTTTTAGTACCTACTCGTAACATATTTTTTTTCAACTACGGCTTTTGCTAATATTGAAAGAGTCGGTCCTCACTCCATACATTTTTTATTACATCACTAAAAGAAGTTAGTATTTTATAGTATCTACATTTTGCGATTTCCCTCCAATTAGTAGATTTGAAACTCAGCGAAATATATTACAACTTTTACAATTAACAGAATAACACACAAAGGATGAGAACTGTTTTGAACATCATTTAGCCCTAACTTTATCTAAATAGCCATACTTACATCTAGAAATTGTACTTAGCAGCATTAAGTACTAGCATAACCTAACAAGTAACAAAACAATATAACAAATAAGCAGCTATTTAACTATAAACAAGTTATTTGTTCGGCCTGTGTGTGTGTGGTCTCCTGAAATAACTCCGACCTGTAAAACAGGCGCCAAGACTCGTAAATACAGGAGGGTATTGTAAAACTAACTATAGTGGGATAGGTATTGTTTTACAGGTCTTTTGTGCACGCAAAAGTTTTGGTGGCCTGTGTAGGCTCTGTCTCTAATATTTAATGAGAACTAAAATATCTAAAGCCTGTATATGAGTAATTGGTTGTTTTATTACGTAAGATTGGCAATAATAATCTTGACTTTTCGATGTTAATAATTTGAAATAAAGCTTCTTTTACAATTGCTTACTAACGTGTGAGTATAAAGATATTTTATTTTAATAAAAACGTAGGTACTAGTACAGTTATAAAACATTTACACAATCGACAACCTCATCCGTTTGCCGTTACACAAATTAGGATAAATCTACAAAAAAAGTGCTAATACATTGCAAAATGCAATAATAATGCTAAGAAACGTATTATATTCAGGTTTATAGTTACCCCTCGAGGTCTCGTGTGGCTTTTCCTTGAATCCGCGTGGTTTTCTACTGAAAACGAGACGACTCACCAGTTTTAGTACAGTATACACAAGTAATTTGGGAAGATGAAAGATAAAGCAGGTGATTTGTGGTGTTTACTTTATTTTTTAAATAAACGATTTTGCTTGTTTCGTAAAAACTGAATTTTAAAAATCAACAAAGAAATGTACCTAATTAAAATATTGATCTTGTTCTAGTGCCCTATTTCATTTTTCTAATAAAACTCTCTGTTGTCCACAGGTAAATAGAAATACTGACAACTACAAGCTACGAAATTTGTGTAAGGTATGAAAAAAACAAAAAGAGTAAAGAGAGCTCTTACTCATCTTACTTTCATTAAAAGTAGTCAATATTTGATATTATTATGCAAAAAATATATCGAGTCTTTGTGAATTGTTACAAAGCGTATGCTCGATAAACTTGATCATACATAAAAAGATATTTCTGTACTCTCTGCTACCTCTTTCCCATAAACGTGTATAATTTTTCCCACATGGCTGAATAAAATCAACGGTCTTTCATAACACCTATCTACGGTCTTTCATAACACCTCGGCCCATAACATTCATTTTAACAGCCAACAAACGTAATCCGAGATAACACAACAAAAGGAGTTAATACTGAGCCAGTGATACCATCATAACAAAACAAAGAGAATAACACTGAAACTGTGATATCAGGGTTCATACTGGGTTATTGGTTTCGTCTGAATAACCTCCTAGGTCTATGACCTTCTTGTACAGTCAGTCAGGTATTTAATAAAGTAGGTTTGAAATCTATACACGAAGAAAATGCTGAAGAGGGTCAAGAATATGTATACATAAAGATATTATTAAAAAAATTAGGTATACTTTAAATTGATAAAAAAAACACGTTTTAGCAGTGTTTAGATTTTTTGTCTGTTTATCTGTTAATCTGTGTCTCTGTTTATCTTTGTTTCTATTTGTCTGATTATTTAAACGCCCATAACGCAAAAACGACTGTATGCATCAACATGATATTTGGTTGTAGGTAGTTTGAGATCTGAGGAGTGTTATAGGTTTTTTATTTGTACACATTTCTCATGTTGATAACACGTGATGGCTTATAGGCTTCTTGGACAGTACTATTTCACTGTACACACTCTAGAAATTCTAAAAAAAATAGAGTAGCCAATTTATTTACAATTTTTTGTAAGCCGTTGTTCATAATGTTGTTAGTAATGAAGTGTTGAATTGGTCTTACATACGAATAGCCCTGTATAAAGAAACAAAAGGTCTAACATTGTAACCGAGATAGCATCGTCACAATGTGTGAGCCTGTTTAATTGGACGGGGTAATTGTTGCCAAATCTCAACCACCATTGTGGACAACTCGGGGTTTCAGTTACAGAGTCACTGAAAATTACAATTTTCCAAAAAAATTACATGTGTTCGTATCCAATACCTCGGATTGGGGCGTAGCAATTTTATCTAATTCGTATTCTTTGTAAAGTAAATAATTTAATTTGTTGCTTGTATATGACAAGAGCTGCGCTTGGACATAATAACAATGATTAAATAGCTATTTATTAAAGCTATTTCGTTTAGGCTTGTAACACCATTATACTGTACAGTTTGCAATAGATATACTACTTTACTTTGGGTTAAGTACCATAACTGACAATATTTATCTTGTTCTATAAATACTTAAACTATATACAACCGTGGTGTTTAAAATATTACATATACAAGGAACCCAGTATACCCAAACTTATGTACAATTATCAGAAAATCGGAGTACAATTGTTACAGTCTCTGGGCAAAGTAGTCGTCCAATCAGAGCGTCCCATCTCGCGAGAATCAACCTTTCATAACTTTAATTGCAATAGTTTAGGGTATTCTGTGGTTCAGGGACGAAGGTGATTGGAAAGAAACAAATAGAAAGTTTCTAATCAGCTAGATTTGAATAACCGTCTATTAATAATTTGTTAAATAATTATTAAGCAAAATTATCTGAGCCAAACTGAGTAATGAATCAATTAATTAATCTTACTCTGAAGCTCGAAACAGTACAATTAGAAAATGATTATCAATGTCTTGTCTATTTAGACAGTCACTTTTTAAATCCTTATACTAATCATTACTACTAAGGCCCATGCTAAGGAACTGAACTGAAGCTTATTTATACTCACAAAGCTCCACAATCTATATAACATGCATAAAAGGCAATAAAAAGCGTCCATAACATCTCAACAAACTGTCCGTTTATAGCAAAGTTATGGTCACAATTTGAGCAAACCACTCTATATAACGCCGTTAAAATAACGTTATCATAACGGCCGTTGTAACGGATGTAACGACAAGCTATAACGCTTGGCGACCGTTAGCGCCATCTATGGCACTGATATGGCATTGTCTTTAGCCAAATAAGGCTTTGTCTTTGGCCAAATATGGGACAATAATGCTGGGTTAGTAGACTGATATGTTTTGTGGGAAAATTCATGTTAGTGTGGGAACTAGTATAGATTAGATAGGAAGATGTACTCTGATAATTGTAATAGCCATTGTTTGCATTGTTTTAGTAACAAGTATTATGTTGGTAATTCTTCACATTCATAAGTAAAAAACATTCAGAAGAATTGAGGACCTTCTGTTTTTTTGAAGTCGGTTATATATATTAGATAGAAGCTCATAACGTTTTTAATACAGCTTTATTTTAAATGGAAATCTGTAACAAATTTGTTTACCATATATTTAAGAAAGTCACAATTTACTCTCAATTATTTATTACTTTATCTTAGTTATAGTAGTAGAAAGACAACACAATTCAAATTAATTAAAATCCTCACTTTCTCTTCATAGCAATAAATCAAAATAAATATAAAACGAAAAACGAACACATCGTAAACAAAAGAGTTGATATGCAATAAGAGTTCGTAATATTTTAATAGCCTTCACTCGAGTCATGCTAATACATCTTGATAGGAAAGAAATACATTAAACTATCCATTACATTACATAATGGTATAATATCTATATCATAATGTAAAATAAGTACGTATAGTTATGAGTATGTTACTAACAATGGATCAAAGATTAAACGCGTACAAAGAATTGTTAGCCATTGCTATATTATGTGTCAAGTTGTGTTCAACTGGACTGGATAATATATGAAAGTACTCATATTTGATACTAGCTGTGCCAGCGACTTCGTCCGCGTGGAATAGATATTTTAGGCATTATTTTTTTTTAATTTTGAACGGTTCTTGCCCTCAAAGATGAAAAATTTTCCCCGTTTTTTCCACATTTTCCATTATTTCTTCGCTTCTATTAGTTGCAGCGTGATGTAATATAGCCTAAAGCCTTTCTCGATAAATGGTCTATTCAACACAAAAATATTTTTTCAATTCGCACCCGTAGTTCCTGAGATTAGCGCGTTCAAACAAACAAACTCTTCAGCTTTACCTATATAATATGAGTATAGATAAAATAACACATACAATTTTACCCTGATTTACTATATGTAAATCCTCGTGAAATGCGGCTGTATTGAGACATCACATTCTTAGCATGTAAGTTTAGTAAGTAAATAGGTTTAAAGTTTTGTGTGTGTCTCAAGAAATATATTTTCTTTCTTTCTTTCTTTCGTGACGTCACTAGGTAAAGACCTCAAAAAGTTAATGGAACATGTATAATTTTTTGCAGTATTTTTTCCTAAAACTGATAAGCAAGTTGCAAACATTTAAAAATTAGATAACCCTATCCAGCTGCCTGCCATAAAACATAAAAGATAAAGTAACGATATAAAACGTCTCCCATCTTATTACGATGCAAATGCCTTGTCTTGCCTCGTGCCGACAGCCATCTTTTCAGCCACCGCAACGCTTTTCGCAATTTTACAATTTCATGCTAGTTACGCTTCTTTCTTGGTGAAAGTATTACCGACTTCCAAAAAAGAAAATGTGTTTGCTATCTGCTGCATATCTCTGACAACTTTGATACCCGAGTTTCAATATTCTTGGAATATTTTATATAAGGTAGGTTCTATTTTCTTTTTAGTTTTTTTAAGCAATATGCCGAAAAATAGACTACCTTAATTTATTTATTAATATACAGTATTTTTTGTACCACCACCATCATCATCATCATTGACACATTTGCATACAATAATTTATGTAGCGTCCTTAAGATTCTTTGCTACTGCGCTTGAGGCTAAATAAGCCAATGCGACAGTCACAGATGAACTTTTAGGATCAAATTGTGTTCAAAAACCATTTTTATAATATGAAAGATATTAAATAAAATAGGTATCAATACATAATATCAGTATAATTCTTTTCAATCCACAGTATCAGATCCCCCAGCACGCCGCGGGCCATGTTCCGACACAAGCAATAATTCCGCCACTTTCTCCGATGCCCGCGCTGACCCCATAACGACCCGACATTTGTTAAAACGTCTAGTCTGTACGACTCTATCAGAACACCAAACACTTAATAACGCAAAGACTCCTATATAAATTTATTCTCTATTTTAACCCTGTCCTAAAAATATTTCAATCTTATCATTTGGATCTTCTTCTTCTTCTTCCAGTGCCTCTCCCTAATGGAGGTTGGCCGTCAGCTCAGCGAACTTGTCCCTATCTTGTGCCAAGCGAAAAAGTTCTTCTACGCTGGCAATACTCGTCCATTCCCGTATATTTCTGAGCCACGATTTCTTTCTTCTTCCAACGTGTCTTTTGCCTGCGATTTTGCCCATCATTATGAGTTGGAGGAGGTCATATTTCTCGTGTCGCAAGACATGTCCTAAATAGGCGACTTTTCTCTTTTTGATGGTCTGCAAAAGCTCGCGGCCCTTGCCGACGCGTAGGAGCACTCGTTCATTGGAAACCTTCTGTGTCCAGCTAATGCGTAGCATTCTACGGTAACACCACATCTCGAAAGCTTCAAGAAACTTTTGTGTGTTAGCTTTTAAAGTCCAGGCTTCACTACCATACAATACCACAGGCCACACATAACAATGGAGTAGTCTTACTCTGAGCTTTATGGACAATTGACGACTGCATAAGACTTTACCCATTCTTTTTAAGGTGGCTTGGGCAATTCCAATCCGGGTTCGTATTTCTTGTTCGCTATCCCATTCTACATTGACCCAAGCACCGAGGTATTTATACTTCTGCACCCGTTCCAGATCTGCTCCTGCAACGGTGATTCTGGGATTCATTTGGTTTCTCGATACAACCAGAAATTTAGTCTTGAATACGTTCATGCTCAACCCTGCTTTCAAACTGCACTCGTGTACCCTGTCCAGTAATTTCTGTAGGTCTCCTTCGGTTGACGCTATGAGTACGGTATCATCGGCGTACCGCAGATTATTAACTACCTTTCCGTTTACTTTGACACCAACCTCTAGCCCCTCCAACGCTTCAGATATTATAGCTTCCGAGTACAAGTTGAACAACAGGGGTGACAAGATACATCCTTGTCTAACGCCACGGCGAATCTCAAGGGAATCCGTTTCTGTATTCTCTACGCGGATTGTAGCTCTTTGGTTCCAGTACAGATTTTTTATAATCCTGATGTCCTTGCCATCTAAACCTACGTCGATCAAGCGTTGCAACAGGATATCGTGCTTAACGCGATCAAACGCTTTTTCATAATCGATGAAACAAAGAATGACGTCAGTCTGCATATCCCTGCACTTCTGCACCAAAACATTCAAAGCAAATAATGCCTCACGCGTACCCATACCAGAACGAAAACCGAATTGACTATCCCCAAGTTGGTCATCACTTTGTGGTCGTATCCTGTTGTGGATGATAGCCAGGAATACCTTGAGTACATGGCTCATCAGACTTATCGTACGATACTCCGAACACTTTTTGGCATGAGCCTTTTTCGGTATGGTAATAAACGTAGATCTGAGCCAGTCAACAGGGAGAGTTCCCGAGTCATAGACCTCATTAAATAGACGTGTAAGAGCATCTACATATCCGTCTTCCAACAGCTTGAGAACTTCGACGGGTATATTATCTGGCCCCAGTGCCTTTCCCGTTTTGGCTGCTCTTAATGCATGCTTCACTTCAGATGATATAATGGGTGGTCCAGTATCACTCGTGGATAAACCACTGAGACTTCTTGAAGTATCTGCAAACATTTGCTCTATGTATAAGCTCCATGTACGCTTTTTGCTATCCATATCAATGAGGAAATTGCCATGATCATCACACAGTATATTGAAGTTAGGCTTTTTATTCAAACCCGCCAACTCCTTAACCTCCTTATGCAGATTAAAGCTGTCATGATTATGAAGCAGACGTTCCATGCGATCACACTTGTCCTTGTAAAAGCTGTCCCTAGCATGAATTATTTTCCGTTGTATAAGCTTGTCCAACTCGCTGTATTTACTGGAATTTGTAGTCTTAAAGGCTCTGCGTTTCTCCATTAAGTCTAGAATTTCATCAGTCATCCATTGTTGTTTCTTCACCTGTCGATTTGGCACCAACAAAGTATGGCAGATGTCGCCAACCTTTTGCTTCAAGCTTGACCACAACTCCAGAGGTGACATTGTCTGATTTAGCTCTTGTTCCGCCCACTGATTTATAGAATTAGAAACTGCTGCTCTAGTTGCATGTTCCTTCATCTTCCTAGTATCTATAGCAATCTTTTTCGGACCCTTCTGTGTACGTTTCAATTGGCATTGCATAGTCACAACTACAGGATTGTGATCTGACTTAATGTCGGCACCCGGGTATGTAACAGCGTTCTTGATTGAGTTTCGGAACCGCTGATTGACGATAATGTAATCTATCTGATTCCGTATAATGTGACCTGGTTTATGTTTTGGTGACGTCCAAGTGTACAAGCGCCGAGGGTGTAACTTAAATAATGTATTTGTAATGGTAAATTCCTTGTCTTGACAAAATTCTACTAAAAGATCACCTCTATCATTTCTCGTACCCAGACCGTACAAACCAGTAACTCCTGGTACTGCCGTCGACCCCACTTTTGCGTTCAGATCACCCATTATTATATTAATTTCGTGTTTTTTAGTGCATTTCAAAAGAGTGTCTACTTGACCATAAAATTCTTCCACCTCAACCAGTGAACTGTCTGAAGTGGGAGCATAAACTACTATTAAATTCATGTTAACTGGATATGCGCTAAACTGAATAAGCATGGCGCGGTTTGACAAGGGCAAAAAGTTTGTCACAGAGTTGGATGTGTCTTTACCCATGAGAATCCCTACTCCGTATTGTTCAAAATGCTGGTTTCCGCCTGAGTAATATAGGACTTTTCCTTCGGCAGTATGTTGTATATCTTGACCAGGCCATTTTGTATCTGTTACTCCTATAATGTCCAGTTGCAGTCGTTCCATCTCCTTTGTTATGTTAGGAAGTTTTCCAGGTTGTTTCATTCCTCTAACATTCCATGTCGCTATTCTTATCTTTCTCCTTTTATTAAGTCCTCCTCCGGGGATTCTTAGCACCCCTGTCCCATTTAAGGGACGCCGGAGACTCGGGGCCATATCCTTCCTTGTACTGTTCATTTTGCTGACTACTAGGGAACTATAATGATGGTGGTATCCCGTTGCCTTCCATCATAGCAGTACTGTGACCGTCGTGCCGATTAAGTCGGCTGCGCCCATAAATGTCTCACATAAGCCCTTTCAACTACTCTAGTTTTGTCCTTATGCAAGTACTGGAGCCGCTGCTTCCAACCCCAGGTCATAATAACCACGCCTTTATGACTAGGCTCGCCTCATCCGCTGATTCTGCCGAATTTTGTTTGATAAAACTCTTCGCCTTCACCACCGTTAAGGTCTTCACCTGTAACCCTAGGCAGGGGGCCGTGATATACCCCACAGCACTGGGTCCCCCTTCTGAACTTCGCCACCAACATCTTCCGGCCTACTGAAAGAAGTGATGCTCACCCCCGCGACATGAACGCGCCAGAGGAGAATAGCTTAAGTGGATAATAGAGAATGTGGCCCTATTATCCCTTAAGCCGGGTTAACGGACTTGTTTATGCCCAAGCCCGAGGGTCTTTGGATTTGGATCTACCATGATTCAATTCCAATTGACAAGAGAACGATCAGCAAAAAGACAGGACAGCATATGATATTTTGTAAGTGATACTGATAAAGTACATACATGAAGACGTGTGTATTTATTTTTGTGTGGCAATTTTTCGCTTTATAACTTTCTGCAAAATGGGCTCGCGAGCGATTGCAAGTGCCATAGAGATAGAACAAGCTTTCTTATCTACCATAACAAATATCTTGAAGATAGACAAATTATATTTTATTGATGCATCTATTGTGTTATGTCTTTGCATACACACGACCTATTCTATATGAGTGTATTATACGAGCTATTGTGCGCCAAATTGTGATTTGTTTGATAATAAAGGGCTCTGTCTGGGCTACTTGGAAGACTGTTTGTGAGTTGATTGATATATGTACGTGCTCATTACGACATTATAGGAAAGAACTCACAAGTGGAATAGTTGTATAGGCTTACATATAATATGATTACATTACTTAAAATGTGAATTTTTATGCGTGTGGAAAACACTATGTCGAGAGATCTCTAATCACACAAAAATCTCGGACTCTAGGTATAACAAACGACTGCATAACCATAACAAACAGTCAAACAGTCGCGACTTACTATTTAACGTATTATCAGGACAGCTGTAAATGCTACGTAAAAGTTACTTTTAATTGGTGGCTATAGTCAAACAAAGACAATTAAAAAAACTCCATTCTTATCACATCCCAAATCCATAAATTCCTCATACCTCATACCTCAAAGCTCGCGGCGAGCTTTGAGCAATCAATCGGACGATCCTGAAGCTCGCTGGACTTGATACGGTTAGCTTTTGGGTAAAGCTTGGCTAACTGGCAATGTAACAATTTATAGGTTTTCCCTATAAATTGTTCTATAGACCAAAAAAAATTTTGTGCACTAAATATAGTTTGATACTTTCATAAATGTTCAATGATATAATAAAGAAATAACTGCTTCAAAAACTATGACCATATTATAAAGCTTAACAATTGCATTGCAAGAACAAATTATGTGAGTAAATAATATCAGTTTCTTATTTAATTTAATTTTCTTAATCAGTCATTAAAAAGGGCGATAAAACAAATCAAGAAGTCAACTTTGAAATAGTTTATTATTATTATTACATATTTATATACATATTTACTATATTTTTTTACAAGGTTTAACACTTAGACAGTCAATTCCACCACTAGGTAACTTAAAGTGACACCCGCACTGTGACATGCATGTCCAAAGTATTCGCTAACCAATAGTTATTAACACAGTTGCCTGAAAAATAAGTACCATGTTCTTAAGTACATAAGTAAGAGTGATATAACATAAACATAAAACACAAAAAACGTTTATTTGAGCTTTGAATAGGGCAGTAATGTTGAACATAGATGATTACATAAACTAGGGCTTTATGGATTCCTATACACTAACAGGCAAACACTGGATATCACACTAGGATATCGTATTGGAGTTTCGCTTTCTGGCGCGTGTATGTACTTATGTGAGGTCACGCGCGACATTGTGCCGACAAAGTAGAGTCGGAAGCAACTCTGCACGTATTATTGGAGACAGGGCTGTCACTGTCACGTACCAAAATTCTAAAAACCGGAACAAATATTAGTTCCTGTCACCTGATTATATGTGTATATAGGTATATCAATTAGTGCTGGTTGCATCCCATAATAGTAGCTAATGTAGTACTTCAGTTGTTGTTTACATAACGTTTTTATCAGTTTTAGTTCTGCTAAATTATGTAAGTAAATAAAAATATTTTTATTACATTACAAAGTGGTTGTTTCTCTTAGCTATGTGCCAAATTCATTGGGTCTCGATCCACCTGCTTTGGCAGAATACCATTTTTTTTAACAAAGCCGCCTACTATTTGACGCTGCACAAGTGCACTGGAAATATCACCCACACAAATATCACTGTGGTCATAGTAGTGTGGTATAGTTAAGCAAGCCTGTTAATGAAAAAAATCTTAGTAAAAAGTTACACAACTTTTTCATACAAGACACAGAAAAACGTACCAACAGGCAACCCTACAAGTGGTCACGTGCTTGCCCGCACGTGTCTGCAGATGTAGAAAGTAACCAATCAGTTACTTCTAATTAATTTCCGAAGGACCCCCTCCTGCCCCCTGATTGGCCGGATAATGAACAGATGCTGTCTGCAAACCAATGCATGCTTTATATTTGTTTCTTTATTTGTTTTGTACCTTAACGCGAAAGTTTGCGTAGATAAGCTGATAAAGATAGAATAATTTTTAGAATGGGGCTAGATGGCGCTAAGTGGAATTTCTTGGATTATATATATTTATATATAATCCAAGAAATTCCACAAAAATAAATAGATTAAAAATTAGATTATATTAATCAAAATAAATTTTGATTAATATAATCTAATTTTACTTTGTTTGAAAATAAATTACTTCCTACTACGGGTCATGTCTGAAAATTTGTGCTACAGAGAAGATAATGTAATATTTGTATTACATTTCTGCTAAGATATGGATCTTTTATTTACGCTTGAGTGTGCGTGAATGCAAAATGTATTCTCTAATGTATTGCGTGATATGTAAATGTATTCTCTAATGTATTGCATGTTATGTAAATGTATTCTCTAATTCTTGTAACTGGAAAAATCGTACCTTATTCAAACCGTGTATCAAAATTTAATGAAATCCCCCATTTTTAATGAGAATCGTATTCCCAAACCAGCTAAATTTAGGCAGTTATTAACAAGTGTTTAATTCCAGTACAAAATTAACTTCTGAACTTCATATACATACGTATTTAATTAATAATTAATTTTACGCCCGTCATTAGGCTTATTACACACGTATGTATACCTACCCACGTAATAAGCCTATAGGGATAGATACACTGTATTTAATCAGGGGTGCTGCAGGGTTAAAAGGAAAAATAAATAATCAAAGATTTTTATTTTTGTAGATTGGCTTTTTTACACGGAATAGACCAACGTTTGACTACAAACTTGTGGTCTTTAAACCCTGAAGAGTGTTTTACAGACATTGTAACCTGTAATTATATGCGTAAGTAATTGTGAATTTTAGCTGCCTAGTTTCTAGTATTTATAAAAAAAATGTAACAAAGACCTTTGCTAGACAGAGAAGATACTGTTATGTGTTTTAAACAAATGATTATTAATCCAAAGCCTATTTCAATAATAATTTATTAATTATAATATATTAATACCATAATTTTTAAATATCAATCACATTCACAGCCACTTTCCTTCAACAATCCTGATTAAAACGTGTAAATATCTCACTGTTTAATTACAATAAACAGCAGACATCTGCATGTAAGTACCTATACTGATATCATAAAGTAAAAGTGTCTTCACAGACTGTAACGTATTTAAGGCTCCAGTCGACGCACTCCAGATAACGAGTTTATTAATTTGATTAATCCCGACCGTGTGCATCTTAATAACTATGGGCTTTGGGGGAAGGAGGCGGGGAGACAGTGGTGATGTTTGTTACAATTGCTAAGAATCAAAATATATAAAAGGTCACCCTGTTTTTTTGAAAATAAATTAAGTAGGAAAAAAAGTACAACCTACTGTTATAAATATTTTCAAAGTGGAACTAGCTAAAATTTGTCAGACTTAGTGGTAAAATAATGGCAAATTATGTTCGAATTCTACTTAGATGACTATATTTTATCCGGATTTAACCTTGTATGAGTTAATGCATAATTATATTAAAAATTACAAAAATTGAAACCAATAAGCATTTTTTATCGAAATCTTCTTCTGAAACTACAGCAGGACTTAACACCAGGCGTGATTTGTACTGTATATGTAGTATGTAATTAAATTTTCCGTATTAAAAAAGTCTGTAGTAGGTAAGTACATTCACCCCGGGCTTCCCACCTAGTTCGCCGGCTGCTCTCGACGCGGCGGTAATTAGTTCCTCCAGTGTGTTACACCCTTTATCTGCACGTACGTCGTACAATACACACCTATTCTATACTGCCATTAAATTTGCTTCGTCATTATTTTACTACGAAACTTGTCTCTTCCTGTCTGGGAGGAATTAACAATGGCTAGTGGATGTCCCCGGTTTCGCTCGTAAGTCTTTGTGGCAATTTAGAAAGTTCAGAGGTTCTACAGAGTAGGGTCGATACAGAATAAACCATATCATCGAATCCCAGAGACTAGATGACACGTTAAATCGCAAGTCCCGGCTATTTGTCATATTTCGGCAGTCGTTAAGCTATTTCAGAGGCCCTTAGGACGGCTTGATAAACTCTCGACACCATAGTTCGTCACTTTCATTCGATAACATGATAGATAGATAGATTAATACTTTATTGGACACTCACATAAAAAAACATAATACAAAACGGAAAAAAAACTAATGCCACAAATGGCGGCCTTATCGCTAAAAGCGATCTCTTCCAGGCAACCATAGGATGGAGAACATGAAGAAGATTATCAAGCGTTTGCTTAGCATGGGGCTATATGGCGCTTGTGAAGGGCCCTGCTTTTGACGTAACATCTCGAAAATTATCCATTATTTAGTATCCAACTTTTGTGTTGGTTGTTGTGTTCATGTTAGTGTGAGCAATAAATCAGGCATCATGTGTGCGCCGGATAAGCCCGGTAATCTCGCGCGTGAGTAACCACCGCAATGTATCGGTACCGTGATTAGTTGCCTAGCGATTTGTGTCTACTAACTACATTCAATAGAGGGTCTTCAAATCGAATTAATAGGTAATGTTTTTACTTAACAATCCAGGGCTCTTTATATCTAAAGTGAATAAGTGACCTTCTAGATAAGCGTGTTACAACCTAGGCTACAAAAATGGTTAACATCAAAACGTCAAGCGGACTGTAGTCATTTGACCCTACTTCAAGTGAAAAACAAAGATTTTCGCTCGTTTTGCTTTAGCCTTAGCCTGTGTGGTTTTAGGAACCTACTACCTGAATGCCAAAAATCATGAAGTGGCGTCGTTAGTTGTGGCGTGAAAAAAACTAAAGGTCAAATTTGATAATTCGAATTTGCTTGTGTTACATACCTAATAAATTATTGGTATGATAAAAGATATCTAAACGAGATATTGGTTACTGCCGCCCGCGGGGGTTAGCTAAGTTAATCCGAGAGATCAGTGATATTTAGGATCTAAGTTATCTCGTTAAAAAACGGCTGAACCACAAAAGTTTGATAAAAGGGACAAACATATGAATAGGAACAAACTTTCATGAACTTGTTCTCTCTTAATATATACTAGCGGCGTCCAGTGATTTTATCTGGTAAGCTAAGATCAAAATCTACATGTTAATTCAAGGTGTAATCTATAACAATACCAAACTAAATTTCATTCAAATCGATTTGAACATTAAGGACATTAAAGGACGACCATACTCCCAAAGACTTGTCTTTATATTATTCGTGAGATCCGAAAAGTTGTGTTTAGTATCTTAAACAGTTACTGACTAATGTGTTCCTTGTAAAACATACAATTTAATAAAAATATGTAGTAAAAGATAGTTTTCTGCAGCAGTAGTACAGTAGCGATTGTAGCGAAGGTATCCGCCGCCATATATCACGGCTGGCGTCCTGCCAGCGCACACTCTGCACTCTCATGCACTAGTTACTCCATTACTGATCGGTGACGACTCGAGGACCAATAAACGTACTACAAATGTGGTTTAACACGGTTAGTAAATACTCAGAGATGTGTTAAGGTTCGGAGTGATTCAAGCCTTTGTAATCGACTTTGAAAAAGAAAAAAGCCATTTTTTTCTAACGTCTCAGTTTACTTGTGGAAAATTTAATTATTTTTCAGAATGGTGATAGGTATATTCGGGTTTCTTAGCGTGTGCTCTCTATTTCATATGAGAATACTTATAGAATTTCAAAAACTCAAAATATATAATTAGAGAAAAATATTATTTTGACATAAGTTAACCCTTAATAGGGCATGGTAAAACTAAGTGTGTTAGAGGAACTTTCAGAGCAAAAACGACTCTATAAATGTATACAGATGTAGGATTGTATCTAAGGAAACCTATATCTATTTTCAGTTTTTCAGGAAAACATGTGGGAAAATAATTCCTCCTGCCCCTTTCAAACATCATCTTCGAGTGATAAGTGGGAAATTATTTTCCTACTGGTGGGAAATATATTTCATACACATATTATATAGTAGAAAAAAAAACAGTCACAATTATTTATAATAACTAATAAAACACAATAATGAACGTTAAATTGTTTTATTCACTGTTGTGGAAATTATAAAAACAAGGAGCAGCACACAACGGCACTTTACAAATTTTACAGATGTATTTAGTCCTTTGTTCTTTTTCCCGGGTACTGCACATCCTGCATCTTCTAAACTTCGCCAATTCAGGCATGTGCGAGCCAACATCTGATCTTCGAACTTCTTCAGGTACTGAGTTTGTACCACCCTTTTTGGTCTTGAAGACTGGTGCTTGGCTTATTCTAGATGAAAAATTGTTGATAAGGCCCCTGCCTAAACGCAAGCGAAATTCTTTGTGTGTATTTCTCCTGGCTGAATGAGACGTCATGTATACAATATATGCATTTATGACTGCAGCTGCAATCAAGAACCAAAAAAGACGGTGCCAATTCTTACGAGATTTGCGACCGAGAGGGTATGACGCCCTATAGTGATCGAAATGATCGACTCCCCCCATATATTCGGTATATTTTTTATAGCAAGTGGGCAGTACATTTGCTTTTTGTTGCCATCTTTCTGTTTTCTGTCTACTAATTCCACTGCTCGTGGATCAAATGCAGTGCTAGCTACAAAAACATCCTTGGTATCCTTCCATTTCATTCCCTGCTTGGATTTCCAGCATGGTAACATCATGTGATGTTGAAGCAGTATTTATCTCTGCTTCTACTATAGAAGCATCTTGTTGAATAGGGGGAGGCATACATTCTGGTGAAGTTATATGTGATTCATCATGTATTGAAGAAAAATCTGACTCACCCAACAAAATACTATGTAATGATTCAGTAGAAAGATGTTGTACTTCATCTATTCGTTGGTCAAAATCCACCGCATAGAAGTCAGATGCAAATGAGCCAATTATTTCATCATCAAGGTCTTCATCCTCCGATGAACATAGCAAGGCAGATAATTGTGTTTCAATTTCAGAGTCTCGAAGATTTTTCTGAAAGAAAAAATAGTAAAGAAGTAAATAAAACAAAGTAATATCACTATCATACAGGTAGGTACAAAAAATTACGGAAACAGTTTTCCCACAACAATATTACAATATACAACATAAACGGGCAACAAGCAAATATTTCCCACACACTTTCAACACATATAATTCAGCAATTATTTGTTTTCTTGACTAATAAAATACACAATAAGGTGAGCTAACTCAAAATCTAATGAAAATAATCGGAAATAACCACTTACCGGATTTTTTTTCGACATTATCACAATTACTATTCATAACCACTCGAAAAACAGCAATCCGTTGAAATTTTTTCCACACAATGAATATGACATTTCTTTTTTTTTTGTTGCGTTCCGTTTTACGATATGTTTTTTGGCTTGAGCCATAGACTACATATCAAAAAATATTTTGACAGTGACATTTTGAGGGAACAGTTATCATATTGACCATTTACAACACAAAACGTAGTGTGGGAATATTGTTCCTCTTGCCCAATTAAGGGTTAAGTAAATGTGTTTGTTGTTTTTTGTCACACCAGCTTCCTAAGTTCGTCCCAATTTCTCGTCACAAACATGTCGGACCCGTTGTGTCGATTCGACTGTCATCCGAGCATCGTTTATCAAACCACTGTGATTGACGATCGACATTCGACGGCCTTCAAGGGAATTACCATAAGATGTCTAAGCAGTATTGAAACAATACTATCTTAATTCGTACCCCGACGTACAGATTGCAGTCACAAACTAATATCCCACTGTACCGCTGCATATATCAGCAACGTAACCAGTTCTTAAAAAAAAGAAACGCATTAACTTTTGACTTAAAAATCGACATATTATTGTTCATACATTAAAGGAGAACATAGAATCCGACGAGACAAGAAGTTCCACAGTTTGGCAATCCTCATAATAAACGTAGAAACGAAATGCTTCTACAATGAGAATGTTTGGGAAAAGTTTGCGGTAGGAGCCCTGCTAGGGCATGACGCGGCCTTCTGTTGACAGCGTGTAACATATCGACATGGTATAAGTGGAGTTTGATTTTGATACATTGTCGTCTGATTACATTTTGAGCCTAGAAAGCTAGAATAAACTTTTGTATTTGAGTATGCGTTCTCGAATGTAAAATACATATATACGGTGTAAGGTACAAAAAGACTTAGCAAAAATTCCATTATTGTTTTGTATTACTATCTTAATGTGTTAGCAGTTATTGTTTGTGTGATGGTAAACCATCTTTTTGATCTACGATTGACCGTTACATATTCCAGATTGAAATAGATTTATTTAACCAACGAACTTTTAAGACGAAAATTTGCTATCGCTATTTCTAGATGTTAATGCTCGTTTTCTTCTGTCTAATGAAGAAATTACGTTGTCATATTTACTAGTTTTCGAATGAATCCATAAAAAACCTAAGACCTCATCTGCACTCCGAGCGTTTCAGTCCAATAGTCTTTTAATCTGTCCTCTAGCGACATCTATAAATAAGCAGTGGAGTTGAATAGAAGAGAAGTGGCAGTCGGCGATGACTGGCCACAGACGGACGCATGAATAACGCATGTCGAGTGAACAAGCGGCCAAAGGATTAGGAGCGGACCTGCTCATAGGAGGGGCGGGTAAGCTATAAGATTACTAGAAATGCGTTTACAAGAGTGCATGAGGTCTCTATCCAGTGGTATGATATGGAGATGTGATAGTGATAAAATTATCTTGTCCTTATAGTAAATAGACAATTGATTACCTAGTTGTAAAACTGAGTTACATTTCATTAAAAAATGTGGTCACTTTTTAATAAAAAATATCATGGAATAGTGATCGTCATATTTACCTTCCTCTACACAGTGTTTTTTTTTATCAATATTAGGTTATGATGTTTTTGAGTTGAATATGTTGAACATCCTAATGGTCAGCTACATCATATAAATTTCTAACTAGGTAAGTTAAAAAATCATGCTGTTATAAAAAAACAAATAAATAAAAGCAAGACAATTAAGCACAATTACCCTCTCCGCTTATCACCTAGCCTTCACCACAAGTCGTAGGGAATGCATTGATTCCCAACAAGCGGGCTGATTATCCTGCCAATAAATATTGCATGAGCGGCTGAAACACCGAGCAAGTAAACCCGGGCCCTGCCCATAGCTTTCTTATGCATAAGACAATCATTCGACACGGTGAGAACTTTGTTTTGTGGTCGGAAGAAAGGATTTGCATACGTTTTATTTTCTTTTTACACTTGAGTAAGGCTTCTGAAATCATTATTCATGACGATAATTTTCTTGAAATTTTATCGACTGAAATGCTGTTTAGTAACGTATGCTAAAACCTCGATAAATAATCGTATGTATTGATTTAGCAAATTCCTCTGCAATTTTATTATAAAAAGAATAGGTTCACAGAAATCAGAACAGAGGATACGTTGTTATTAACAACTATGCGATATTTAAATAAAGTACGTCTCAGTTGCTATAAAATTATCATATTTGTGCAGTGTGTATTGCAGTGCAGTGCTTCAAAATTTTCTAGCAACCATTTTAAAATTCGATGTTAAAAGGTATTCCCAATGTTTTTCTAAATTGAACGTTATTACGAAAGCTCGTATTAAATTTCACAGCACATTTTCTAAACATAATAAAATTACGAGCTTTTTTAAAGTGTGGGTGAAAACCTCATTTACGGAGCAATTTATCGACTCATAAAACCTGCACTTAATTGTTCAAAAACCTACTTAATGGTAATTAAAAGCCAATCGCTTTATCACATTAACGCCCTATCAAATAAAATCTGATTACAAAGAAAAATCTTTCTAACTTGCACCTTATTTTAAGGGCAATAAAATACGTATGAAAAGTCGTTATTTCATATTAATTTTTAACTTTATAGTTGAAACCAAAGAGGTGTCTAATAAAGAGAAAGTAATTACAATGCAATATATAGTGAAGCGTTAATTGACTGGCAAATGGTTTTTAAGTTTTTGTGATCAGTGATTAAATTACAGTTTTATAATGCACTATGGACTGGCTGGTATTTTGAATACCTTGACACATAATTAATTGCACTAAAAAGATTACTTTTCTTCTATGTTGTGCTGTTTTTTATATTGAGTATCTCATTTCACGTTTACACAATCCGGAAATCACATAAAAATAATGTAAGCATCGAACAAACATGCCATACGCCACAATTCTCTACGCGACGTCATTTATTTCCCGAATTTTAATTATTTTTAAAATGGCGCCAAAAATACATTTTCCAGCGTAAACTGTGCGTGTTTCGACGAAAATAATTGCTGCCTTTGACGGCTGACGAGTAAGAGAATTTAATATGCAACCTCCGCAGATCAAAGCTCAACTCATGCAAGGAGGTTGGAATATTGCTTTCGCTCTTCTTGGATAGTAATAGAGTGCATCCTTTTTGGATAGAACAAGAAACCATAGATTTTTTAACACTCGTCTGCTATGTGTTTAGAAGGGGGCTATAAAAATAAAGTATTCTATTTGTAATTTAACTTTTAAATAAGAAAATCAAAGCCTGATTAATTTTAGACAATTTCGTTACGTTCACTTCGATTTCAATGTTTTACTTCAGTTAGTACAAAAGTACTAGCAAGCAAACTGTGCTTTAGTTTCCCTATATTTTAAACTACAAAGCATAACTAACTAATTTCTAGTCTAAAAACTGCATCCAATCTAATACATTTCCAACATCCATGGAAAGTCCCAAACTGAAATTAAATACACCTATATACAAGGGATTAAAATGAAGCGAAAAGCGGTTAATATACGTTTTGGTTCATAATCCGGAGATTTGGTAACGATTAAAGTAATCATGCAACCGTATTGAGAGTTAAATGTACCTAATCGTTTAGAAATCGGGTGATAAATGAAATTTTAGGTGAATAAAATAAAGAAAATGTTTTTTTTCATGTTCGATATTTATGCATATGTATGTCTATCTCTTTTCTATGCTATCATAATTTGAACTCGCGCCAGTTTCTGACACTTTGAAAGTTTTGCCTTTCAAAGCATACAACACACGCCAGTGTGTTGAATTATAAAATGAAACCAGTAGTTTTCTAGAAGCAATTGCTTTCTGAACCAGAACACTAAATACTTATTCTTTGGCTGTGAATAGTTAGATACTACAAATAATTGCCTATTTTTTCTGATTCATTTTTATTTTCCTCGTACCACCACAAAAAAAAAATCATTTTTTAAATTAATTATTTTTGTCATTACTTAATCTCTACATTTTCTTTGATTAGTGTCCCCTCACCCCACCGCCCGGGGGCGAGTGGTTCCTCCCTTGTTTATTTTCATAAGCTACCCTTCAACTTCTCCCTCTGTTTACTAAAAAGCAATATATTTTAGTTAAACAAATAATATATTTGTGCATTTGGCATTATGTTTAATTGTAGTAAGAAGAAGATATATGTATTTCCTTTGTTTAAAAGTCCCGTCTAGTTCTATTGTAAGTTGAGATAAAGAGGAGGCCTATACACAGCAGTAGTTAGATACTCACAGGCTGTTTATAAAAATATTACAAAGTTACGATTTAATCCGAGATAAAAATAGTTCAACTGTTGTTCTAGAGTCTAAGCTATCTATGTATGTAGTGAATTACAACTAAACCGGTTGAGTAAAGACTATAAAGCTGAAAAAGGAAACGTTAAGTTCCCGTATCACAAACTAACAACTTTTCTTGCAAGGCACAAAATACAAAACTAAACTCTTTGTATGCAAATACATACTAACCTCTTTTATTTTTTGCACGTTCGAAAATCAAATCGTAATAGGATTAGGGCTGTACACACAGTTAGGAAATCGAGTCACGGGCCGCTTCGTTAGACCGAGTACACACAGACTGCAGAACGCGGGAATCGTTACCCGGGATTAAAGTACAGGGAATTTAACTACGGTTATAGGTATTTGCCTGTAGCATAGAAATAAGAAACAATGTTATTTTTGCTGTTTAATTTAGATTTGTCTGTAAGTAAAAATAAATAATAATTAGTACATATAAAATTTATAAAAGAAAGCCTAGATATCTACTAGATCACGTTTGTCAGCTCAGTCAATTTGTGTCTTCGTTGTTATTTTTCTTGTTCCTTTTCTGATTATAAACTAAAACGTTTCTAAACGCGTCGGTTCAATCTCGTTTATTGCAGGGTCTGTTAGACCGAAACAACCATTTTCCATCAGGAGGCCCGTTTGTTGTCGTTTCCTTTCTTAAAAATTGATCGCTTTGACCAAAATCACAATGAAGGTCTACGCTTCACTACACAAATGTAATGAAACTGTGTAATTTTCCACAGCTTTGCAGCTGCGTAGGCAGATGCTAAGTACAGTCGGGCGGAACTGCGCTAATTCGATTACGATTCGATTCCACGCGACGTGATAATCGAATCAAGAGAGTGAAATGTTATGTAGCATCACTAGAGGCGTATAATGTCTATAAACTTAGTTTCATTGTATTGGAATGGCCTTACTCAATGGAAGTACCAACTTCAAATCAAAACCAAATAATTCAATCATTAAACATCCTACTATGAAAAAAAAAATGAAAGAAATTTTATATGTGAAGAATTATACATAAACTACAAAAAAGCGCAGCGAAGCGCAGTATGATATATATTTCTCTATATAGTGATTATCTTAATATAAAGCCATACAAGGCGCACCCCAAGATCCTCAAATACTAAAAAGCAATAGTATCAATGTTTTGGCTAGACTGTTTCATGTACAACGTACTAAATAACAATTTCCATCATAAATATTCATTACCTTTTGCAACTTGCCGTACTTCATAATACATCTCTATCAATATCCGTCATCGCCCCTTCGTGATGATAACCGATGACTTCCAATGAATCCTCAAAACCATTAGTAAGGCTTTAAACGAAACGACAGGTAATTATCTACCCTCTAAGTAGGAGTACTTTTGTCACTTGCAATGTTCAATTAATTATATTTGACTGACTTGTCATCGTTAGAAAAAAAAATGTTTTAGTGATTGCTTATTACAAGATCTTTTATTTTTAGCCCAAATGAATTACGGAAGAAAATCCTTGCATGTCATAAAATGTCAGTCATCCAAGGTTCCGTGATATCTGTTACTAGCTGTGCCAGCGACTTCGTCCGCATGGAATAGTTATTACCACAAAACAGTTCTAGTGAGTAAATCTTAAAAAATAGACATATACTGTTGCAGACATTTTGTTAGATCATATCAAGAGGAATAATTGTTTCATACTTATTATTTTGATAGCTTGAACCGTTTTCGCAGCACACGCAACGGAAGCCCTAAAAGATGAATAATTTTCCCCGCTTTTTTCACATTTTCCATTGTTTCTTCGCTCATATTAGTTGCAGCGTGATGTTATACAGCCTAAAGCCTTCCTCGATAAATGGGCTATCCAAAACAAAAAGAATTTTTCAATTCGCACCCGTAGTTCCTGAGCGCGTTTAAACAAACAAACTCTTTAGCTTTATAATATTAGTATAGATTCAATACATTTCGTGTTTTTTTTGTTACGAAATCATGATTATGATAATGCCAAACTAATATATTAAGAATCACTCATTGTTCACGAATGTACTTTCTACCGTGAAAATTTTATTTTGATATAGTTTGGAAAAGTGGGCATATGGCCATCGGATCAAGTGATTTTTCCTCTCAAAGGCATAGAATCCAAAACTAATATTACTTCTTCTCAAGATCTAATTCATTATGCAACACTATACCGAGCTGGTAAAAAAAATATCTACTAATGACAATAACAATCCCCTTACTAAACACCACAAGTCTGTCACCGCCGTTCCTAGCTCTCGACGTATTTATAGTGGACCTACAAAAGAATGTGATACACTAACACACACTAACAGACATACTAACAGACACACTAACAGCCCATCTGTTTGCTGTAATAGTTGATGTGTGGACCACAGATCATCTGACGACAGGTTTATGACAGTGGGAGTTTATAGGATGGGACAGTAAAGTAGGTTCTAAATATCTAGTTTTCAGTTGTACACCAGATACTAGAAAAACGATTAAAATTATTTATGGGATTATAGCCTTTTAAACGAGTATCAAGCCCTATGGTTAGGAAAACGACCAAATTTATAGTGTGAAATAACTAAAACAGAATATGTAAAGCAACATTTAGAACATTATTAATTTATTACTATTTCGTACAGCTACCGAACAGCAGGTTATCATAATATTCAATGAAGTATATTTTTGCGCTAGTTTAGTCAATAATGTAAGTTAACGTACTGAAATAATCAATACATAACAATGTCGTAACATGAAGTATGCGCAGGAGTGGCTGAAAACTTTGTCTGAGTTATGGAGGAGGGCGGTGGAACAGGAGCCGAAAGAAAACAATGTGCCCGCCTTAAACAAATATCATGAGACACTTGTAACAAAGAGCGTAGATTTAGAATAAGCAAACGAAAATAATCACTGAAGATTTGTAGGTGATCTCATAAATAATTACCAGTTGTCAACTAAGAAGGTCCATTATTTACAAAAAAATATGATTTTAAGAGACAATAAATTTTGTTTAGGTATTAATTGGCAAAAATTTAGTTTTGTTTATTTTCTGTATTTTTAATGGTAGTATTTTATTTTTAAGTGACAGATGTATTTTTTATTGTTTACTGCTCATGGCTACCTACAGTACCTACGAATCGAATATTTTTGACCAGAGTAGCAAGAATAATTCGATTGCATTTCATACGCGACCAATCATTCACTCAACTAATATTGCTACAGTTTCAGGAACTTTCGTGCGAACTTCCAGCAAATTGAATGTAAATATTCCTTCATTACTTACGGGCAGGAACTGGCGTATTATAAATGGCGACCATTTGGCTAAATGTGGTAATAAGTCACCGGTTCTAGTGTACATGAAGTTGGACCAATGACCCTGAGGTCCAGGGTAATGTGCGGTGAACATTACTCGGGTTGGATGCTGGAAGTTCTGCAATCTATTTCAGTTGAATAGTTTATCTAACTTAGAGGAAGGTACGTTTTAGACTGACCTTTAAATGGAAAGGATGTTCTTAGTATTGTAACACGTTTTGGTAACTTTTGGTTGCTTGGTTATTTTACTAAGTTAGTGACTTTGAAAGAAAATAAGAAGGAAAACACATTTATTAGACCAACTATATATTAACCATAAATCCTTAACAAATTTTGCAGTTAAAATATGTTGTATCATGTTTGTTAGTTATGATAGTATCAGTTATGTAGGCATGTAAAATACTAGTTATAGCGTGACTAAATATGTAAGTGAAAAAAAGAGATTACTTAGTTGTTTAATCCAGATAATAGCACGTTGTTTTTTCATGAAGAGATACGTACATATTGATTACATATTGAAAGTAGCATTTATCAGAAATTGTCGCAAAGTTTGCTACGTATGAAAGGAAACAATATTTGTGCTTTTAGGAAAATTGCTCGCGCATTTAATGGCAAGACAATTTTGTTTGTGTGTTTGTTGTGCCGTGGGAACAAACTTGAGTGCTCTGTCGTAAAGTAATGGGAATTGTGAGAAAACACGTAATTATACAAAGGTATAAAGAATTTATGGATATGTGTTTAACTTGCATCAAAACGTACCCACAGGACTCATACAGATTATATATGTGTAGGTGGCTGTGATGTGAAAATACTATCTACAAGTTTAATTTAATTTATTTAAAACCTAAAAATACCTGTTCTTACCATAGTTAGTAGTATAGTAGTACTGATGTCCATAGTTTAGCTTTATTTACTTTTAATTGTATTTGTTAACCATCCAAACCACTTGGAAGAACCTGTCTTTTGCAACACAGTTCCAACTAAAGCAAAAGACAGAATCATGTAAATTATACAATAAGGTTGCTCAAATAAAAATTTACTTTACTTTACTTTACTTTACCATTTTATAATCTTCATTTTGTAAGTTTCGTTAGTGGAAATCTTGCTTTTTTCTGGTTATTTACATTTGTAATCGCATTTCGTAGAAGTTTGGTTTGAGTTACAACGCTATAACTTCTTAACCATGACTTGACCGTATAAAATAAATATTCTGGAATACGCCTTCTAGCCTACTAAGCAAATGCTTGTATACTATACTAGTGGGTGCTCGCGGCTTCGCTCGCATTAAGAAGTAAACCTTGCATCCCCTATTTCACGCCTCTAAAAGTGGCATTTCCAAAATTAATTTCTTAGCGGATTCCTACGTTATAACATCTACCTTAATTCCAAATTTCAGCCCAATCCGTCCAGTGGTTTGGGCTGTGCGTTTATAGATCACTATATCAGTCAGTCAGTCAGTCACCTTTGAGTTTTATATTATATAATCTTACCTAAATATATTTGTAAGAATGTTAAAACAATTATAACAAGAAATCATAGTAAGTATTCCATAATGCATTTCTTTTTGTAATGTTTATGATTTCAATAAATATTTCTTTCTTTCTTTTCTTTCTATGTTTAGATTTGTGCTGTAACTCCTGTCTCCTTGTTCCAGAATGCAACTGCAACGGCCACGCGCGCCGCTGCCGCTTCAACATGGAGCTGTACAAGCTGTCTGGCCGAGTGAGCGGCGGCGTCTGCCTCAAGTGCAGACACTTCACCGCCGGCAGACACTGCCACTACTGCCGGGAGGGATACTACCGCGACCCCACCAAGCACATCACGCACAAGAAGGCGTGCAAACGTGAGTCCTATGTCCTTAATATGCAGTATGTCAGTCAGTCATCGGGTCGTCTGCCAGTCCCCGAGAGTAGCTGGTAGGGTCTCATCAAGATTACTCTCCTAAGACACACTGACCCCAGGGAATTTAAGAGAGAATGGTTTTCTTGGTCGGCATATATATGCTATGCAGTCTGTGTTAGGCCTCACTTGCCTCTGTGGAATATTACCGTCAAGAAAGCATGCCTCGAGTCATAATACCGCGCGCGACCCCACAAAGCTAAATAATTTGTTCGAATACAAAACAGTTTACGTGCAAACATTACTTAACTTATCAAAATAAAGTTCACTATAGACGGTGCCTTTAAGTAAATCCGCTAAAAACTATGCCTGCTATGAAGATTTTGCCTCCGATGGAATTTTTTAAATGGAGTAAATGGTCTTTATAACTAAAACAGCATATTGTGCACGTAAAAAGTCTTTTACCCGTCAAACACAACGCACCAGCAAAAAATTAGTTTACGTTAGCAATTGATGAAAGTAATATCACAGGCCAAAAGTACATGTCTACATTATATTGCTATCACTTTAATGGCCACTATTTATCATCTAGGCTCTTAGGTCATAAACCCTACCTTGATCCTACGCAGGTGCTGAGGATCATATATCGTTATTGATGACCAACAATAAATATTCATTTTCCCGCAAGTTATTAATTTCATAAATGAAGGAAGTATCGTGTAACAAGAGACTTGCAAATATTAATAAACAGCTTTCTTTATTGCATTCATGGTGTGAAAGAACCTATAAACAGTCTTTTCACGCCATTTAAAGGTGAAAGTGATTATCTTCCTTAACAGACGTGTAAAACTATAAAATCTCATAGTAAATGATGCCATAAAACGTTCATAAAAACTTTACAAGTTAAATATCTCAAAATGTCGTCGTTTTAATAAATAAAGGACGGATTTAAGTAAACTGAGCGCTATAAAAATGTTAAAAATACACAAAATGGCCGATAAAAGTGTAACACCTGGCTTACAAATAAACAAGCAAGTTGGGCTATCTCTGTTTCAATAGAATTTACCTTTTGTAAATAATCCTTTGAAATACAGAACGATAAAATTCTCGCCCAAGGTATGTACTTTTATTTGTTCTGTAGTCGAAAAGAATAATAAAATTACGCGTTTGTCGTTTCTTTAATAAATTAAACCATGTGTTGTAGGCATGCTATTTTTAATCCCCGCCGTATCGATTAGATTAATATAATCGTAAATTTATCGTAGAGAATATCAGTTTTATTAAATGTGTGCCTTAGCAACATATAAATTATCCATTTATTCAGATTTCTAAGTATTCTGAACTACTTACTCCCTCTGAATTTTGTTATTATTCCGGAAAAAGCAGCTTTTCTCGATATTCACGATAGAAATTTCCCCGTTGAAAGAAAATCTTTATATTAAACTTACATTATTTTCTAAGATACTCTTATTATCCTACTTAAAAGGTAAACTTATCCAAATATGTTTTTGGTATTACCTATAGGTACCTATAGCATTAGCTATTTAAACAGACTATTAATACTAGCAGACGACTGACCACATTATTATCATCATAAATATTCTACAACTCTGAAACGTATAATTACATTAATATTAAAACTTATAATTACCTACATTTCTAAAAATCGAAAAAAATACACGTTCGTTTTCCCAATGGGGTAATTCCACGCCCACGCAACCTTTGTCCCTTTGCCTTGTGAATTTGCGAAATCTTATTTCCACGAAACATTGAAAATGTTCAGGCGAGTCACATAAAAATAGGATGTAAATGGATAATCGGTTTACGGACGTTCCCCTTTGCCTGAAACCGTGGAATGGAAAACCTTTAGAGATACGATTGCCTGCTTATTTTATGTTTAATCTTTATACCAGAAAGATCACAGACATGGATTGTATATTTTTTTATGAAAATTGTTGTGTGTACGTGCAATTTATTTCTTAATACAAAATGTGAAGCTCCTTTTATTATTAATATATTAACTAAACGGTTTTCACTCACGTGTAAATCGCGTAAATTGTTTACGCGTTTCGGATGTTATGACATCCATCTTCAGAACGTATGTTCTGGGACCGCGGCAGCACGCAGACTGCGCGCCGCCGCGCGAGCGGCCCGCCGGGACACGGGCGCGGGGGCCTGGGGTGGTGGGGGTGGAGGCGAGGCGATGTTACTACTCCCGGCCGCTTCGTCCTCGGGTCGCTCCACTGCTTCATCAGGGACAGCAACATCGACCGATCCTTTTATTATTGATACAGAAAAAATATTGACTACCTATTGAGAGCTATCTTATTTTATCTATAAACAATCCTGCCTTTAGTAACATTTAGTGCAAAATCAGGGTGACCTATACCGCCTTCTAGCATCTACTATTTGTAGTGACCTATACGGACATATTTGTCCGATCTTTCCAGAAAATATAATATCTAATCCTCGAGAGCAGTAACCAAATAGTTTTCCCATAAAATGTTGCCCTTTTCTTCGCGAATCGGTCGGTCCCGAAGGAGCCATAGGGGTCGGGTAGAGTTGACACGGTTTTGTGCTGACTGTGATTGACTCAAGATGTTCGCGGGTGTTGGGATAACGACATTGTTTTGCTGAGTTGAATGTTGTTGTTGTTTCTTTGTGATAACATGGGTTTGGAGAAAATAAGTTTTCTGGAGTTGAAACAATCGGGTCACAGAAGGGCAATGACTTGAAAATTTCAGTTCCATTGTTATGTACTTACGATTTTTTATAACTATAACGATTGTTTACCGTAAGTACTATAGCCAAGATGCTATGTCCTATATTCGTTGCCTCACCTAATCACGATCGCAACCCGTGATATTAATAGTAAAAAATCATTAGTCTAGACTTCTAAGAGTCAATTCAGAAAAATCTCCAACATTTATAACAGACATAACACACATCAAACTATCAATATCTTAAAATAATATCAAGTCGCCGCACAACATACTTTATTTACCAAATTCAATCTCCGCAAACGAGCAAACAAATATGTCCGGACCTCTCCGCCTCCCTCGGCTCCGGTCCCGAGCCAGTGGTCGGAGTTTCCCAATTTCCCATCACGGCCTGGGAATAACCCACAGGACTATAAAGACACACAAGGGTCAGAAGGTTATTATCATAGTTTTTTTTTATGTTAATGGTGTAATTTAGTTTTTTTTTTCCAAATCCACTGAGTTTTAGATGTAGTTTAGTTCGTTGAAATTTTTGTAGTTTTAGATAATTCAAATTATGAACTTTCAAAATGTTCACTACCCTAAAAATATTTGCACCAAAGCCATTAAAACGCAAACGAGTATTATAACATTACGATACGATTATCTATTCAAGCCTAATTTTATTAAAAACAAACCTATATCATACTTTATCCTTACCACAAAAATGTAAATTAAGAAAGACAATGCCTATAGTAATACTCAAAAGGTCGAGTCGGGACATTTCTGTGCATTCGTGTAATTGAGCCACAGATCTGAAGCAATAAAAAGCGGGTTCAGGAAATTTGGCGAGGAAAGTCAATACCCTGAAAACTAGCAGTTTTATAACCCTTGGGCAGTTACCGACCGCAAAAACTGGGAGTTATATAACCCAGGGTCATGCCATTCAGAAAAACTGACTTTACGACCCCAGGGGTGGTTGTTATTGTAATGAGGGGTTGAGGTTGGGCTTATTTCCTGCGGGTGATTGAAAAATAAACTGTAGGATTTGATATATCGAGCTTTATAAAGTCAAAAAGCTTTTAGGTAGCCTAACTTTGTAGTTTGAAACCGTTACAAGTCTTTCATGTTCAATACTTGTTTAAAAACAAATTTAGTAAAATAATAATAACATTGATCCGTCTAACATTAAAGAATACGACATCCTTTTTTCCTTCTCTCTAATACTCTTACTACTTACTATACAAGAGGACAATCATGTGGATGTAGATACATACCTACATTTTCCCAAATAAACAAACAAAACAAAAATAGCTCCAACAAAACTTTGATATTGACAATAGTTCGCAACTCCACAAAATTGTACTCAGGAGTTTGGTTCAAGGGGGCTACTTTTAGTCTCTGCTACATACATATGACAAGTAAAGTTACTTATTGAGTCAAGGGGATAGCACAGAAGTGCTATCCCCGCTTGGGTGAGCTTCCAATATAATTGCAGGCCAATAGAGTAGACGAAACACACCTGAATCGCAATTGAACCACAACTGAACTAGAACCACTACTCAACTTGCCATATTTCTCATATTAATACTTTCTGTCGTTTTAATGCCAATGATAAACAATATTACAATTTGTCCATTTCCAGCATGTGACTGCCACCCGGTGGGCGCCAGCGGCAAGACCTGCAACCAGACGAGCGGGCAGTGCCCGTGCAAGGACGGCGTGACAGGCACCACGTGCAACCGCTGTGCCAAGGGCTACCAGCAGTCTCGCAGCCACATCGCTCCTTGTATACGTGAGTGTAGCACTATGCAGGCCAGACGAATGGGTCCTTGCAAAATACTTACCCTGCGACGAGAAATTCCATTCCTCCTTCTTGATTCTCCACTTGTTTTGTGGTATAATAGGGTTGCGGAAATCAACATTTGCTCGTGAGAGTTTGTTGTCAAACTTTCCAAAATCTGCCTCAAAATGATATGATAGTTCCTCTCTCTACACATTAATCTACCATGATCAGAGGTAAAAACCTTGTAATCCTTGTAATTTACCATCTCGGCGGTTAATTGCCTCTTAGCTAGTTGTGTATGTCTGAGGGATCCTACGTCACCATTGTTTTTTAACAATGTGATCTATGAACTGATTTGTGTAATTTCGCAGAGATATTTATTTATGTACTGACTTGATCGTTCTGTTAGGCTGAGTGGCGTGCCTATGGAGAGGCTTATATATAGAAGTGGACGTGTTTAGGTTGCTGTTGATGATGATGTACTGACTCGTTGACTATGTTTGCAGGTATCCCGCGCGTGGTGACGGCTGTGCAGGCGATGGAGGCGGGGGAGGGGGACGCGGGCCGCGGTAAGTAGTAAGTGGACCTCCTTGCACTCTCGCCTCATCTACACCGCTGCGTACAATCGCGGACTTCATCAGATGATATAGATCTAAATTATGGCTAATGGCTCATAATGAGTTCAAAAGTGACGGCATTTAAAAAAAACATTCAAATGCGATATCTACTCGTTGAAATTGGTCATTTCAACTCTATTTCCGAGTCTATGAAATTAAACATCAAAAACAGACCTAATTAGCTGAGGTTAGTAAAAAAAAAAACAAAACAACAAACAATTTTTTTTTGTATTTTGTTTCAAGGTTCTTTGATTTGCGTCATGATCATAGCCTATAAAGATACTGCTACAAAATTTCCATCTGATGAAGTATGCGATTCACTAAAGAGAGACTGCATAATAAATTCACTTACCTACTTTTCCACAAAAACACACACATATTACATATTTTAACTTGATTAACAACTTTGTTGTCACTTTACGAGTATAAGAATGTCTGTTAACTTGTTTACATTAATCTGCAATAATATGCAGTCACTCTATTTAGTTTAATGATTTGCACTTTAGTTTAATTTCAAATTATTTTAAATCAATGTCTTATGCTAACACCATCTTTTTAAAATTAGTAACCTAAGTACAGTCATGAACATATTACTTGAAATTATCTTTTTAATCTTAACAAAAGATTGTGTTAGTCATATTGTTATGGTTTTCATTCAATTCATAAATCAATTAAGTATAAAAAAAAAACTTTTTAGAATGAAAACTTTAACTCCATGTTAATTTCTGTCAAGTGAAATTATTTTCAGGCTTGTTTCTAATTCATTCATTAACTGATTCATTTTCGTTTTAATTGTCAGTGGCAAACGGAAGGTAAACTTATCATTTTAAACGTCACAATTTGCACGAGTTTTGTTCGATTTTTGCTTTTAACTTCTGCCAATTCCAGCATTCTAAAACACATTATTAATAATAAAAATATAAGTTATTGAATTAAAATATTTTTATATTATAAAGAGTTTGTTGTATATATATTGAAAAAAGTTTGTTGTATTTATGAAATATAATATTATGTATACCTACATAATATGTATTATGCTTGTCGCAGACTGCATAAAGCATTGCTAAACTACAACGACCCCACCCCTATTACTCCCTATAATAACGTGTATATTTGTGTGCACAGCGACGGATCAGTGCGGCCGGTGTCGCATCGGCGCTCGCACACTAAACCTAAACAAGTTCTGCAGCCGAGATTACGGTAAGAAACACATTTTATTTAATTTTTTTGGTAGATATAAATAAAATATCGTTCGGAAACTGTCTTTAGCCCAATTTTTGCAATGAAAATCGATGGATTTAAAAAACTAGATATAGTTTTTTGCTTAAAATTATAATTTTTTGAGTCTTCAACTACCTATTTATTGTCTTTCATACTCAAACAAACCGATTCATCTATTGGTCTATTTTTAATTCCAAAATAGATTTGTGAGACACATTATAACTTTCAGATGACCAAATGTAAGATATGATACCTATCTGGCTCTCACTATGGTTCCATGTTGCAGTCATAATGGGTCGGGTGGTCGGTCGCGAGGCGGCGGGCGGGCGCGCGGGCGAGTGGGCGCGCCTGTCTCTCAGCGTGCAAGCCGTGTACAAGCGCGCGCCGCGCTCGCGCCTGCGCCGCGGCACCGCCAGCCTCTACGTGCGCGCCAGGGACCTCGCATGCAAGTGTCCCAAGATCAAGATTAACAAGTAAGTATTTAATCGACCCATACAAACCCATCCTATAAATATCATACTCCCTATGAGCTGATGATAAACTCCGACATTATATCCACTCTTAACCATTACTTCGAGTTCGAGCCACACTAAAGCATTTCATTTCAGTTGCACCAATTAAAACGGATCTAATAATTATTTATGCAGAAAATAGTTGACACATCCGAAATCAGCATCGAGAATTTTTATAATTATACCGTTTGTAATTTTAAGATTTCACCACTCCTGAGTCATTAAGATAATAACCATTCAATTTATTTTTAGGTCTTACCTAATCCTAGGAGTGGAAAAAGAAGGTCAAGCGGTTGGCCTGCCCGGCCTGGCGGTCGGCGAGAGGACCTTACTGCTGGAGTGGCGTGACGACTGGCACCGACGCATTCGCCGCCTCCAGAGACGAGCTATCAACTGCCACTAACACGCGCCATCTTGAATTAACTGTCAAACGACACTCGCCATCTTGGAAATAGAACACGCAAACGTAAACGGCCATTGTGGCTTGTAAGTCATATTATACACACAATGCGAGTGAATTCATAATTGTTATTCGATTGTAAGTTATTCCGTCGTTGGTTCCGTGCAAACGTGAATTGATAATGTAGTTGATTTAACTGTTACTGCCATACAAGTGCTGTCTCTTACTCCATACAATAAATAAATGTTGACAGAAATGAATATTATGTAATTGAACAAACCCGTTTCATATGCTTTTATTCAAAGCTGTTGGCCTAATATTGCTCTCTACGATAAGTAATTTGCCAAGTATGTCTTGACGTTATAATGTGAAATATTTGTTTCTGTCAAAGCAAATCGTTTGCCTAGTCCGTTAGGAATAACTTTAATGATTATTGTACTATGATATTGTAGTATTTTTGACGATATATTGTATGCATCGTTTTATATGCCAAAAATGCGAGAGAACGCCCCGTGTTAGTAACCCATTAGATACTTCTTCAGCTTTCGGAAAAGTTTGTCTCATTCACCGATTCTAAGAAATATTGTATGCTTGATGGGTAAACACAATTTGGGAATTCCAATACTAACTCTTTCCCTTCCTAGGATTTCGTTACATATTGTAAAAAGCTCTATAAATTTTATTTATTTTATGTTAATAGTTTAATTGAATAATCTTACTAATGATGTATCGTTCCATTTCTTGCATTTTATGTGTAATTGTTATTTTATAGATGCGCATGTTAATATTGTTTATATTTTCACAAAGGCAACACTGAGTGGTTGTATCTGTCAGAATGTTTTCACCACTGACAGTTACTGAGCTGTCAGTTTTGACAGCTGCTAAGACTTGTGTCGACGAGTGTACAATGTAGTGTTTAGGTCATGTTCGAGAATGACTCATCTCCAAATAGTCACAATGGTTTAACGTACCTCATTTATAAAATAATCTTAGGTAAGGGTTATAACGTTTAATTTATAAACTAGCTCGTAGAATTTTCTACAATCTAAGATAGTTATGTGTTCGTGGCTTCTTATTTTTCAGAACTGTAAATTACTTTTATCTTGCCAAAGTAACATTGTTCTTTTGTACAGAGTACTTAATATTTATGGTTTTTTGTCTCTGTCTAACGTCTTCATCTGGGTATCTGGAACACGATGCGCCTAACTGAGGTATGTACAGTATTACTAGCTTTACTAAGAGATTATTATTAAGGACCTTTCGTAATAAAGGTACAATCGCATATAATAACACATACGTGACAATTGTTAGCTCTGTTCAAGATTCTCAGTTTGCTTTTGTAACCTGATTGAATACTTGACATTACATAAAGATATCAAGCAAAATGTTTAACCCTTCCTGTCCCAGTAAGCTATTGCAGAATACCGTTGTAAAATGTAAAAGCAAACAAAACCTTTATCGTAAGATATGGAAGGTATCGGACAGAGCGGCGCGGGCGCGCATCTTTGTAATCGTCCACAATTGAGCTGTCAGGGATATTTATGTTATCTCCCTTGTGGGTAAGTGCATGATTGTGCACCACTGGCCACCACTACCACCGGGCGACAAGATAATGACGAAAACACTCCCTTAACATATAACCTGAAGTCGCCCTGCAGTGACTCATGCTGATATATATTTTGGCTTTAAAAGGAATTTCTAAATCTTGATAGATGTTAGTAACATTGATAGTAGTTTATAGAATTAGTTTAGTGACTACATATCAAAAACTGTCAACTGCTTTTATTTTCTTCCATACAATAATCAGATCCAGTTGAATAAAGCCGTAACCTTTGTCACTGAAACAATGGCTCAAGCTCGAAATTACGTTACCTTTGTGGTAACAGAAAATGATACAAAATTGCCCCCAGTGCAATCCTTAAGTGGATCTTGCCTTAAAGCATACAATGGAATAAATCAACCAAGTTCAGACAACTGTATTAACATGTAAAGAGTTTTGTACCTCGTCGCAGTAAGAATAACTCGAATTTTCATCAAATACACAGTATGAACCAGTTTATTTTTACAGAGATACGGTCCAAAAGTAAATATTTTCACAAAAGGCACAAACTCGATGGCTATTCGGATATTCCGAGTCTTTCCAATAGAGTCGTACAAAAATGGCGCCCGGCCAACGGTACCAAACCAGTCATCTCGATTTAAGCCAATTTAAACAAATAAATAATCTTCGTATTTATTGCACAGTCATTTTAGATGACAATGACATTAAATCTCTCGATAAATACGACTTTTAAATTTATCATACTTTATTATTAAAAGTCACGATGAGTCACTGACAATGTAACATTTCAATTCATCATTTATTTTTATTTAAATTTATTTTGTGCGATTGTACCTTTGACACGAAATATATGAATAAACATAGATTATAAAATACCTATTTAAAACGACTTAGTAATTTTGCTTCGACGTTCTACAATTTGTAAAAAGTGTATTTAGTTGTAGATTTACCTATTTACCTGTTTCTAGTTATGCATATCTTTAGATTTCGTAATTTTTACTCGAAAAATTGATAATCGTAAGAACATTATTAACGCCAAGAATGAGTTTTTGTAATGAATTTTAAATAGGCTCTCTTTGAAAATGTGGTGCACTAGAAAGTTATATTTTGTCTAAAATTATTTTTAAAAAGAAACCACCAATGCAAGTATTGTTATCTAAGAAATATTTAAATATTGAAACTTTGCAATGTGATCGGCATTCACATTTCACTCACACAAATCAAAACCAGCAATTTTTATCATACACATTTAAAAAACACACAGAATCCTGGGTGCGCCTGTATGAAGAGAGGTCTAATGTAAATACTTGCTGTCATATTGAAGCTAACTCATCTCCATGTTGTTTGTTTTATTCCGTCAATAACTCATGGCAATTACTTGAACCACCTCACGCCCGCGGCTAGCATCGCAATTTTAATGTATGGCTTGGCTCTTTTTATATTACTTTAACATACAATCAACAGTTTGACGAATTTTCAATGAACCTATTTAGACAAATTCTAAAAAAATACTTTTTAAAAAATTTCGCAACGAATCTCAAAACAGTTAAGTAATTGCAAAATATTATAAACATTGTAATCAATAGGATTGAATGAAATAAAAAAATAAAAATTACAATTAAATTTAAAAACGCACAAGAAACATGGCCTATATTGCTTCCTCATTAATATTAGAGATTAAATTAACATTTTTCTTCTCGACTGTACTGTTTAGTTATAGTTTTTAATAATAATTTAGTTATAGTTAATTTATAACTAAGCTATGTCAATTGATGGCATTTACACTGTCTTTTGAGCTAACCATAAACGATAGCGGTTGCTAAAATTGCATTTATTAATTTTTTGCTATTAATTTGCATAATAATAATAACGAAATTCAAGACAAGAAACCATTTTGAATTAAATAAAACACTTTGTTCCTTTCCAGATTTGTTTATCTATAAAACGTCATTAAATTGTCGTTATTAGGTCCTAATATTTGTAATTCAACAAGTTGATTGTTTATGGTTAGTATCAAGTTTGAGTACAGTAGTGTATTTGCGAGCGACATGAATGAATTATTTGTGTTTTATGATACCCTACTCCTGTGATGTAATAAATGTTATTGGTTATATTTATTTAAAAATAAAAGTACATTAATATACGGAATATGCATTTTATTTGCCTAAAACATTTCTAAGATGAAATACACAAAATGCACACTTCACAGTAATACTTTTTGAACGTGACTGTACATTCAATACTTGGTCAGTCATTCATATGGATACTTCAAATAAATAATCCACTTTTCTACAACTCTGACTTTGAGCGATTTATTAAACTACTGAAAAACAGATTTAAATCTTATTTTCAAAGTGCTACGTCCAGGATAAAAGCTTCGGAGAGCTTTCGCAAAGTTTATATTGACGTAAATTGCCTGTCAGTTGTTGCTATTACTTGTTTCCTTATTGAATAGAAATCTGAAGAATACCAGGGAATATGATGTAGATTAAACTTAAAGGAAAGCGAACAATACAGTAAAATAACATAAAAAGTAAAGACCTGGAAATAAGAACTATAACTGGTCAGCCTTTACACGGAAACATGCGTTTTTTTTTATGCTACGGCCTTACTATAATAGGTACAGCTTTTTTATGTATTTAAACTTTAAAATTTTACAACAATTCATATATGCGTTGCTCACAGTTTGTTAGCTACTGGCAGACAAACTTATTAAAACGAACCTTCTGCACAATGTTCATTCAATTGATATGTTTATATTAAATTAAGAAAAACAAACCCACGTACAAAAGAAAACTACCTCAAAAACCCTCTTTCACGGTCGAGTAAAAACTACCTTGTTAATGGCACAATTTGCACCCCAAAGAGTAATAAAAGTGGTGTATCCAAAACAGCATTCCTATCTATCCTGGACGGCCGCAGACAGCTCCTGATTTCCCCCGGGATGTTGCTTCTTGATGGCTTCCACATCATATTTTATTGCACTTTTGTTTCTGAATATTAGCTTTGTGGGATTGTGAACTTTTGGGTTTCAACGTGTAGATACACTAGCTGGTGTCATAGGTGTAGTCGTGTATGGAAGTCTTATTCGTAGTAGCAAAATAAAGCAATATAGTATTGTCATGAACTATACCTGTATTTTTTATCATAACTGCTTATTATAGGTAAACGGAGTACGTATGTGTATGATAACATTGCAAAATCCGCACATTATTGGATAAATTTTAGTTACGTAAACAGAATAAATTTTAACAATTTCACCAAAAGCTCTCCAAACAAGACATCAAGACTTGATGTATTTGAAAAGTACGTCGGTAGAAATAAATACTACAATAACAATAGAAGCCGTCTTCAAAGCTTTCATAAAGGCTATTGTTGAAAGCCAGAATAATAAGCTTTTCTATGCATAAATACTAGGTTTTGTACGATACAAAGTTACTGATGTTGTCGGCTTAGTTTAAGATGGGGAAGTTTTATTTAGAACTTTGATGGTATCTAAATATATAAAACTCGAAGGTGACTAACTGACTGACTGACTGATATAGTGATCTATAGACGCACAGCCCAAACCACTGGACGGATTGGGCTGAAATTTGGAATGAAGGTAAAGGTTATGACGTAGGCATCCACTAAGAAAGGATTTTTGGAAATGCCACTTTTAATGGGGTGAAATAGGGGATGCAAGTTTTACTCCTTAATGTGAGCGAAGCCGCGAGCACCTACTAGTATAATATATGTTAAATTATTGTTATTATTCGGTGGTTCGAAAACTTCCAAGGGAAACGGAAACTAAGGAAACAGAGGTGCAACATCTCGAATCGTCAACCATAAAAGCAAAATCTTACAAAAATAAATTCTGTTATACTATGCCACAATCAAAACAAGAATAAAATACGTACTTCCACTTTTGCATTCAATTAAAATAATATTATTTCCTTCGAAAAACACACGAAAAATGTACCTACATATCAGTAATCCTGTATAGGTATCCTACAACACCTAGGCTCGGTCCGAGACAGGCAGCAAGCCGCAGCGGTGCCGGCTGAGATTGCACAGCATACAGCGCGATTGTGCTTTGATCCTGTAAGGCCCGGCGCAGACGGGACACTTTTGTATACGTAAGTACTATTATATAAGTAAAAAAGAATTGAAAAACAGAATTGGTCTGCTTGTACAAAGACTCATAAACATAATTATGTATTTAGACACCTTTTTGCGTGCGTTGGAGTGCCTTTGTAATAGTGGATCGTAGAGTATCTAGTGAGAACCCGTTGATTTAGCAATAGGACTCAATGATATCTAAGTACTAATTCTGATATTTCTAAGCTATATGGCCACATCAAATAATTAAGAAAACTACCAAAGCTTGGTATAAACAGCTATAATGACACAAAACCAAGCTAGATTATGCAAGCAAAATAAATCTTAAAATTTTAAATTAGTTGGGAGTGTATCCTAATATTCATTTTCATTTCTATTTAGGCTCAAGTAGTAATGGAAATGTATAATAAATTAAAATGAGGGTAGTAAACAACATGAGTGATTCCCCGCGTGGCGTGCGATGCGACCATTACACAGGTAGGTGTGACCAATACATATCACTATTCACTTTGTAATTAGCATGCAGGATATTCACCCTGCGGGAGGCACGTCATGTACTTTCATTTATAAAAGAGTGATTTTGACAAAAAAGCGCTGAAACATGTTGAAATATAGCTGGACAAATCGAAAGGCAAAACATAGGCGTAACTAATTAAAAACGACTTGACTCTAACATGGGTACAATCAAATAGTTTTTAATGGATAAGATTTACAAGTATGAAATGAAATGTGTTTATTTTGCATTATACTTATGGCATAACATTGTATGAAAATCCAAAGGCATCCGAACTAGTTTATAACTGTGTTTCGGTACAAATGTCTGAATGAGTTTCGAAATGTAGTAATAATAATACTTACGAGTCCATTTATGATTGGACTGACGACTAAGAAAAACATTCTTTTCAACGGAAATTTATCAGAATCAGATGATTTTTTCTCCAGATATATTTTTTTTCAACTAAACACTGAAAGTTGCCAGTGTACGGTGGGCCTTACGTCCGTCCCTCAATACACAACAATAGCGCAGTAATAACTGGCATTGTGTCGACACACACTACGCACATTTTAATCACGGCATTGTGCTCAGTGTAAACAATGCTTTATAGTACCTCAGAGATTATACCTAACAGATTCAGCATTAAGAGCAAGATTAATCTTACAAAATAAAATAAAAAAACATATCAGTTACTCTCGTCTCTTGGGTCTTATACTACCTGCATAACAAATATCACGATTATCTGTCGATCTGTTATGGCGTGAAACCAACAGGCTAACAAACAAACAAACACACTTTTGTGAGCTCCCTGTAACATACTCGTACATACTTACTTTAATATTTATATTATATAAGCTGACATATAAAAACTGTTGTTCATAAAAGTATATTTGATATCCTTCTCATTATAATGTTCGTTAAAAATGACCGCCTAAATACATAGCATTAAGGCGGACCACACGTATGAGCATGTTTTGTATGTTTATTACAAAATCTGAAGCTTGCATGTGTATTGTGTAATCTATGCCAGGCCCGTTATAGTGTAGGCGATACTTCGATCTATTTGTTTTGAGTGCGGAAAAGGCTTAATTTTTTACTTATTTGGATATGCCAACGACGCTTTGTCTGCTCTCTTGTAATTTGGAGCAACCTACGTTTACCGTTAACGACAGATGGGAACATGCTGTAAACCTCTGTAAGTATGTAAAGTCATCAGGCGAATTACGGTCAAGTGCAAACCCATTCCTTGTAAAAAAAAAGTTCAAACAAAAAAAAGTTTTGCAATGTATAACCAGTTTTCCATTGAAACGAATTTACTCCCTGTTCGATTATTGTAGATAACTTCTTAAGTAATATAATTTCCATTATAAAATTAACTAGATTACTTAGGTTCGTACAGACAGGCAAGTAATAAACAAATAACATTCGTGCAATTACATTGATATTTTATAGCCACTGTCTAAGCTACACCTCTTTAAACATTTCTGAAAGTTTCAAACAATGCTGTTTCCATTACAACTTATTTAACAATCACAGAAGTAACACGTCAATTTCATGCTTGCCAGAAAACAAGGGAAGCATATTCCATAATCTATACTAATATTCTAAAGCTTAAGAGTTTGTTTGTTTGTTTGAACGCGCTAATCTCAGGAACTACTGGTGCGAATTGAAAAATTCTTTTCGTGTTGAATAGACTATTTATCGAGGAAGGCTTTAGGCTATATAACATCACGCTGCAACTAATAGGAGCGATGAAACAATGGAAAATCTGGAAAAAACGGGGAAAATTATTCATCTTTGAGGGCTTCCGTTGCGTGCGCTGCGAAAACGATTCAAGTCGTGGTAACAGCTATAATTTATAAAGCTAAAGAGGTTGTTTGCAAAAAAAAAACCAATGCCCAAAATAACTATTCCACGCGGACGAAGTCGCGGGCACAGCTAGGTATACTCATATTATGGATGTACTCGTTATAAAAATTGGCAATAAGTACTTATGAGTGTTTTCTTATATTCTTACATTTTTGCGCTCAACAAGCTTGCTAAGTAATCCTAGGAAAACTTAGGTACATATGTACACAAAAAGCTTCTATGTATGATTAATAACGATCGATCGATTACTCCGCTAAATATAAACCATATTTTATCTTATTGTTGGTTATTGGTAATTAGAAAGCAATTAAGGAAGACAAAGAAAAAAAAAAGTTACGTCAATGTTGATAATTAATTCTTAATTTAGCTAAGTACTCTAGGATTAAGTAAATGGTGTGAAATTTAGAAATAAACTCTTGAATACCTCAAAGACGAAACTAATAAGTAAGTTGATCAAAAATCTCATTAATCGAGTCAATAACTGAACCTGAAGCTTGCACCTAAGCCCGAACCTAGAATAAGCCTGCATTGTACAACTTGTCCATTGTTAAGCGAAACATAAAACACTATGCAATGTGTACACAGTATGTATCTGAACATAAATTATTATGTTTTATGTGTCGGAACACCTGCAGCCTGGCGCGAGTGTTGAAACTTAATTATTGTAACGAGAACAAGTGATTTGTTTTGTTTGGAATGGAAATTAATTTTACTTGCACGCTGGAGATATGAATATTGATAGAAAGGAAATATGCTGTAGTATTGTGCTCTAAATTGATGTATAGTAACAATAGACTTACAGAAGCAAATCGTTTTAATTGAGATACGTATGTATTTAGATCAAAGAAAGTCAATAAGACCTTTCTTTTGAAATTATGATTTGAAAATCTTTGTTATATAGGAAATAGGGATTGGATCATTGGTTGATGTTTTCAAAACACTGGAAATTGATTTACTTCAAAGTCAAATGACTCAGTTTCGATTCTATATGTTTTTATTCTTATCCAAAGTTTAGTTGCGCAAGCTCAGGATGGTCATGGGTTTGACGGGTGGGGTCCGTTAATTTACTTTTATGGCTCTTCTGATCTAATTAATAACATGTAAATAGATCTCATAGCTTTTGTTAATGTAAATAGGTATGTGTACCACCATGAGTAGGGCTTTCTAATTCAGACCTATAATCATCATCATCATCCACAGCCCTTGGGATCCCTCTGCTGGGTATAGACCTCCCTTTGCATGTGCCATCTGCGTCGATCTTGTGCAGACCTCATCCAGGTTGGACCCTCGACTTTGACGATGTTCAGATTCAGCCCTATACGATTATTTATTTACTTTGGGGAAAATACTCAAAAAAATAGAAACAAAAGTGGTAAATAAATTTGCCGTCTTTGTGTTACTGCGATGATAGTTCTATAAATCACATAGAGAAAATGTAATGGAAACATTATTACTTGATGTAGTTTAGATACATATACCTAAGTAAGCACGATTCATCTTAGACTAGCTAATGCTTACCATCAGACAAACTATGGTTAAGTGCAAACCTGTTTTAGTTATTTCCTTTCCAGTGCATGCGACGATTGATAACAAAGTAATGAAACACTCGCATACAATATACATATACGGCTACTATATATTCCAACCAAGTGCCAATTTCATCACAGTTTCCTAAAATCGAACTGAAGCTCTCATCAAAACAAGATTCGGAAACTCTTGTCGCCATGATTATGCAAAGACCAAATCACAGAAGGTAGGTAAACACGGTTCCGCACGCCGTCGCCGCCTTGGATCGCTGACGGATCATACAATACACTCTCAAAACTAACCATAGTATCTGAAAAACATACGGAAAAAATATGCCTAGTCCTTATCATAAGAGTATAGATGTGATTTGAGAAGGGCAAGGAGAGTTTTAAAGTGAATATATAAAGTGGTGTGGTGGTAGAACATGTTTGTTGAGTCACGGTGTGTGGCAGTGTCATCCTCTGAGAAGCACGTACTGCGTAGGTAAAGCTTGGAAGGAACATGTTGAGGTTGATCTTTGGCGGTTATTGATTGTCTCTGTTTTTTGTATTTTATTGGTTGGTGAATTTTGAACTGCGTTGTTTATGTTATGTATAACTTGTAACATCTTTATTTTAAAATCTGATTAAATATGAGAGCTTACTACACAATATTAATTAAACAACACAATATATTTTCAAATTAGTATATCTACCAGATAATAATTTTATGAACATTTTAAATACTCATTGTAAATAAATAAATAAAACATATATGTCCTAAACGTCTTTCCTGAGATTACTTTATTCTTTCTGTTTTCTATTATTATGGATCTCGAAGGATAGGTCGGTTTTATCGCGGTTCTTACGAACAGGCTGTAAACCGGCGAAAGGACTGCGGCTAAGGATAACAAACTATAATAAAATGCCATAAATCCACGGGGATTACTTCAGAAAATCACTTATTCCTGAAAGTTCCTAGACGTCGGTATTTCATCTTTCTTGTTTTTTTTTAATAATGCTTCAAATGCATAGGTAGCTTTAAATATATTATGAAGTGTTGTCATATTCTAACTCTTAAGTTTTTATGAGTTAAATACATCAGGAAACAGTTTAGGTACTTTTGAAATACCCATAAATAGGCCTATTTTCTAACTATAACTATTACTAAACTATTTTCTAAAGCTCACGTAGTACCTCCATCAGGATATAGAGAGCGATGTATCTTCTCGTTATGTTTTACGATGGTCCCTTCGATCAGATCGAAGGATGGTCGCAACAAACTATAAAACGAAGTGTTAGATTGTTTACATTTAATTCACGGAGTATTTATTTATTTATAAAAAAAAAAAACATCTACAGGTAACGACACGAGTTAATCTTGGATCTCTCTGGGAATCTAGGAATCTGGGATGAAAAGTAGTCTATATTTGTTATTCCAGAATCAAATCGGTCAAGTTTTATTTAAACGAATGCAGCCGTTTGCATTAGACCGTGACGATAATGTTTTCTATCATTGTTTATCTAGAATATCTTCAAATCAAATCAAAAATTCTTTATTGTACACCTTGTAAGTACAAGAAAACTTAGTGTGTAAATTTGGGACAGAGGGCGCCCTTATCACTTCGAGTGATCTCTCCGAAAACGTCCTGATATCATATTTCCGTCGTAAAATACGAATACTACGAATACTAATAAACGACGTAATACGATGACAAAGAGAAGGATCATTGAAACTTTGGATCAAGATACGGTCAGTTTTGTATGCGCTGGTACATCGGTCGATGTTGCTGTCCCTGATGAAGCAGTGGAGCGACCCGAGGACGAAGCGGCCGGGAGTAGTAATATCGCCTCGCCTCCACCCCCACCACCCCAGGCCCCCGCGCCCGTGTCCCGGCGGGCCGCTCGCGCGGCGGCGCGCAGTCTGCGTGCTGCCGCGGTCCCAGAACATACGTTCTGAAGATGGATGTCATAACATCCGAAACGCGTAAACAACTTACGCGATTTACACGTGAGTGAAAACCGTTTAGTTAATATATTGATAAAATGTCTCACGAAAGTTTTAATATTAAAGTTTAGTATATTTATTTACTGTATATAGGTATAGTTAATTCTTATAATCTAACACAATTTGGCAAAATAACACATGAATGTATGTAAGTACGAGTATGTAGTTGGTATGTTTACTATTTTCTTCTTCGTTCCATCTTAAGAGTTCAATAATTTTCGAAAGTAAGTTACATCGACTTCGAAAATTATTTCATATGTATAATGGGTCTAGTTATGAAAACATAACAAGAATCTTCTGAATTGCTCTACTGCTGAAAGTTTTCCTAGGGATTATAAAGCTAGTAATTTGCAAAGGAAAGCTCGCCAAGTCCTAGAACCCTCCAAATGTCCGTAAATGCGATGAAAAAAGCAAACGGAGATCGCTTTAATACGTCATTAGCGAGGATTAGCTGTGTTTTTGCTAAACGATTCCCCCTCTATTCCCAGTAGGGGTGGCAAAAAGTAACAGACTAGCCCGAAAATAGGGAGACTAATGTTGAAGAATTCTTGGAAAATGTGTAATGTTGATAAACTTATCTTATATTAACTTTTTTATGCTTTGTAAGTCTATAGTACAGCAATTGTGCTATTAAATATAAATTAAGGTACAAACTTACTTAGTTATCAAAACCTAAATTTTATTTCAGGAAAATTTTCTAAGGTTTTCTCTACTACAGCTCTATTGGGAGTACTGAAGCCTGATAAAGTACTTTTAGGTTTGAGCAAGAAAATAACTAAAATATTTTGAGTTCCATTTCTCGTTGGTTTTCAAGTAGTCTTTTTTTTCTTCTTGAAAGTATTTAGGTGTAGGCGTAGACTGTAGGCAGATTTATTAAGAAAGAAAAATTAAACTAATGTTAGAATATAAATTGGAGTTAATCAATGTATGTAAAAAAATAAGAAATGTTTGTCCAGAATGATACACAATATACACTTACAATTTGTTACACCGTTTGAAATCTATTCGTAGTCCATGTCAGAATCGGTGGTTTTAAAACTTTCAACACCAGAACTTCCCATTCTGAACTAACATATTAGAACACCTACTATTTAGCACCTTACCAATTATTTCCTCTAGCAGCCCTCGCCCGGGTTCGGAGCAGGATTACAGACCTATCTCCAATCCACCGATAATGTAGGCAAATGCAATGTACTAATGGATTGCAAGGAGGTTTACTTATTTTAGAAGGTTTTTTTTTGTTGTTTTTTTTACCCAAGTTTTCTACACTTAAGTAAGTGTTTTTAAGTAGCTGTTTGGTACAGGAACATTGATTTATTTTGTGCGAGTTGATTCTAATGTAGGCTAATATATAAATATTGGTCATATTCTGAGCATCATTATTCGATTTTGATCTCTCATGTTAGTATCAATGCTACTCGTATTGAAAGACACGTATATAAAACCATAAAAGTTTTCTTTATTTTTCACAGGTAATTCCTTGTTTTTATCAAAAATAGAAAAACCAGTAAACAGCTTTCAATCCTTCGCTACACTTTCAAAAGAAGCAGCCTATGAAAACATGATTGAACAACTTTTTCACTTATTTTATTTATCACCTTCCGAGTGTTTCCCAAACAGCTTTCAGGAAAGCTTTCAGTAAAAGTGTGGAATGGTGATAAATTATTATAAGTAAGCAAATAATCTTACTCACAAAGCGACGCCATGATAACAGGTAACATCTATTTTCAGACTTACTTGAATACATGTAGATAAAGCATGGTAAGCGCCCCGACGGCCTCGCACTGATTCCCTGGGAGCGGGGAAGGGCTCTTGTATGGGACCTAACTTGCGTCGATACACTAGCTCCTCGCCTCAGTGGAACAGTACAAGCGGCAGGAGCCGCGGCGGATGCAGCAGAAGAAACCAAGCGGCGAAAATATAATACATCATTATCGACTGATTATATTTTCGTACCGCTTGGCTTCGAAACTTTTGGTCCGTGGGGTAAAAGCACGAAGTCTTTTATAAAAAATAATAATAAAAGGTTGAATGACATCACTCGAGACAAGAACGCTGGCTGGTTCCTTGCGCAAAGGATTTCTATAGCAATCCAGCGTGGGAATGCAGCCAGCGTTCTTGGCTCCATACCACATGTGGATGTTTTAAATTTAGGTTAAATGTACATACTCTTATTTAGTTTTATTAGTGTATATATGTGTATATATTGTTTATTATTTAATAAAAGAAACTTCATGTAACTTCATTAATACGCGAAATACATAATAAGATAATTTGGTAAACTTGTATCTTATGTGAAATTATATAGATTTTTTTACAGCCTATATCACGCTGTTGCGTTTGCAAGTCATATTATTTCTCGTATAGACCATGTAGTATACCTATATATAACGTTATCATATTTTAATATACGTCTGTTATACTTAATTAATTATTATGCGAGTTGTAACATTGGAATTATAAATGAATGTATTTCTGTTATTTTATAAGTAATCGATTCATAGCTTCGCTTCCCTACATAGTTCACTTCCATTTTGCACAGCTCGTCGTGTTTTCGTCCATCTTTCAATGGAAATGAAAAGCATCCGCTGAACGAGATCCAATGAGTTGCATCTTGTCTAGCAGAGACGTAGGATGCCTGTTTATTTGACTGCGTAAACATGTTCATTATTTAAACACATATTTATAGTAAAATTGTTTTTTTTTTATTGCACTGAATTTTAAACAGTGGTTTTATTTGCCTTACTGTAGTAGTATACCTTTAAAGTAAATATTTATTTCAAGGCACAAATTATATATAGGTACCTATAAATAAAGGAAAAATAAGTTAATCACTATATTTTTCAACATGGATAGATGCAATTGAAACAAAAAGGAAATATGATAGACACAAAAATAAATACTGAATTTCTTGTCGCGAGGCGATCCCAACTCACCATAATTATATTATATTCAATAATAGTTTATACTATTAATTTCATGTGTCCCATCCTCTTTACAAGCGACTATCCAAAAGTAAATATGATATACATAAGTACCTACCTTTACCCTGCAAACTTTCCCCTTAAAACCGCTCGGCTCGCCAAAACAAGACTACCAACAAGTTAAAGAGACCGTGTAATTACCAATTACCTCAGCTAATTACAAAAGATAATTATAATTTACGAGTCGCCATTACTGCCAAGTGCGCTATTACCCAGGCGCGCCGTGAAACTTTGAGTAATGTACTACATTTGTAGCGCATTCAATTATATTAATATGTTTAATGCTCGGGAGTTCTGCGATTATGTAAAACAAGAAGATGGACTATCTTACTGGTAATGTTGTTTGAGTTTGCCTGTAGGTAGGTATAGAACAAGAATAAGATATCAGAGATTTCTAGGCAAGTTACAAAAATTTAAGTTTTTCACTTATTTTAGTTCGTAATAAATCGAGAACTAGCTTGCAGCATTATCAGCCGGTCGTATTAACTGCTAAGAAGGTCGTTCTCTTCTTATACCAGTTACAATAATATCAAGACGTCCTTTAAGAAAAGCTAAATATTCGTTTTTGAATTCTAATACATACTTACTGTATGTAAAAGTACAAACGACTTTTAAATAAAGCAGCTGTATGTAGTATGTAGGCTTTTCTTTTAAAATACCCTAAACCAACAAAAACTTTCATTCCTGAAAATCACAAACAGGTACTGTAACAAAAAGTGCATCGACCACAACAGACAGTCCACAGACTTCCCTACAACCATAAAAAGATACATATACGAGTATATAGGTAAGGTACAAATAAAATAAACAAACAGGGAAGAGGGGTGAAGCGAGCTCTAGTGTTTGTTCTGAGACCAATATCGAAAGTATCGGGACATTGCCCAATGTTACGTAGTGGTTCTATTTATATTAGGCTTGTCTATACAGGGATAGTGGTGACTAGCGCATAACCTTATATAAGGTGGGTTTAGTACATGATTACAGAGAAAGATTTGCTTGATTATTTAAGGACTCATCAGTACCAGACACAATAAAATGGGTGGAAGAATATAAGAATAATTTGTTTACCTTAACAATTAACTCAAATAACATATTTGACTTATCTTACTAAGAATACTGCAATTTTAGATCCCTGTAGGTTCTGGATATAGAAACTATAATACATAATATGTTTTTAAGGACTCTAAAGTTGTGATAGTTATGTTGCACTAAAACGACCTTTAAAAGTTGACACATTACTTACCAGTTACCCAGTACGGCTAACCTATCTTGTTTGTTTTGTGGACAATGATATCTACTCGATCTGTTTGCTAAAAGTGGCTTTACCTACAGTGATGGAAAACGTACTTTCTGGGTAAGCTTTTTCATCAGTCAGTATAAAAAAATATAACATTATGTGCTGCATCTGCATATATATGTATATCTGCATATAGGCATGTACATTAACCATTACTCTTAAACTTCTTCCTGTACCTGAACCAAACTTTAATAATCTATTTAAATGTAACAAATCTTCTTTTTTATAAATAAAAATGAATTGTTGTTCGTTAGTCTGATTAAAACTCGAGAACGGCTGAACGGATTTATCTTATCTTAGTCTTGAAATGTTCGTGGAGGTCTAGGGAAGGTTTAAAAGGGAAAAAAAAAAACAAAAAAAGTTTAGGTCGCAGTACGAAGTCTGCCGGGACAGCTAGTTTCTAATACATATAACAATCTTTGAAAGGTTTGCAAATAAAACATAATGAGCTTTCACAGGTTTGTCAAATTCAAATCTTGATAAATTTCGCCGTAAAATTGGTTTGTGATTCAAACCATAATAAATTATAAGTCTAAAGTGTTTTTTACTCATCCCAAAGGGCTAAAGCAGGTATACTATAGAAGACCAAGTCCTGTAATATGTGAGGTGCTCGTGCCTTTGTTGTCGCCGCCTTTGTACTGCCGACCAGTGTGCTGTGACCCGCGGGTTCACTTTACATGCTAGGCTGTTTTGAAACCGGGAAATGCAATTTCATAAACAACTCGCACTTTTCATTTTTTTTTTGTTAAATTGTATTTCTAGTTACAAATTACTTACGAGCGAAACGTGATGATTTTAAACTCAAGTCTAAAACACAACAATGTAAAAACTCGCGATATTTTGGTTACATTTTGTGATTCTATCGATACGCGATGTTACAGACCACAAACGTTTTAACTGACTTCTGAAAAAGCATGCTGATCCTCTAGTATACCTACATACTCACGCTGTTTGCCAAATTTTGCGAACGTGTATTTGTTTGTCAGTACGCTTACACGAATATATAAGCTATAATAATATATTTTAAGAACTTTAATTTCTAAAATAAAGCCTCTATCTCTCAATAGGCCAGCAGCGAGAGGTCAAGCTCCACCGGCCCAGCTCTGAAAGCCTCTTCAGCCCCTCGAGCCACAGCATAGTGGGTTCGAGGACTTTCCGATACATTCTTTGTCTTTCATAAACTAAACTAAACTTATTACACGAAATACTTGGGACTAGAGGGAAATTGGAAATTGTGATGGAATGGGATATTTTCTTGGATATTAAAATAGTTTGTAGATATTTATGTAAAGCAGGATATAATAATTCAAACATATTATGATAGAAGCGTTTTATGTATGTTTTTGTCGCAGAAAAACTAATGTACTTATCTTAATATTCAAGATAATCAAACTAAACTGTTAGGTATTAATTTTTGTATCCACCTGAGTATATAACAAATTTTAAAATATAGGAGGTAAACCTATTACGCTAGGTAACAGATACATGTACAGAGCTTCTTTGTGCACAGAAAAGAACAATTCAGAAAACTTACCAAAAAAATGAAATAAATAAAACAACGGATTCATAAATGTGGCAGTTTTTATACTTCACTTAGCCTAGTTAGAACCTAGGCCACTTGAAATTAGGTCACTCTTTCATTGCTAATTCTACTAACCTATATTAGTAGAATACTAATATTTAGATGAAAGTTCGTACGTTTGTATTATGAAATTAACGCCTAATAGAAAAGTGCTTTATAAAACGAGGTTTTCGTAAGATCTTATAAATATTCGGAACTATTTCCGGGTTTAAGCTCGCAAGATCGTAGATTACAACGTTGCTTAACATCTGGCAAGTTGTAGTCAAGCGTGAGCCTATCTCATGTAAAAAAAACATAAAAAATTAAGAAAAAAAAAATATCCCAGGTACCACCGCAGGGCACCACCAGTCCCTCAGGCTCCATTATGGCGGCTGCACACTACACACGGGTAGCAATATCAGCCAGCACACACGTCTGCGCCACGCGGCGGCTGATTGATCGCGCTAATGACTGGGTGGATGGCCTACTACTATAGGAGCTTATTATGTAGGTATTTTTTCTCGCAATGTACTTTTTAATATGAGCATAATTATAAGTATTGGAAGAAATAAGGAATAGTCGGTAAGAAACATTCAAAAGTTTATAAGAAACACCAGTTAATTTGTTACCGTAGACGAGTTTTTTTACATTGAACTGAACAGACAGCCAACATCCTATTAAGAAGAAACATCGAAAAATGTATGATGGTATTGTATGGTATAGATAAATAACTGGCTTCATTCGTAGAAGAAGAATCCAACCCAAAGCTAAATTATGTAAGCTATATTTATTTGATACAGTTCGTTTGTATTAAAAGACAGACAGACAGCGGAGACTAATAGGGTCCCGTTTTACCTTTAGGGTACGAAACCCTAAAAAAGTAACATTTGCCTACAAACTACATGATGTGGGTCTTATCAGCGTTTTGTGTTAGTCCAAATACAATTTAATAACTTTATCAGAAGCAGGCCCTTGTTTACCAGAGTTCAACACAAACTTAGTGACTTCTACAAACTGCCACAAAAATGCTCTGTCCCGTCCATTGCCACGCTTGGAATGAACCGCCACAAGTTGTCTCCGGCGGCGGCTGGCTGCGATCAACTGCATCTGTGGCTTCATTACTGCTTTCATAACGCTTTGTTTACTACTTCTGTAGCATAGACTGAATAAACATGGAAACTACTAATTACTAACTTGCATAAATAGAATAAGATGAGTAAATAATAAAAGAATACTTCTAACCACTGACTTATACACGCACTCCTTTAATTATAAAGTATGTTGTGCTTGGCCCAGGGTTTACAGATTTAGGCTGTAGGATTTTAGTGCTTAAATACTTATTACAGGTGCATGCTGACCGTGAGCGCGAACTAACAGCCAAAACTGGAAATATTACCGTTTCAGATTGACACGAAACAATTTGATTCACAATACTAAAAATTGATTTAGTGATATCGGCGCAAACTGCTCCGACGTACACTACATCGGTGCTTGCTAACGCTTGATGTGTATGTAAGATAATGAGATGTCTACTGGTATACATGACGGTGTGTACGCATTACTGTATTAATAACATACTGTTTGCCAAACTTTCCTACTTTTTATGGAGTCTCTGAAATGATATTACGTTGACAACAGTGATATAACATTCGTATCTACTTCAGAATACACAGATTTGATAAATTTGTGGACAAACATAGTAACATACTTATACTACACGCGCACAGCAAGTCTCGGCTCTTTGAGATAGTACGGCAGTCGTTAAGCTATATCAGAGGCGCCTAGGAAGGTTTGGATACTCGGACTCCAGAGCTGCCCACTCTCATACAAACACGTAAAGTTCACATGTTTAATAGCCCAAATAAAAGACATATTATGACAAGACTAAAAAACTTATGACCTCTTTTTGATGTCGGTTAAAATAGCAATCTAAATATATAAAACTCAAATGTGACTGACTGATATAGTGATCTATCAACGCACAGCCCAAACCAATGGACGGATCAGGCTGAAATTTGGCATGCCGGTAGATGTTATGACGTATGCATCCGCTAAGAAAGGATTTTAAACGCGGCGGCGTTTCCAAAAATCCTTTCTATTAAAAGGGTGAAATAGGGCATGCAAGATTTACTTCTTAATGCGAGCACCCACTAGTCAAACATAAAGCTAAAATAAAACCACACTACGTATAATCAGTAAGTTCAGTAGCATTTCACAAGAGCAACTATAAACTGACGTAAAAGTGCCCATTGTATTGCGACTGTACATTTTAATTTCTATATTATGTACTGTGAACCTAGTCATAGCACAAGTTTATTATTCTGCAATAAAAGTTCTTGGCCATTGTGTTCCGTGTAGTTCATGTATTGCATCATTAATGTATTTATGCACCTGATTTTATATTACACCGTGATATTTTTGTGAGTCTATTTAAAAATTAAAATTTAACACGGAGTAGGATTACTGCTATAGTCTAGAAAGAAACACACAATTTTCTTGCCAATTTCGAAAAGACAAGAGTAGGTAATAGCTGGTTCTTATGTAGGTACTACAGCCACAAAATATAATGTGAGTTTGTTGATTTGTTAGTCAATCTGTTTGTTCCTACTATGAACCGTTACGAAACAACGTATACCTAATCGTGATTTTTGTATGAAATTGGCCACATTGTTTTTAGTTTAGTTAATGACAACATCCTTTATTTATATTAATCGGTTATTTAACCGATCTAAATAAAAGATTCCAATAGATTATGTTTTTAAACAAGAACCAGTGAATAAGAAAGTCTTTCCCAACATTTCCTTATCCCCGCCCCTGGGACGGGGCACGTTTACCCCGGGCCCCGGCCCCCGGGGCTGGTGAGCCGGGGCGAGGTGATAAGTCGATAACACGTATCACTCACGTCGACCAATTCCACTCTACCCTCTATCAATTCACTGGTCATCCATAGACGTCGGAGATTTGAAAGAGGATAGATCGAACAGTATCTTTTTTGAGATTTAATCAAAGCATAATAAAATATATTTAGGCGTTTCTGTGGAGCGGAACATACGTTAATTTGTTGGTTCCGGCTGTATATATCATAGTCGTTAAGATAAGTACCCTAGAGGTCAGCTATTAAACCTCCATGGTTGACGATCATGCAATTCGTGACGACAAACTAACATTTTTTTGCAAAGTTTTGAGGTATCTTGTTAGTGATTTTACATAACAATAACAAATTAAAACTAAAATACAAACTGAAATCTAACTTACAAAATAAACAAAAATCATACAAAACAGTAAATCTTAATCGAAAAACAATTACTTACATGAACCATCAACTAATACCACAATTGATTCATGAATATTGTTTCGTATACTTAATAACTTCAATCACTTTACCAATTCCTTTCTTTTCTACGTTTTAATTCCCATTGGCTTGGACCCTTCTCCTTGGTCCGAGTGAGTAGCCCCCGGGGCGCAGTAATTTGGCCCACGTACCGCTGCCTCCACGCTACGTGCGGTACAACACTACTACTGGACTGGATCCATCCGAGATGGTATTGAGTTCAGTCGATATACACAAACGTTGTGGTATTTTGCAAACTCATGGTAGACCTACTGTGGCTACACGAATGTGGCTGAAAAAAGTAAGTTCGTATGAGAGTAGCCCACTCTGGTGTCAGAGTTTTTAAGCCGCTCTAAGAGTTTCTGATGGCTTAACGACAGTTGTATTATGACACACATACAAAGATATTTATTTATTCTAAATTCGAACACATTGTATTATAAGGTAGATACATTACAAATAGAATTTAAACGAAACATAAATTATAAACTTCGCACTTGTACAATACTCAATTAAAGAATCTAAGTACATACTGCATACATACTTACAAGAAAATAACATCATCATTACCCACGACTTTATGATCATAGAAAGATCTCATAGTAGTATGTTATAGTGATTAATTCTCACAAAGAGCTGAGTCGGCGGTTCTAGACATGTTTGTGTTGGCTAAAATAATTGCATTTTCTAGTTGGCTGCTCGCGGGATTATGCATGAGCAAGGCACTTATCATTTTATATTGTTTTCAGTACATATTTGAGATTTATCCTCACATAATTTAACTTTGTGTATGGTTTGTAAGTATTTTAACACCCTTGCTGCGCTAATAAAATGTATTACTTTCATCTGGTGCGGTGGCGGGCCAAACATGCGTTCGATAAACTTTCAGACAGTGCGTGCCGGGCCTTTTGAGCCTGCCACCACTACATGACATATAAAGCTCTATATGTGTGCGAATGTGCTATATGTTTTTCCATTTCGTTAGAATACTCTACGTTACTCTAGCTGCGTTTCGGGATCTGCCTCATAGAACGTCAGCAATCAGCAAATAAAAATGTCAGGTCAATTTAGACTGTTGACGCACTAAACCGTATTTTTTACAGTGATGGGGCACATTTAATTATGATAATACGATATTTCCACATATGAGTTACAATGATTTAAGTAATGTTAAAGTTTAAGGCAATTTAATGTACCTAAGGAGAGCAACTAAAGTGTGCCTACTTTAATAATATAGGTCCATTATTATAGAATGTTGCAGTGTTACTTAATGTTTTCTAACTGTTTAAGAAAGATTTGCACCATCACCTTCACTATCATTTCCATTGACTAAACGTATTTTTCGTTTGCATTTACGCTGCTTTATATCGACAAATATCTGTCGACAAACACGCGACCGACACCGTAGCACGCACGATAGCGCTTACGCACCCGCACAGTGCGGCAAGAGGTCGATACGGGTTCGGCGGCGCGGGTGTCAAAGTAAGCCCGCCGCCGCACTGAACGATTGCGTTTTAAGCTCAGTGCGGTGGTGGTATTGTATTGTATTGTACAGTTTTATGACATCATTTTACTACGTTTCTAACCACAAACAGAAAACTATATTAATCTCTGTCATACTCGTAGAGACGGCAAAGATAGATGTTCCGCACAGGCGACATACATTTCTGCACACGCATTGCCTGTAAGCACCGCGGCGGGCCGATTATGGGTGATCCGCAGTGAACGTGTTAAAGTAATTCAATAATTCCTACCAAAAGCACAAATAGTTAGAAATCATTCGAACTGCAACTTAAGTCATTTTTGCAAAACGGTGTATATTGTATAAGCTCGGTATCTCATAGTGATAGGCGTAATACCTATATGAAACCATAAGCCGTGAAAATTAACTAAAAAAGTGTTGCGCCAAAAAAAGCACTTTTCCACCCTTTGTATCCGACAGGCAGCCTCAAATTAGTTTCGGTTTTCCATTTTCATGCAAATTAGTTTTAAACGTAAAATATGCATTGTGACATTAGGTACCTACGCTAATTTAAGGTAGACGGGAAATTTGTAAAAGTACCTAATAACTTGAATTACTTAACAAAGCTGCGACTGAATAAATCTTAGATGTAATGTTAGGTTTTAAAATGTATAATGTTAGCTAATCTCAGTAATGTATTTTCTTCCAATAAGAGTATTTTCTTAACCTACTTCAAAAAAATTGTTCTCAATTAGACTAAATATTTTCTTTAAAACAAAAACCTAACAGGCTAGCATATTCGAACTCCGTCGCATTCAACCTTTTCGACTCGTCTGTGTGGAAAATTAATCGACATAAAAACTAAAGCTTTCCCGCCAATCCGCCATCTTGATCAATCGTTTCGTTTGAAAATCGAACGGGATTGAAACGCGTGCCGCGAATACGCACTACGCGAAACATAGGGATGGGATCTTATAGGAGTAGATTAATCGAATTGCTAAATTGCTAACACCTTAAAATAACTCTGTGATGCTCAAAGACCATGCACACTCATAGCTTAAATATATATTTTGAATACAGTTTTGTGCAGTTCAATAAGCTGGTTTAGTAAACTTTTTATTACAATAAGTAGGTATATGTTTTAACTATTTGGCAAAGTCAAAAATCTCACAGTAATTCTACATTTATCCTTTCAAAAACCACTTAAAGAGCCACTGCTCTTATGTAAGCCTGAAAAAGTACATCACTAAACTAACCTAAACCGTTTTACATAAGAATGGTAAATTCGCGGTTCAGTGATTCGAATAATAGTGAATGTGGAGTGAATTCGCAAGATCACTTGGCTGAATAATTCCGCGCCTATGCCACGCGTCAACTTAAAAAAAAAGTAACGAGCGGAAAATCGAATTATTTGAACTCACATGACACCGGAAGCGGGAAAATGGGAGATCAAAAAGCGTGCTTTTTGGCAGCTGGTAACACTTTTATTGGAAAATTGGCGGGGAAAAGTTGTTCTTTTTTGTTTCAGCTTCGCACGGTTTTGCAATTTAGCTTGGTAGTTGGAAAAGCGAATGTAAACAAAGTTTGGATAAACAGATAAATCCCAAGTCGATTTGCTACAAATAGCGAAAACGAACTGTAAGTCTCTAGCTCCTTATTTCCGCTGAAATAAATGCGTCGCGAGACGTGGACGAATCAAGAGGATTCTCAATCGCAATGAATTTCGCGAGCTTTGTGCGGCCACAGAATTAGAGATAGTTGGCAGTCTTATTTCTATCTAACATTAACTTACTCAGTTCCAGATCCAATACTTCTAACTCAGAAGAAGAAATTTGCGAATATACATATATTATAATGATATTTTAAAGATATAACATTATTGAAAGTGTACGAATATAGTTGGACAGGACAGACGTTTTTCATAACAAAACTATTATTAGTAGTCATGCAGAATACTAATTGAACTGAAATTCATCATTATTATCAGGTATCCATCTTTATGAAACTAAGAGGTTATATAATTGGCCAAATTGTCTACGATCCTACGAAGATTATCTTAACATACACTAAAACAGAAAAAGTAACTAAATGTAATGAGTCGCTTTACTGCTGGCCGCGCCCGCTCGTATCCGGCTATGCGATCGGATATTCGTCTGTCTGCGATGCTGTCTCCAGCTGCAACTACTCTTTGTTCTCGAACCATGGCTATTGTTTGTGCGATCGAACGAAGAAGAGCACATCAAATGTAGCCTACCACCATGGGCTGGCTTTACGTGATCTCTGAACTGTTGAAACAACTGGCTATGTGTTGGCGATATCATAATAAAATAAGTATTATATCTTTATACAATTATGTATAGAAACCTGGCAAAAGGTTATTTCGATTTCGATGCCCGCAATTCGATACGACATATTAGTCGAAGATCGATGGCGAACAAAGCTATACTGGAAAAGAATTACCGGGTAAATATGTTTGTTATGTAGGTATACTTACCCACTAGTAGGTAGGTAAGGACTTAACAATTGAAGTCAGCCCATAAAGTAAAAGTGTACTTTCCATTCCGACCTCGTGAGTGCTTTAGTAGGGGTCGTGGCAATAAAGTGAAACTAAATACACCACATAAACACTTCGACACTATCGTCTCGGACGAAGGACAAATAGTTGCTTAACAGCGACCTCTCGCGGACATTCCGCGTGGCGCTGGCTTTTGTTTGCCATTGTCTATGGTTACCATCATCATCAACACCAATAGCCATCTTCGACTATGATTTATTTGATTATGATTTATAGCCGCATAGTAGTAAGTAAGTAGTAGTTCACATACCGAAGATACTTCTAACGTTTCTGTGGTAAATAAACCCACGTGCAAATAATGAACCCGAGTGTTTAGACTTTTCGGACATGGTGTAACGACTGTGTCTCGTAACTGACTTAATTTGTGGCACCCGATCCATGGAAGCAGCAAAATGTGAATGTATTGTATATATTTATCCAAAGGTTCAATATGTAATTTTGGAGTGGCGTGTAAATAGCCTGACTCCAGCGCGGGAATACCACAATGGGTGCAAGGAAAAATAAGAATAAAAAAACAGACCGCTCAAGTATGTCCCTATGGTACAAACCTCTGAGCCGGCGCACAGCACACGGCAATGAACTCCTGGAGTCCTCCTGGCGTCCAACGAATGACCTGGGGGAGGGTCCAGGTTCTGCAGAGGCCACACTGATGCACAGATAATAGTCAGCACCTATCTGAAGTTCTGCACTTTATAGCTTTTTATTGTTCACAATCACGGTTTGTTATTATAGTTATATTCACTTTGTAGGATGCGTGTCACCGGGGTCGCGAAACTATCTTGACCACACCGATGGAAACGCCGAAAGACGAATGCGGTGTGAATATTTATTTGCCAATGGCAAGAGCAAACAATCATGCAGTCCGCAAGTTAGCGTCATTTGTGGACTACTAGCGCCATCTAGTTGCGCGCATACAAATGAACCGTACTCGTTGATCCATACCATTAGGAATACAGGAAGCGGTCCATTTGAAAGGTGATATTAAGAAATGAGGATAAAATGCGTAGGAAATATAAATAATAGAATATGAAGAATATAATATTAATCTAAATCACTGATTGGCTTCACCAAATTTAAATATGTGTAACGAACATACTGCATTTTTATCAAATATTTTGACATTGGTTTGAGTGTAAATAAGAAAAACACACATACATAATGTATGTGTGTTAATAATATAAAATAATATTTATTTGTCACTAAAAAGAGTCATTGGGAAAGGTCGCCTAGCAGAAATATTGCGACTGTTGTCCGGGTGCAGGCAATTGAACTTCAGGGCGGAGGGAAGTTGGCAGAAACTTTGCAAAAAGCTATTGCACGAGCTTTTAGCAATCTAAGCACTTCTTTACGTTAACGTAGAAATAGTGAGGACTCTAAAAATATATTTTTTGTAATTTTAGCTTCTAAGTTCTTAACCACACGTTGGGCGCCATATTCATTTCAACTAAAAATATTAAAATATGTTAAACAAGATTCAATAAACTGAATTAAAAATCATTCATTTAAATCAAGAATTTCCTTTTTGAGTAGTCGGGAAAAAATAAGCAATTTCGCTGTCCCTAAGCTATTTTTCAAGACATTTCCATAAAATATTAAAACTGATTTCTCGAAGTTTCTTTTTCTTTCAGCCTGATAGAATCACTGAAGCGTGGAATAACACGAAATCAAATCAATATCGCCAGTAAATAATTTAATAAAGGCCAGACAGTGGGTGTTGCCAGTCATAGATGTTGCCAGTTAAGTGGGAAGTGGGTGAAATTCAGTTTGAAAAAAGTAAATACGAGTAACATATAGATTTTGTACACACTACATTTGTTTACAGTGCTTCTACATTTGAAATTATTATTTAGTTGTTTTTAGTCAACAATCATTTGTTTAGTCTATTTCACACAATCACAAATCACAGAAACTATTCTGAATGACATTATTATTTATATACTAGGGTGGAACATTGTGGGGCCTTATCACTTGGAGTGATTCTTTCTTGCCTACCTGTACCCATATACATAATTTAGAGAAATGTTAGAAGTCAGTAACAGCATATTTGTAGCTGTTAAACACTTTATTGAAATAGTCCTAGTATAAGTTAGTTCGTGTGAGAGTGGGTATCCCTGGGGTCTAGAGCTCTAAAACAGAAGGGCCTTAGTTTGATTTGCTCGTATTTGATACTTAGTTACACTATTTTCGCCCAATGCGCAATTAAGCTAGTACCTAAAATACCTAACTTAAAATATCATATCATATTTTAGTATGTATCTATAAAATTTATCTAAACTTACAAAACACCTCCTTTTTCAGGTCGTGCTAATACAGTCCAGTGTCGAGGAAATGAAATAGATTTCATATCACGTCCCGCCGTCTGTTTACATGAATGGTAATGGCCCCGAGTGTCTGCCCATAGTGCCAATCTAACTTATATTACAACTTAGGACTGGATGCAACTTCTAGATGAAAAATAGAAGATATTCTGACTGATATACATTTGGCAGTATAGGTACATACACAAACACATACATTACATGATAATATCTAGGCAAAACTAGTTAATGGTGTAGGACTGAAAGTAGATAGTTCGATACAGAATAGCAGTTTTAAAATAAAAATAAATACTAATTTAGAATGTCTCATTGACGGTATTCCTCACTCTCATACGTACTTACAATTATTATTATTCGTAGTTAGGTAGGTACGTAACATCAGGGCAGGTTGTTTCAAAAAGTCGAAAAGGTTTCAATCGAAAAAGAAACGACAGTCAATGAAGTCAAGAAGTGGCAAATTTTAACATTATGACATTCATCCTCTAATCTAAGCTTGTTTGATTGGTGATTAGTTTTTTAATGAAAACTTTGGTGGGTTTTAGTCAAACACCCTGTCGCTACAGATTTTGTTTCCTTCCTAATCAACGTTTAGTAAGAAGTTAGATAGATAAGCCCTGGGCAGTTATCTAACGGGAAATTGGCTGTCAGACCTACCTCTAAACAAGCGATCCGTTATCTCGCACGGAACCCCAACTGTAGAACCCTCGTCGGTAATAAATCACCGTAATCTACGTATTTACATAATCATTGGCCGATTATAAGTGTTTCCTTTTTTTTGTTCGCGCAATTTTATGTAGATTTAATAGATTTGTAATCATTTAAAGTAGAGCTATTCCAAAAGAATGGAACACAGTAACAGCTTTTAAATTATACCTAAGTAAGATCGTATGACTATGATGAACTTTGGTGTCGAGTGTTTTCAGAATAGCTGAATAGTCTACGACACAGGGACCATTACGTGGTTTACGGAAATGTGAACCTACTAGTTGTTCCGACTTTCGACCCATGGAAGAGCTCCGATGATGTATGTACCTAAATGCTACTCCATCTCTTTCCATTTTTAGTCGTATAAAGACTGACCGCCGCACAGCATGGCTCTCTAGCGAAGTGCCGGACTAGAGAGGAGACCTATACTCAGCATGAGTAAACACAGGCTGAAATAATGATGATAATGGTTAAAAATAGTACAGGTTCATTGTTCCAAACCAAACAGGGAACCAAACTACTGGCAACTACTTTACGGTCTCAGCTTCTAGAGATATTATCTCTTGAAACCTCCTCTACAAGCATGTTAGTAATTCAGCAGCGTCACCTCTCAGCAGATTGCGGGAATGAAGTTAATGAAGCAGACAATGAGCCGGGGGAATGCTAATGTAATTAGGAAACCGAGTGATTGGAGAATGTGTGAGAGGAGACATACGTCACTTTATGGAGTTAATTGTAGTGCCATTATTGATAGACCATTAGATAGAAAACGAATTAGGAATATGGCTTAGTTTGATGTTTTGACTGAAAAATTGGCTTTATCTTGAAGTCGCGCAAATTTGGAAATAAAAACCTACTTTCTAATTTTTAATTTATAGTTAACGGCGAAGAATCCTTTACTGATAGACAATATCATTAGTTTATTGTTCTGTGAGTATCCAGAGTTCATGTTAGGTAACGAACTTTAATACTGAACTTATTTGGGCTTTGTGCCTGCTGAGGTGGGCTTATTGCTAAGAGTCATTTCTTCTAGATTCACTGAAAGTATTTTACAATCGCGAGTACTTACTTACCCTAATTCACCTTCTCCCGTCACCTCGCACTCCTCGCAGTGAAGGCAAATCGAACTCCAATAAAATCCTCATTCAATATCCAATAAAAGAACGCTTCACAAACTTGGTGTAACAATGGTATCCCGTGCGATAAACGGGTCATTTAGGTGTAAAAATACACAATATATATAAAGATACAATATTGTGTTTTTTTACTGTTGTATACATTTTATATTCTGTGCCTACTCTACATCACACTACACGTTCATCATAGAATGCAGGCTTACTTACTATCTACCTAACCTAACGCATAACCTTCTAAGAGGCTCTAAGGCTACTTACCGCTAAACCCTACGACTTTGATTCAGACTTAAAACGCTTCCAATGGTTATGCATTAGTTACCAGTTCTAACTCTGAGTGTATACTAACTAGGATGGACCTGTAATATGGAGTTCAGACTTTTTATTTACGTCTAGATTCTAAATCCCATACATAATGAATAATGATACCTCTTAACAGCAGTAATAGAGGACAGTTACAAAAATATCAAGTAGACGTCGCCTATGGACACTTGGACTAGATTGGATGCTGAATTTCTATACCGCGCAATATTATTGGTGGAACGGTTTTTTGAGTAGGTACTAATGTAATTAGGTGTGTCTGGGCTATAATATCTATGTAGGTGTATTTAGCATGCGGCGCGCGTTCCTTCGGCCTCCTTCCTAATCAAACTTGGTGGCATCTAAAAAGGATAAAGGTCTGTAAACGGGAGGTAGATTTTCTTGGCAAAAAGTACTTTTTTCTCGGTATTTCTCATGAATACCTACAGCAAACTGGTAGGCTCTATCTGGGAATGGCTAAAAACCGAAACATTTTAATATAACGGTGAGCATGTTGCACCTACATACCAAAAGATTATTTTGTCTGACTCTACCTTTGCTGATAGTCCACAAAGATGTATAGCATAACTTAGGCCTGTATTTCGGTAAATAAATGTCTAATATAATCTACCTACCTATTTACCTTGGTAACAGCGACTACAATCACTTAAGGCGAGGCATTTTCGCGCGAACTACGATTTTAGGAGGTGAGGTGTGGGGGGCCGCCCGCGCGTCTCACTCCGCGCGCTGTCCATTTCTCGTAACGTTAGCACTACGCCACAGTATAAATATTTCAGCTATTTTACTATGATCAACTTCAATTAATGTAAAATGTTATTTTTGTCAGTTTTAAATAAGCTAAGTAATAATTTATTACTTTATATCTATAAATATAAAACAAAGTCGTGATTGTTGTTTGAAAAAAAAATACATAGGTTATATTAATAAAATTGCCGTGACTTTGTATATTCGCTGCTTAGATAACATGCAAAAAAAAAATCACCACATTTATTACGTTTATTATCGTATACATTCTGTTTGGATATTCTGCATGGATCTGTTTTTAGGGTTCCGTACCCAAAGGGTAAAAAACGGGACACTATTACTAAGACTTCGCTGTCTGTCTGTCTGTCTGTCCGTCCGTATGTCACCAGGCTGTATCTTATAAACCGTGATAGTTAGACAGTTTTTTTTAGAAGATGTATTTCTGTTGCCGCAATTATTTTATTTATTTCGAACACATACAGTCGTAACACAAATAACAACAAATATAAATTACCATAATTATTACGTTTATGATTGTATAAATTCAGCTTGGTTCTGTTTTGTGTATTATGTGACAAACTAATGATGTTATAATATTATACTCACTCATTATTGATATTATTTTGAGATAATTTATCATCACATTCTGCAAGTCATTCTTTATCAGCTGTAGAGTTTATAGTCAATAGTAAATAATATAAAAAATAGATAGATCGGCCTATTTTATGGTATTATTGTTTAGTACATGATCCACTTACCCATCTGTCGTTGAAGTATTGAAATTCACAGGTTGCAATTCTACTAATGGACTTGTAGTATTAGATACTCGAGACTGCTTTTTCGACCTAAATTAATTAATTATAGAGTACTCGTACATAGGTACATACTTTTGGTCATACTGATATAATTTAGTCTGTGGCAAGTAATGATGAAAATTTACGAATTCAACTAAAATTATAGAAAATTCTCATATACCTGAGGAGAAACATAAAGAATAAAAAAATTCGGCCACTTTTAGAAATATTGTTGCGTGCTTAGTAATTTAACTTTTAAAAAAAGAGTAAACTTCATAATTTTACTATAAAAGGGAGTAATTTACATACCGTTTCTTATAGTTCTCTTTCCCTGTCCTTCTTTTAGATATTAACACTGATTTCTTCCTAACTTTATTTTTTTTATTAGCCATTTTCAATTATTACACTGTGGCAAGAATGTAAGAACGGGCGGAGAAAATTTGGCACAGGTCTAACGTTGGCAAGCGCCCGATTGCGACTGACGGGGTAGCGGGCGGCGCGGCGTCTTGTCAAACTGCTGGGAAATATTCAAGTTTTGGGATTAATAATTAACTCAAAATTATAGGACTTTAGTTAAAACCCAAATTTTAGCAGGTTCTCTGTAGTATTTAAAGAGAAACATTTCTATATAAAAATGATGTGTAAAGTCAGAAATTTTATTAATAAGATATTCGATTTAGACTTTTACATTAAGCTGTCTTTGGAATTTTTTATGATCGAGTAAAGTATACCCTATCGTGTAACAAATTAGCACATTCCTCAGACAATATCCTTAAGTATATTGTATATTTTTTGCAAGACCGATATTAAGGAGTAAATACCTAAAAAATTTGATATAGTAAAACGTTTTTTCCGCTTTTTCACTGGTGACTCGCCTTAATAAATTAATTAGTTCATTCTGTTCGGGAGGTACAATTTCACTGCCATCAATTAAGTACACAATAACACCCTTGCACCTTTTCACCAATTTTACTTTTTCCTACTTGTATTACTGTTTGCAAAAACACTTCAATAACCACCATAATTGTCGTAAAATTCACAAAATCTACCGCGTCCCCTTAAATTGAAAGCGACTCAAGTGTAGCGTGAAGCAAGTCTACGTCTATGGATTATGACTCTACTTTTTATGTCTGCGGCAACACAGGCTGCGAAAACACCCCCTCTACTCCTCGACCCGCGTTATATGATTGCGTCAAATTTCACCATTTACGAAGCTTGGATGCAGGAAAATACGGACAGAATGTCTTGTACGAGTAGGTACACACATGTACGAATGCATACAAAAAAAACATAAATTTTATACTGTAAGTGTTTACTGTAATTTTATAAGTAAAATTATTTATATTGATAGCCCTACATATTTGTTTAATTTTTAAGCAACTTTGCACTGTACATACAGTGGCACTGTTCTCCATTAAGGCAGATGAAGGTCAATAAATTATTATGATAATAAAAGAAAACAAAATTATGGTTAGTTCCAAAAGTCTTCAAAACCTATTGCTTTGAGGTGTCTTAAATGCGTTACAAAGGGTTAGGCCGCCCTTGTCAACTTTTTATTAAGAATCAGGAAACTCTGTCCATTATTTCGTAAGTCCAAGTTTCCCCTTTTCCGGGTCTTTAGGAATGTTTCATTTGTTTGCGGTGTCTGCTCCTTTGGTGAGCTTTTCTACTTTATTATAATTTTTCAGACTACTTTTTTAAATCCTCCAAAACATTAACATCACTTCGTTGGGCATATTTGCAATCTTACGAAACACAGTAGTTTTTTTTATATTAAATACTAGCTTTTGCCCGCGGCATAGCACGCGTTATTATACCTACAATATATAAACCTTCCTCTTGATTTAATCTAAATATTAAAAGAACTGCATCAAAATCTGTTGTTTAGTTTTAAATATCTAAGCATACATACATGCATGGGAAGAAGGGACAGATGCGGAAAACAGCTTTGTAGTGATGTAGTGACAAATCAATTAATCTAGCTCAAATCTTGAACTGAACAATGCAATTTTGACGAGATACTCGTACAAGCCGAAAACGTATATTCTTTTCCATTTTGTTTCGAACTCTTGTATCGAAAGTGTTTAATTCACCCAAAAGGCCTCTGATTCAACGATAACATTACAACAACGAACATAGGCACCTACTAATTAATATGTTTGCGGACCCACGGAAGTGTCCAGAATTAGGTAAATGCCATTTTTGCAACGGTTATAATTATATTAAAACACTGACCACGGCGGGAGCTGCTTAACTTTACTAATCTAATCGTTAACGAATAGATACCGATACATGTCATGTCCAAGGTACATGCGTTTTATCTGTTCTGAGCTACAATACCTTACCTATGCCTACTCCATAACTTTCCCCGGTTTCCCCAACGTTTAAAAATGTAAAAAACACAAAATCATCTCATTTCAACAATTTAAAAAGTTATCCCAAACTTTGTACGCAGACATGGTGGAATTAAAAAAGAATTCAATTTGGAAGTGTTGGGTGAACTTTGGCTATAACATGCAAATGGGCAAAGTTGGGGCGAGTAGGGGCAAGTCGGGCCAAGTTTGGGCTAATTGCCGCAAGTCTGTCGCGTAGATGTTGGTTAATTAAACGAGATTCCAATGTAAGTAGCTGGTAGATTAACTTTGAGTGCAGATTTAGTGTCTGACGTTGTAGGTTTTATTATCTACCAACCCCCATAAAAATGTCTTTACGACAAAATAAGAGCAGGAGCAGGTGAGTCGAATACTTTCAGGTAAATACTTAAATATATGATTTTTTCATCATTCTCTCGCCTCTTTTTATCTACAGTTGTGCACAGGCCTCTTTTCTAGCAGTAGTGTTATATCTGGTCCAAAAGACAGTTCTGATAACAGAGTATATTTCTGTCTATTCCTTTGACGATCAATCCTGGTCTATTCTATCTAATTACATAAACAACACCCAGTCTAAGTTATAACCGCCTGTCGTCCATGTTCTAAGCAAATTTAATTATATCATCGTAATTCTCAGATATTTACATTTGCTCCATATTAGACTAGACTGGGTAATGTAGACGAAGCCACGAAACACAGCAAGCACCTACAACTACATAAAGCGCACGTTAGTGAGTCATGAAACAAATCCAAGCAGATCAGTCGCTACAGTGTCACCGCGGAATCCGCAATTTGTGCGGGATTTGCACTAAGCCCGTGATGGGGTGCAGACCTGAATGCTGGAGTGCAGGTGACACGACGTAATGTACCTTTTGCTATACGCGATATTTAGATTAATTTATTATACCTACTGGAAAAACTCAAAGTACTTATTTATCACTCCAAATTACGCTTTGGGAAACTGTAAGTGCTGTGGGCAAGTGAACAATAAATAAATAAACATGTAACGTATTTGGATTTATGATAAAAACGCCTGTATGCTGAAAAAGTTTGCGAAGTTGGCGAAGTGTGGATAGCTATTGTATTTTTGAAGGCGTTTATACACTATATATGCAATACAATGTGATATCACATGTTAAAACTATTTCAAGCTAAATCTTTCGTATGTAAGCTTTATATTAAGTTTAACAGATATGTAATAATTAGAACCATTTCATTGTACAGTTATTAGCGTAATACATATTCTACAATCACAACACAGTATTCCGAATGTTTTGAACGCATTTTATGCTTCTGTTTTTGAAATGTCATTGAAAAACTCTAGCTGTCAATGTCACTGTCAAACCAAAATCAAATTTGCGTTGCTTGCAAATGCAAAAACGCGAAGTTTATTTTAGCCTATTTAAAAATTGTTTTTGCAAATAATTAACACATCACGCGACCTCAAGCCATGGCGGGGATGCTGAACAAATTCGAAAACCCGAGCTCCGCCAGCTCAGATAGGTAAACCGTGTGTGATAACCTTTCGAATTGTTTATTTGGCCAGCTGGGTCATGTTACAAAAAGTGTGGTGCGGAGGATGCGTTTTCAGTGTTGACCAACCAGTCATCCTGCGCTCTGTGAGGTGTTCTCACGTGTCGTGTTTTAGTGATAAACAAAATTTTCCTCCAAGTTTCGTGGAAATAACATTGGCTGGATCATAACCTCTGCACGCATTGTGGGTTTATTTTTAGACTATTATTTAGTACATTGGCAGCTTGCTTCACGCTGAAAGGTGGACGCACGTGCTCGGGATAGTGCCGTGTGTCCAAACAGTCGGTGGTGCATGACAGGTCAGGCTGAGGACATGGAGCCTGCTTCCTTGATCATTCCCAACCCGTAAGATATCCGAAATATTGGATAGTTGTCTCAGTGACTAGCAGTGGGCTTTGTGATGCTTCCGTGCTGTTCTAACGCGCATTTCTCTTATTATTTGCTTAGATTTTTTGTTCTAAATGTGTAAAAAAGGATAAGGTACCTTAAAACTGCATGTTTATTAACCAAACACAAATATTCTAGATTATTTTTTCACAACAATGCACTCGAAAATTAGTGACTTAACAAAACAACACAAACATTCAGGAATTGACCTTCATTGATAACAATATCGCGCAAATAGTTTTCGTGTGTAATAGATCCATATCTAGAGATAATGTGTCTGATTATGATAAATTGCTGATATTGATGTCTTTTTCACACCAAAACAAACAATCTAAAAATATTCAAGGCCACCGCTTGTTTTTGCAACATGAAATAAATAGCTTTCATTCACAATATGTGGTTCTATATTTATAACCAATACTTACACCAATACATATACATATAAATTTAATTTCTTTTTACTCAATTATTAACTAGGAAATAGAATATTTCCACTTGCATATTTTTTATACTGCTACCTATTTACTGCAGTTTGATAACAAAGTTAATTCCAGATCATTGACCTCTAGCTCTAGGTATAACACCTACAATATTGATACCAATTATTGACCTTTGCTTTGATATATAGTTTATGGTGTCAAGTTGTAAACATACATTGATTTGTGGGTTTATGTACTCACTGCACATGAGATTGATAACAAACTGTTCTTAATGAGGATATATATACTAAATATATTATATATAAATAGTTACTTAGGTATTTTTTTACTTAATTTAATGTCTTAGAAGCTAATTACTTCACCATAGGTGGTCTATACATATACTGATTAGTCTAAAGTCAATAATGTGCTAAGTTATATTATTTTAATCAGACATCTACTCACTTAGTGATATACCCATTTCATGGTAAATATCAGGCAAACTAATAAGTGCAAGTTTATTTCAAATTGAAAGAGATAGTTTTTGATTTTATTATATGCCAAGTTTACATATGATGTGGTCATAAGCAAGCAGAACTGCATGCATAGCTATAATGCAGCTATCAAGTGCATAAGATATTAAACACAGTTCATAGAGTGACCTCATTCTTAATTGATGGCAGCATTGCTCCGATGGCATCCATTACATGTGGATGTGTAGTTTACTAGCCATTGTGTAGACTTATGTAAATACATACATATGTACAATGCTGATATGCATATTTAATACAGGAGGATATATAATTGACCAGTTTTAACTTTTGATAGTAATTTATTTGATTTTCTTGAGTTCCTGTATGTGCTATAGCAAAAAATCTGGAAAACAAATGGAATGACATTTTAATTTTTTGTTATATTATTATTACAATTCATACAATACAGTAAGTTGAAATACTGCCTTGACTTATTGATTGGTTTTAGTGGCCAATGTACTAACCACAAGCACACTTTCATTTTACACTGACATGTTTACTTCTTGCTTAGAAATGAAAATGAATTTTAGTTCAAAATTTGGCTGGACCTGTGGCTGTACTAAAATTTAAAGAAAATTTATATCAAATTTAGAAACAATGACAATAAAGTTGATCAACTAGCAAATGAAGGATCAATTGCTGGGTATTTTAAAATAAAGTGCTCATTTGTATCAAAATGCATTGCTGTTGTGAATTTGTGGTTGCCATGAAAATAATCTCTTAAATGTTTGCAGCTGAGTTACCAAACAGCAGAATTTTAAATAATAGCATCCATATGCAAGTAGCTCCATGATTTCATATTCATTCTGGAAACTTTCCTCATACTCTATATTCTTATCTCAAGCTTTTTATTTCTTAGAAACACCTAATTATAAAACTAGTGGAAAGAAACATTGTGTCTTTTCTGTCCTTCACAAATAATTACTGTTCCAAGAAAATAATACTCGCTCATTCAAGTTTTTTTTTTATTCTAGGTAATTCTTCTTTGTTTTATTGTTTGCTGTTTGACATGTGGCATCTACACTTAAATTATTTATTTTCTGATACAAAAAGAAAGGGGAAGATTGAATAGCTAGTATATCTTTTTTTCCATGGTGACGCACATTTATTTATGGCTTTGTTATTGGGTGTCCATAAGTCTGTATGGTCCTATAAACTTACCAAATTAGGAAATCAATTTTACTACTTACTGTACTACACAAGGTTTTTTTACTGGACCTTGTGGCCCAAGATAGCCTTGTCTAAAGTCGGTTTTGCGAAAAACATAAAAAGTTATATTCTCCCTGTGTAATAAGAGCGTCGACCGCTAGACACATTATTTCTGTCCTAACCTTTGAATGGTTTACGTCAAACGTAAGTAGTTCACTGTCTGGGAACCACACACGAACCATGCGCTATCAAGGATTTACTGGATAAACTAAATTCCTACTAAGTATAGCTGTACAAACATACATGACCAAAGTCTGAAGTTATATATATATATTTTAGTTATACCTACGTACTGTACGTATCTATAATACTTCAAATTCAGTTGTTACTATAAAATAGTTTAATTTTTGGTAATAACCAGTATAATTCAGGAAAGAAAAAAATAATACGCAACTTTTTATTGGTCTTACAATTCCTTTGTATTATTACAAATACAAAATAGCGTTATTTCTAAAATAGGATACCTACAACTCTTTTCATATACCTATATTTTTCAATCTCTCACTAAAAGACTGAAAAATGACTGATTTTGAGGTCAACACACTGTTATTCCATGATTTGATATTCTGATTAGGTATTCCGTGTAGATTTCAGAGTTCATTACACTCATTCATCACAGATAAAATTATGACGATACGATACATACGAAAAGATTATCGTGAATTGTTTAAGTTTATTTGAGACTCGTAAAAAATACTTATCTCTTACTCTTGAGTCGTATCTCTTCATGACGTCGTGAATCCCACGCAAAATTAATTCGTTGGGGGAGTTCTTTGGGCTGATACATCGTGGTGGGCGCCCAGGTCCTTCTTCGGGTATTGTGGTCCTCAAGCATGTCAGTTTCCTCACGATGTTTTCCTTCACCGTTAACCGAGTGCAAATCCACACTTAACATGAAAATAAAAGCCATTGGTGCAGGGCCGGATTCGAACCAGGGATGAAAAGTCTGGATGAAAAGCGGACACTGGAACCGCTGACCCACACTCGCGTATAAAAAGTACTTATATACCTAAGATCTGAAAATTAAATGAATATCCAAGTCATTACTCTAGCTCGGACAGATAGTCAAATGTTTGTCACTATTTTCCTTCTGTGTTAATGAGAAGTCACAATACAACAAAATCTTAAAAAAAAAAACAAATCTAATACGCAATTTTAAATCTAAAAACTATTAAGTAAGATAGCATCAATAAAATATCCGCTTAGCATCCAATCTATTAACAACGGAGGTCATCTCACCGACCTTCACCTTCTTCATCGTGCTCTTTATCTCGTTTTGTACCGAATCTTACTGGATTTGTTTTGGTCGTTAAAGTAGATGATACCTTTCACTTCATCTATACAATATCAGTATGTCAAATTATGTGTTTTGTTATGAGGAGTGACGTAATATATTACGTCACCAGTTATCGACTACTGTTGAGCATAGGACTCTCTTCTAGCACATTACTTGTCCCGGTCCTGCGCGGATCGAATTTAAGTGCCCCCTTTACATTACATATAAAATCAATTTGAAATACTTTCTCACTGGTCACACCAGCTTAGAGGCATAGGTATATGTAAGTTCATTTAACAATATCTCATTTATGGATGTTTTCATTTTATGCTACACATGGCAATGAGGTATTTGATTGCCAAGTCAGCACCGCTCAAGCAACACCGTACGGACCATCAAAAGCATCGTACACATGCATGGTTGTGGTTGTCTTACGAAATTCGATGTGAATCACTTAGAGATCTGCTTATTTACGAGTATGTGTGCTACGTATGTATCTATACCCTGGTTTCCCCCGAAAAGTGTCATTTGATGACGAACCCGCTAATCAAAGAAAGCAATGTCATTGCTCAAATTGTTTTAAGATTTTTTTCCGACAATCTAGTCTTTAAATCTAGAGACTTTAGATATCTTTGGGGAACTCATGTTAGACCTTAGACAATGTCTAATATTAGTTGAGCTGTAGTCAAACGTGAACCTGTACTATCCCTTGGTTTCCAGTTAGATAGATGTTCTAAAACCCGCGAGTTAATGATGTAGACCACCAAACATATAATAATACTACGTAAAGACCAAAGATGTCATTCTTTTATTAGCGGGTTCGCCATCAACTGTCAACTTTCCCTCCTCGATTACCTCCCCTCTGGTCTCTACAGCTGAGGTATATGTTGCAGCGACACGGAGCTCGCCCTGGAGCTGAACGAGCAGGTGTTCCTGGACGATGAGGAGTGCTCCTCCCGCGCGCCCGCCTCGCCCACCAGCGTGCCTCACGTGAGGCCTTACAGACCTCCTTCCACAGGTACATACTAACTCCCGCGCGCCCGCCTCGCCACCAGCGTGCCTCACGTGAGGCCAGATCTCCTTCCACCGGTACATACTAACCCCCGCGCGCCCGCCTCGCTACCACCGTGCCCCACGTGAGGCCCTACAGACCTCCTTCCACAGGTACATACTAATTTTATTTCTATACTCATTACTATTACTCCTCTTTGTGTCGTGTTCCACTTTACCAAGTGTATTTATTACTTATATTGAAAAAACAAAATATAAAAGTAATAATAAGTGAAAGTTACTTTATCATTGATCCCCAGGTTTGTTGTTTTCGAGAGAAAGTTTACGAATTTATGAAACACTCTGTTGGTCGTCGAGAGTTTTCAAAACTTACTTTTCTTTTTCATGTGTACAAACTGACTGTCTTTGATGTAACTTAAAACTGACACAAATAAATCCTAGCTTGATGCATAAATACTAAACTAAAATAAGTCACTTGTAAAAATCAAATCAAAATTAATCTTCATTTCTGAGTCGTGCCTCTCCAGTTAATTTCATCCACGAAAGACACAATATGCGATTCCTCAAAATCAGGCTTGATTACGTATAGCTCATATAAAGATTTTTAACGTCGCGCTTCTAATCTAACCACACGACCATTGTTTCAGCTCACCTAGCCTAGTTTTCTTGGCTAGTAACAGAGCTCCAACTAGCACAGTAATACATCTTGGCCACGTGGTGTAATGTGTACATAGGTGCACAATCTCAGAGCGATAACATATAATACAACATACATATAAAACAGTGGCGGTGTTTATAAACTCGTATCAAATGTATTGAGGTCGCGACTCGTGACTAACGCGGAGAAATTGTGCGGACATGTGCGTGGCGAGGGATCAATTATACCATAACGTTGTATTTACATACTTCATAAAATGTCTTTAGATTTTTAGGTTACAAATTTAGTCTCGACCACAACATAGGGCCATGTTAGGTCTACTATGTAGCGTAGCACGCATGACTTGATGAAATAATTTTGGAAAAGAGGCTTAGAATTTAGATTGATCGCTCGATATAGTTATATTTTCATATCATGAAAGCATATAGTTACCAGAAATAACGCTATATGTTGCAAAGTTTGCAGCTATATGCAGTGCAGTTTTTATTATTCGTTCCTTACTTGTTATCAGATTAGATAAGAGTCAAACACAAACCCAGCATATTACCGTCGAAAAAGTCGTTAAAAAAGTCGTATGTTGGGAAACTCTGAACCCTTTCAAGTCTTACAATTCTCAAAACAGGAACTTTGTGATTTGTTTTGACAAAATACTGTAACGCTTGGAAAGTGTGAAGGTAGTTAGAATGCGTTATCCGGGAGGTTTGGCTACCTAAGTCTAACTAGAAGGTATTAGGTAGTCGATAAATAAAAGGTTAAAGGTTATTATAAATAATTTATATTCAACTCTTCAAAAGGTGGTAGTCTAACTTTACAATTTTGAATACTTAGGTTTCTTCTTTACTTTAAATTTACATGTAGTTTAAAAAATGATTAGATCTATATATGGGCGCCAGCTTTATCTCAAGGCGATAGAGAAGGAGTACGCTTTTAATTATACCGTTATCCTCAGGGTCGAGGGGAAAAGCCTACACCAGGGTATCTAGTTGCAACCAGTATGTGTTTTAGTATTCAACAATCACAGAAAAATATAAAGGCACCAGACATTATAGATGTCTGGTGTTACCGGCTTAGTGATGGGGACGGAGTCCGAGTGGAGTCACCCGCCATAGAGGGCTGGGAGAAGCAGCGAGTTCTCCCAACACGGTTGGTGACCTCCGGCGCCCCGCGCCCAAAGCACGATGTAGAAAAGTGAGGTTAGGTGTGATGTGAAGTAGGTAGAATGGTGGGCGGCCTAGGCCAGCAGCTTTAGACCGTGTAGATGAGTTGTAGAAGGAGTGAGTTTGCGAGAAACTTAAAAAACCCTGTTAACAAACAGTTACATTTATTATATGTTCCGCATTAGAGGGTAGATGGTATCTGCGCGCACCGCACTTATGTCGTAAAACTTACCCAGAATCTGGGGTTTTTCTCCTTACAGACCAGCGGCTGCGTGCTAGGATGAGGTCCGCAGGCCTCATCGACCAGCACTACCTCCAGCAGACAGCAAATATCAAACAGCCTACGACAAGAAACGTGGAAGATTATTCCCGGTGAACAGAATCTTTCACTGATCTCTTTTTCTCGAACACTCACCAACAACGAGGGAGTTCCTATGTACGGAGCGTGGCGAATTGAACGAACTGCTTGTTCCGGGGTCTAGGGGTGGAATCTCCATCTCCCAGACCCGGCCTACATTTTTCTTGCGGTGCGCGTTTCTTTCTGTTGAGTCACCTTTCACGTCTCTCTGACAGATTAAAAAAAATTACAATTCGACACTGACATTGACAGTCGCAACCCAAAGACGCATAGGCATCTTTGTTTTGCGACTGCGCAACGTATCGACATTTAGCCATTTTGGACTAAATGAATGAAATGAAATGAGGGGTTACACAACCTATGTTTGTAAACACGCTAGTTGCGCCGACTACCGAGCGGTTATTTTCAGATAATAATGACTTGTTTACTACGCCCTATCGCAGCAGGTTCAACACGTAGATTAGGACGTAGGTTCAACACAAGGTATATTAATGGCGAAATAACTGTTTTTTTCTTTCCTTGATTTTATATAAATAGTTTAATAATGTTTTAACTGTTTTAAATTAGTTTTGGGGACTTTGTATAGTAAACGTAAAAATGAACCATATGAACTCTGGTGTTAAGAGTTTTCTAACCTCCCTAAGGTCTTTTGATATGACTTGACTTAACAAACAAAGTAAAATGTTTTTCAATGTATCATTATATTACGTTTGCGTTTAGCTAATTCTCTGAATCTGCAAAATCTCACGAGGTTTCAGTTCTATCTTTTAAACAAAAAATACAATTTTATCTATCGTGGCTGCAATATGTAATACCCGTGGCCTGATACTATACACTCCATGGAACAATACAACATGGCTCGGTGTAAAAACGTCTTCCTTACAATCTCATGTACCTGGGTACGAACCATACTTCACACCCACTTCTATTCAAGCTATATTATATGTGCATTTGCATTCTTTTAGCAGAGAAGGAAATCATTACCTATAGGGTTGATATTATTTACTTGCAATGCTTTAGGTATACAAATGAGACCCAATTGCAATGACACCATGACTGTCATATTTCCTTGGCATCACGCCATAGATCATGTGACACCGTGACCATTCACCATGGCAATCATACCGAGGTAGTCAAAACAATAATTTACCTTGAACTTGAGCGGTGTATGTCTTGCTTGATGCTTCATTATTCATGATACAAGAATTACCTATGATAATGTTACACTAAACATATTCATGTTTTGACCACCCATGTTTTCTGATCTTCGAATGAGAGTAAATCTTCTTCTTATCGAATGAGAGTAGCCAACTCTGGTGTCGAGAGTTTGTCAATCCGCCCTGAGGGCCTCTGACATGGCTTTATTTATGGGAGTAGATAAGTCAGGTAGAGTGAATTTTCAAACTGTCGTTACAAAAGATAAAGATAAGATAAGATAAAGAATCTTTATTGATAATGTAAAGTTGTAACATACATAGGTATAGGTATAAGTACTAATATCACAGAATATGCTACACAAATTACAATATCTCGTCAAATTGAATTTATAACATTTAGTTTTATAAAATTTTAGAAGTTACAATGTCTAGTTTTATTAATAAAATAATGAAATTTTTTGTTATTAAAATCATGTCAAACATAATAATAGGATACATGAATATGATCGTAATTCAATAAACTAATAACTAATCAACGATTAACTATACTTGGTTGTATAACACTCTACGACTCTCGAAACGATGCCACTACGATGTGCTTCGCTGTTCATTTCAAAATTGTCTATAATGCTCTATTTTACATAACTAGTACCTGCCTATCACCAGAATTGATAAACCTAAGAATTTCGTCTAATAGTTAACTCTAATGCCAGCAATCGCCGAGAGAGGCTGTTGTCAGTAAGCAAGAGTTGATACTCTCGGAGGTATACTTGTACAATGTATTTATAGCCACAATAAAAAGCCAGTTTTAAGTTATAGAGTCATGTGATTATGAAATATCATTGGTTTCCGCGGCCGCCCGGCCGGCTGGTTACCGTGACGTATCCGCGGATGCTAATTCTTACAGAGGCGACACTGACCGGGAAACAATTTAATTGTCCTTGCTTCGTTACGGACGTAATTCGTGGTCATGTGGAAAGCAGTAGCTTGACTTGCTAGAATTCGATTATTTTATGATAAAAATCTACACGAAAAATTATTTATAAAAAAACAGCTTGATAAACAGAACTTAGGGTTGTACAGAACTACAAATCAGGTGAAATGAGACACATGAATAATTTAGTAAAACATGTATGAAAGGATTGTATGTCAATCAAACAGACACTCTTTTTATACAAGTTGCCTAAAATATAAAACTTAGCGTAGGTTTGTTATTTTTCAAAAATAAAGAGTAATTCTATGGTTTCAATCAATCAATCAAATATACTTTATTGTACACCAAAAAAAGAACATAATTAACATAAAGGTGGAAGGTAATCAGGGACATTGGGCGACCTTATCACTAAAGTGGTTTCTTTTTTGGAAAGATTATAAACTGACTGTAGCTAACTACGCAACAGTTTCAACATACTATTAGATTACGTTTTATCGGTCATTATTATAAAAAATAGCCGCCGATGCCAAAAAAGATCTATCGCACAATTATACAGTACAGCTGTTCCGCAGGCCGGTGACCCCGAGGTCACGACCGAGCAAGGTCACCGTGACCGCGTCTTGTCGTGAGCTCGACTACTGTCTGTCGCTCCACTGCGCACGGAACCTATTGTGTCTAGTAGCGGCCAGAGCACGTTAGTTACCGATCGACTCGGTTCGGTTATACTATACTATAGTAGTTGGTGTTGGTAGTGTTATTAACGGTGAACTAATGAGTTGTCAAATTCATGTGAAAAGTTGTATTGACGGTGAGCTAAATATAGTTTATGTACTATTTCTAGTTTAGTTTTATACATAAACATACAGTAAAAAATATTAAATTATTTCCTACAGATTTTGTGAAGTGAGGTGGAAGTGAGTTTTGGAGAATACAAAATTCAATACTAGAGAAAAAACACTTGATAAATCTTGGTATTACTTGTGAAACTTGACTTTCGGTTGTATGCGGTGCAACAGTTTGCGTGTTTGAAATTTGAACCAGCTGTGTCTATGATAGAGGTAAATAGAACTAGCATAGTTGAACTTTTATCACATATGTGATAAATTAAATATAAGCTACTTATATTTTCTCGTTGTAGGTAATTTCTGATGGCTGTCACTGTCAAATAAAAGTTATTAAAGTTTTGATACAATAAGCACCTATTAGAATAATAATACAAACTTAACATATATAAGAAAAAAATATTAAAGTTAAATACCATATAATACTGTGACTTATCTTGAATCATAGCTTCTACCAAGTTTAAGCTGTCATTATGCACACAAGATATACTTATATTTACAGCTCTGCATATTATCTAGGACTTATTTATGAGTTAGTCATTGTAAAAGTCTAGGTGAATTATTTAAATTATCGCACTCGGTTTATTAGTTACGGTGAAGTGAACAGACATGGAATTTATATTTTTTACTTAGACAAAAACATGCCTATTTTGTAGGTAATAATAATAATAATATAATTGTCCAACCAAAAAAATCGACAGCGAAATCTGATAAAATATGTGGTTTAATGATAAATTAAAAACCTAACAAAACACACGGGATGAATAGAAGTTACGCTACTTTTATTTACACCTTCATATTGAAATAGCAGAATTAAGTCGTTTCCAAGATGTAAATACCAAGGTGAATTTGAAGTTGTAATATGAAAATTATAATTTCGTAGCTCATGACTTATGCCTCTGACAATAAAACAGATAAACTTTCTCTAACTTCAATAATACCCTGACAAAAACTCACGCTTGGCGAAAACTAATCAACAGCCATCCTGTCATTGTCGATTTAAGAAAAACATCCTATATATATTTTCTGTATTCTAGGTTCAAATATCCTGAAGTCGCCGCGCGCGCGCCGCGTGCGCACCACATCCATGTCGCAGTCCAACAAGAAGACCACGGCGGAGAGTATACTTCATGCAGATAGACGGACCATATACACGGCGGGCAGACCGCCCTGGTACAACTGTACCGGAGGGCAGGAGGTCGAGCCCTTTCTTATAGGTGAGACTTACTAATTCATGAGATAGAAGAACAACTACTTGGCCAATTTTGTTAAAATTCACCTAAACATACCTAGCAGAGTATACTACTTGTGTGCAAAATTACATAAAAAAGGACTAAAGATACGTGAGTTATTGACGAAAAATTATACGTACTTGCTTCGCTCGATCATCAAAAGAATAATATTTTAATATTAAAACTTTCGTGAGACATTTTATCAATATATTAACTAAACGGTTTTCACTCACGTGTAAATCGCGTAAATTGTTTACGCGTTTCGGATGTTATGACATCCATCTTCAGAACGTATGTCATTGGAACTTTAGATCTAGATACGGTCAGTTTTGTGTGCGCCGGTACATCGGTCGATGTTGCTGTCCCTGATGAAGCAGTGGAGCGACCCGAGGACGAAGCGGCCGGGAGTAGTATAGTAACATCGCCTCGCCTCCACCCCCACCACCCCAGGCCCCCGCGCCCGTGTCCCGGTGGGCCGCTCGCGCGGCGGCGCGCAGTCTGCGTGCTGCCGCGGTCCCAGAACTTACGTTCTGAAGATGGATGTCATAACATCCGAAACGCGTAAACAATTTACGCGATTTACACGTGATTGAAAACCGTTTAGTTAATATATTAAAAGAATAATAGCTGAGCTAAAAGTATGTTATCTTTTGTTAGATTATAAACAAAACTACTTATCTACAATGTCGTTTTAAATAAAGCAAGAGATGCCTACATCGCAGACAGAAAACAAAAGTCGAAAAGACTTCGGTCAATGAAAAATAATGCTAGATAATTTTATTGCAAATCAGAGAATTTGTACTCAATTAGTGTAAAGCTTGACGCAACGTAGTATACGGTCTAGCGCGCTTGATTAGGAGAAACCGATGCAATCACGACATTAATTAAAGCAGTAAAAGTGAAGTTTGTTTGTAAACTCAATCACAAGTTTTTAGAGTAAAAGAAAATGTTGTTTATAAGTTGATTGCAAAGTGTCTTACAGGAATATGCGGTGCCAGCGCGTCGGGCAAGACCACGGTGGCGGCGAAGATCATTGAATCTCTCAACATACCATGGGTCACCATCGTCAGTATGGACTCGTTCTACAAGGTGAGTGCTTCATTATTATTTTCTTGAAAACAATCTGTAAGAAAAAGCAATATTTTGTCAAATCAGGATCAGGAACTGGTGCTCATATGATCAAGTTCCATTCTAAAATAACAATAGGATCATATGAAAAGAGAAGTTATTCATTGTTTATCTATCGGGGAATGTTATTAAAAGGTAAATATAATTCAAAAAAATTACAAAACGTAACAATTATGCATATGCAACGTTAGCGGTTTATACAGATTTTCAGTTTCATTTAAAAACCAATTAAACCATCCTTCAATGCTTGATTCATTGTTTAGTAGCACAGAACTAACTTCCTTACTCATGACACTTTATGTCCATATCAATTATACACATACTATTTGGCACATAAACCAATTGCTCTCGTTGATTCAATAGCTTTTAATTTACATCCATAACACTGGCTCAATTGATGTTATTGTTCTTTAAGAGGACAAAATTTAATTTATGTACGTTACAGTTGATTAATAATAATCATTTATGTCTTGTCCGCCTGTCTAATAATAATTTGAGACTGTCATTTTACAATGAACGTGGCATGTGTTGAAAAATATCACACCTTAGACATGAACTCATAGATGGTTTCCACTACCTACTATTTTTTTACAAGTTATATAATAATATTTCTTAAATTTTAAAATATTGCTAAAAGTTGATTATCAAAGTTTCCGAGCACAGCAAAAGAGTTACGTATAGCCTAAGAATCTTTACCTGTTTCTGGATTTCACGCGTTGCCAGTGCCATAAGATATAACTTTGTCCGCCAGTTTCATTTTGTATTATCTCCTCCCCCTCGTGTCGTATTCCTCATAACTGAGGATCGTGACTCCCGCTAAATTATTTCATTGGGTAAGTTTTCTTGCGCATTACATCTCTGAGGGCGAACGGATCCTTTCCACTTCGATCCTTTCACTTATTACACTCTACAGGATTTGACTAACACTATCAACATTCCCCAGGTACTAAACGAGAAGCAGCACCAGGCGGCGACTCGCAACGAGTACAACTTCGACCACCCGGACGCGTTCGACATGGAACTGCTCACCGACGTGCTGCAGCGACTGAGGGAGGGCAAGAAGGTGGAGGTGCCCATCTACAACTACGTCACGCACTCGCGGGAGAATAGGACTGTGAGTGTGGCTGTCTGTATTGCATACTACTTCACCGCCCGGTCGCGTTCGTATGTTATTATCGGCCGAAGAATCTAAAGAGTCGATCCTTTTTCTTAGTTTATCTACTGTTCCATGAAAAATTTCACATTCCATTAATTTCTGAACAAAGGCCTCTCCCAAAGTACGATATTTGGTCCAAATGTGTGCAGCTTTATTTTGCATAGACTTAAAATATATAATCCCTCTCCAGAAAACCATGTACGGCGCGAACGTGATCATCTTCGAGGGCATCCTGGCGTTCTACAACGCGCAGGTCACCTCCATGCTCGATATGAAGGTGTTTGTGGACACTGACGCGGACATACGACTCGCCAGGAGACTGAGGAGGTGAGTGTGGAGTAGATTTACTGAAACTAATAATATGTACCTCAATTTATTTTATAAATCAATTTAAAAAACATCAACGCAACTCGAGATTTCTTCCCTGAGTCCAGTCAAAATCATGTGACTATATAACTTAAACCAGAAATGACGTTAGAGGTAACTTATTTTCTCGATTCCAGTGAGAGCGTGTAGAACTGTCAAATTTAAAGTAGCTTACGAACAACTTTACAGGTTACCCGAGATGTAGACCGATTTGATCACGTGATCTTGAGTCGAGTCGAAGATCATTCGTAACAAACTTACGATAAATAAACGAGCTATTTATCTTATTGGCTTAATGGCTTAATACTATATCCTTAGCCTCTTAACGTGTTCTTATTATACTCTGCTGGAGTATAGTATTGTTCTCGTTGTCCAGAGACATAGTCCAGCGCGGGCGGGAGCTGGAGGGCGTGCTGAAGCAGTACATGACGCACGTGAAGCCAGCCTACCAGAGCTACATCGCGCCGTGCATGGCGCACGCAGACATCATCGTGCCGCGCGGCGGGGAGAACAAGGTCGCCATACACCTCATCGTGCAGCACGTGCACAAGCAGCTGCAGCTGGTCAGTACAACACTAGCAACACTGCACATACACACACCACGTGCAGCCCGCCTACCAGACCTACATTAGCTTTCTAGAAACGTTAAGATAATTATTATTCATATAAACGACGAAAATAGACGAAGCGAGAGTCTACTTTCTGTTTCTGCCACCGTAGAGATGAGGTATTAAAACGCGAGCGGATAGAACGTTTGACTTTAAAAGCCCAGTTAAAAATAAAATAAAGATCAAATCACATCTAATGGCAGCTTATTTGTTTCAGCGTGGTTTCAAAGTACGCGAGAAGTTGGCGATTGGTCACATCGGACAGCCCGTGCCAGACTCACTGTTCGTACTCAAGAATACACCGCAAGTAAGTACAATGTTTTTTCTTCAGCCAATTGAAGTGAGACTGCATGTAGTCACTCAAAGTAGCTCGCAGTTAGTGAGCGGTATCTTCTCTCACTTGGTATGAGTCCCGTGTCAGGGGGGGAGGGTCTTTTAGTACCAAACAATTTCTTCAAGAGGTCCAGGACCAATAAACTCACGTGATCTCGAGCCGAGTCGAGAATATCTCGAGGTTGCGTTGAAAAATTCGGGTGTTATAGTCAATTTTAATTTATTTTTTTAAATAAGCGAGTGTGGCTCATTGTCTCCAGTGTCTGCTGTTTATCCAGACGTACCCTGGTTCGAATCCGGCCTTACACCAATGACTTTTATTTCATGTTATGTGTGGATTTGCACTCGCTTAACGGTGAAGGATAACATCGTGAGGAAACCGATATGTTTGAGGACCACAATATCCAAGGACATGTGTCTTCCGTAGAATGACCTGGGCGCCCACCACGCCAGAATCGTGCCACCACCACAAATAGACTAAATTTTACTAAAATTATTTTGTATTTTTTTTATTATTATTTGATTATCTCTATGTCCGCAGGTGCAAGGCCTGCACACGTTCATCCGCAACAAGGACACGCCGCGCGACGAGTTCATCTTCTACTCCAAGCGGCTGATGCGGCTCGTCATAGAGTTCGCTCTCTCGCTCATACCCTACTCGGACTGCACCGTGCACACCCCGCAGGGGTTCTCCTACACCGGTCAGTAGTGTGCGCTCACTACTAGTACTACATGCTGGTATATTCTACTCGAGCGACACTGTTCTTTTTTTAAAACGAAATAGGCTTACTTTTATCTATAGCCTGCCTGATGATAAGCACCACTATAGTCTAAAATGTAGCTACTGTGACCCGAGGAGGATAAAACTGAAACTGACTGAACTGGAATGATTGGCTCCCTCGAAGGATGCTGCCGAAACACTATATTAGACGCTTGGCAACAAATTTCTTATTCAGATGGTAGCTAAAAAAGAAAATATGTGCAAAAGTAAGTAAGTTCGTTTAAAAGCGGCGGCCAAAATCGTTCAATTTTGAAGTCATACATTTTTAAAAAAAGGGCCTTCTACGTGGTTTAATGACTGCATGACGTGTTCATTATATTAATATAATATGTATGTATTAACAGGTCGTAGATGCGACGTGGAGCGCATCTGCGGTGTGTCCATCCTGCGCGCCGGAGAGACCATGGAGCAAGCTGTGTGTGACGTCTGCAAGGACATCCGCATCGGCAAGATACTCATACAGACCAACCAGCAGACGGACGAACCCGAGGTATGTTGTATGTATACATGGTATCTGCGGAGAGACCATCCTGCGCATTTATACATATGCGGTGTGTCATGGAGACAATCATGAGACCATGGAGTTAGAAACACGGCAGAACGGATCGTCGTGATTTTGTTATATATGTCACCGAAAATAACAAGATCTTGTTATTTTTCGGTGACCTAGATATACATAGCTAATATAAGATCTTGGGGTGACATAGGCAACTTTTTATTCCGAGATAATGCGAGCGAAACCGCGGGTGTCCCTATATTACTCCCGACAAGTGACAAATCACAAAAATCGCCATCGTTGAAGTGTGAAGAAGAAACGAACCAATTAAACCACTTTGTATACACAATGTTATACATACTATTATTAACCGACTTGGAGGTTATCAATTCTTCTGAAAGTTGGTTTTTCTCGTTGCAGCTGTACTACCTGCGTCTGCCGAAGGACATCAAGGACTACCACGTGATCCTGATGGACGCCACGGTGGCGACGGGCGCGGCCGCCATCATGGCCATCCGCGTGCTGCTCGACCACGACGTGCCCGAGGCGCGCATCTCACTCGTGTCGCTGCTCATGGCGGAGATCGGCGTGCATTCTATCGCGTACGCGTTCCCGCAGGTAATACACTGATACAGGTGACATAGCTACACAAGCAGGGTATATTGCAGTCCGCGTTGTATCCAAATTCACTGTATGTAGGTACAAATTAGAAAACGCGACACTGTAGTAGGAAACTAGCCAGGAAGCTACGAGCGTTACGACCATAGAGTAATATAATATACCAGGAATAGAGAGCCATCTAGTGCAATTTTAATGCCAATCAAATTGAAGCGCCCTCTGTATTTCTTGACCAAAAACAATATTGTATATATACATACCTAGTAATACTTACGAGTACGTATATATACCTACTATAGCCTAAAATATAAATACAAAACCTACCTACATCTTGCTCCTTACATATATATGTTAGAAGTTAAAATAAAACTAAGATAACAGAATATTATTTTACTATTTTGTAATATTAATAATTATGTCTTTAGTACATATTAACTTTGCACCGACATTTTGATTGTATCGTCACCAGTAGTATTACATTATAGTATTTTCCCGGCTAACATTGGACACCAACTGTATATTATCACATTAAAAGATACTGTAGCACACTAGTTGTTGATATGAATATGAAGAAATCACAAAATAAAACACAAACAAATTCGCAAAAGATCTTGGATTTTTAAACTAAAGTTTTCAAAAATTATTTTTCAAACGGCAGTCAGTGTCACTTGTAATTGACTTTTTTTTTCCTTCTTTGGCTTTAACTTTGCATGTTTTTTTTTACTAAAGCGACATCTACTATTTTATTTGCGGTTAAGAAATATAGATTAGCAGCACTGTGTTTCTATATTTGCATTTTGTTCTAAGTTTTACCCCCCTGGTTACGACTATCATAGAGCCTAGCTTACTTACTCCAATATATTCGTGATTAAACAGTCCAATCAGGGCTATGATACCAACGAAATATTTTAAAAACATATTCTTATTGGTTGAATTAGGGGCGATGAGCGCCATCTAGCGAGCGCGTTTGTATAAATAAATTGAAATATAAATAACTATTGTAGACCAAGTTCCATATAGTAGATAACATAAAATTGACTTCTTTCCAGGTAAAGATAGTAACCTCCGCCCTAGACCCTGAGATCAACGAGAAGTTCTACGTGTTGCCTGGTATAGGCAACTTTGGTGATCGCTACTTCGGCACCGAGCCTACCGACGACGAGTGACCACCGGGGGCGACCACTCACCTGTGACCACCGGGGGCGACCACTCACCTCACCACACCTCGGTCGGAACTCTGACTGTGAGAATATTGAAAGTTGATAGGTAAGACGTCAAGAGCGAATCGTTATGGAAACTTTAAAGTAGAAAACACTCAAAAATTAAGAAATAATAAAAAAGATCGCAACCTGACTAATTTGTGGAGATTTATTTAAAACAACAAAGACAATATCAACTAGTCATATTCATGTTCATATTGCGACCTCCTAGTTATATCCTAAATTTGGTATGATGGGTAACTATCTTCCTGATCTAAACCTTGCATATGATGTCATCATGCAATATGAAATTATTAATTTTTGTGTTTTTTAAATCTTAAAGTTTGTATGATAATTCGATCTAGCGTCCCTGCAAATTGTACCCCAACACGACACTCTTAGTCGATGCGTGCTTCTCTTATATTATAGTGTGTATTAGCTTAATTAATTAAATATGTCGAATACGCTGGCAAAGATTCCTAAATATATAACATATTTAGACAGATAAAGCAAAAATATAAGTATGATTTGTAAGAAACAATGAAACTATGGTACTGTTTATTTAAATGGCTCTATTTTGCCATATTATAGCAAGCAAGAGATAAAGATCAGACCTTTGCAAACACGTATTTTTTATCGAGTTTCAAATTAAATTCTTTCTTTTATCCGTCAATAATACTCAATTTTTGAGTTACTTAAAAATTAAGGAAACATTTTAATTATTGGAAACTTACTTATGTCGTATTAACTGTTGTTCTGTTGTGAACTAAATGTACTTAGATTATAATTATTGCACGAAATTGGTGTTTTGCAAAATGTTAGGTACTTATCAATGTACTTATGATTAGTAACTTATAATTTATGTATTAAAATAGTATAGTAGTAACTGAACTGCTTAAACTGATAAAATATCGTTTGTGTATGATATTTAAAGTTTTCATGGTATTTCAAGTTTTTCGGTTTCACAGTTTGAACAATAGTATGCTGAAATAAATATAGAGAGGAACACCCATATCTTGCGATTAGTACAGTGCAAGGCAGTGCAAACAGGATAAGTTTAGAAATTCAAAACTTGACATACATGACAGGTGGAATGTGTAACTTCGATGCTCTTCATTGTTCACTATGTTAAAAAACTTCATAATTCAGCATACATATTTGATTTCTATGAGTTAGGATACCAGTTAAAACTCTTCCATAAACATTCTCGAATTTTAGTACAGTACACCATCTTCATATTAACAGATCATTTTACCCATATATTTTATATGCTACTATAATAATAATCCGAAGTAAACCGTGGTGCTTTTATGATACGAGAACTAAGTGTTCCGATACCATTAGACTTAAAAATAAAATAAATACCTTAAGGGGCACTTTCTCAGGTGTAGTTTCAGAAAAATATTTAGTAATTGTATGAATGATCTGAAATCAAGAAATTATTCTTTTAGGTCTATTCAAGCTAAGAAAAAATAACCTTTATGAATTATTTCCTTATTTTCCTATGTTTCTTCTGAATTTCATTGGATAGCGTCCCCTTAAAAGTTCATTCCCAAGTATCGCTGCCAGCTTTTTATAAACTCAGTATTAGGGAATTATGTTTTTTTATATATTGTTTATATTATCTGTATATATTAGCGAATTGGACTGTAAATTATTTGAAGAAGTAGATCGGAATTATCAAAATTGTTTGATATTATTGTAATGTTTGTTCGGAAACTAGAAATGTGGTGTAACATTTCCACCCGGTTGTCATTTACTAGATTTCGAACGTTGTATTTCGTACAGTTGTTGGTAATTTACGTAAAACTTTTTAAGGGCGGGTTTAGTACATTAATGTCAAAAACATGTGTACTTCAAAACTTAAAGAAATTCGCGAAATTACCTGATCCTCTGATCGTGATGTGATATACATATGTATTGAGCAACGAATAATTATTTATTTTGAATGTAATTAATCCGCCCCTAAAATTTTTACCGTAAGTTACCTTCTCGTATATTTCTTAGTCGAAATCGGTTTATATTTTAATGTATAGATGTTTAAATTAATTTATTGTGCAGTATTTGAGTACTGTTTGTAGATTTTAATTTGATATTTCTAGTGATTTTTTTCTCGGACTTAAATAAATGCGCTTAGTTTTGTTCCTTAAGTCGCACGTAAGTAGCAATATTATGTTCGATTGCATTTTAGACTGTATTTTCAACTTGTTAAGGTTTTTTTTTAGACTTATGTAATATGTATGTTGCGACGAAATTGTCAAAGGACTGTTACAGATATGTATCCTACTTAATTAAGGAGCTAATTTAGTGTAGGTTTATATTGATATACAAACAACCGTTATGTATTATATATGAGTTTATAACACAGACATACAACAAAATAAACTATAAAAAATACTAATTGGATTAAAAAACTTTCTAATGTAATAAAACTGTACCTACGTGTACAGTTTAACAAAGAGATAGGTAATAGTACATTGTTCACCGAGAGGTGGAAGTGACCGATTACCGTCGAGGGTGTCGTTTGAATACACGAGATCGGGAATCGCACTTTCTCTCGAGTGATACATAGTGCTTTATACTACACCTAACGGTACTTATCATTTTGATAGTTTTATTTTACTTTCTACGAAAACTGAATCCTCAAGGCTCAAACAACACACAAATTGAAAATGGCGCCAATGGAGTCTGCAATTTTCACATGTTCTTTTTTCAAATTGTTTGACATCATCCAACACACAGCTAGTGGCCAGTGTCATTTTGCGAACTTGGAGATAAAAACTCACTGTAAAAACTTTTTGGCTTTTGATATTTAGGTTACCGGCGCATAGTCTTACCCAAAATTAAAACACGTTAGAAATGGATTTTCATACACTTTTCTCTCCCGCTCAGATGCGTTTTCTCCCCGCATATTTGTTCGATATGCAATGACGTACTTTCTACCGTAAATTTGATAAAGTATCAAGGTACTTTCCGAGCAGGTGTAGTATAAACATATTTATTTTATTGTTTTATGTCTGTGCTAAAAATATTGTTCATTGCACTAAAATATTATGTAAACTTTACATACCAGCTGCATAGATTTTACATCGATAAAATTATTTTAAAAAGTGCTTTTGGGTTTTGCAAGTAGGTACTAAAATTGTATTCTTGCCCATTATTATCTGAGCTTCTAAAATATTAAAAAAACATTTGAAAAATAATTTGTCTTCTTCGTACTCCTTAGTTAGCAAAGTTTTTAGTAAGCAAGTCAACAGGATCTTTCTTTTTTTTTAATATTGTTTTAATGTATGTTTTCGCGCCGTGTACTTCTAATGCACAATTTGTGTATCATATAATTATGTAATTGTATATTGTATGTAGTGAATAAGTCGCTGTGAACATACAAACGAAAAATACAAAAAAATAAAATCTGAAAATTATGATGAAAATATAAAATTATTGAAATACAGATGTGTCTTTTATTGCAAGTTTTGTAGATTTGTGTTACTGGTGGGTGTTTAAGGTAGAAATGACTCTGGTTATCACAGGAAGCAAATGAAATGCGGGTTGTCACTGCAAAGATGTATTGGTGACTGGGGATTTGACTTACTGCTATGACAGATCTTATATTGTACACTTACTTGAGCATATTAGCCAACCAGTTACTATTTCCACTTTTTGTAATGCAGGCTTTACTATAATATTATATACATATTTAGATAATGAAAGCACTTACTACAGGATATACAAATGTGCACAAGTTACCTTATATAATTATTTTGTCTTCAGGGTTATTGTATTTAGTGCAAAATAAAACAAATTAATCTTCAAAACATAATTATATTTACTGGCGGGCATCTCATACACACTATGTAGTAGGTTTGAATATTTTACCCTCGAATGAACTAGTATTAGGTCAGATATGTTCGGAAGTGTCGAGGTACCGCTGGAAAGCCAGCTCCATGTGACGATGTTTGGATGCTGCGTCGGTGGTAGTCGAGTGGTTCTTTCTGTAATTATAAAATAACTATGTAATTATTTGTTATTAGTAATAAACTATTTGAACAATATTATTTCTGAATTCTTTTAATGTGAAGATATGTATATCAACAAATTAAATTCGAGTACTTATACATATATAGTAGTAATCTATACTAATATTATAAAGCTGAAGAGTTTGTTTGTTTGTTTGAACGCGCTAATCTCAGGAACTACTGGTGCGAATGGAAAAAATATTTTTGTGTTGAATAGACCGTTTATCGAGGAAGGCTTTAGGCTATATAACATCACGCTGCAACTACTGGGAGCGGAAACAATGGAAAATGTGGAAAAAACGGGGAAAATTATACATTATACATATTATAAAAATACCTATGTGTGAAAGAATTATTCCTCTTGAAATGATCTAACAAAATGTCCGCAACAGTATATGTCTATCTTTTAAGATTAACTCACTAGAACCGTTTTTATAATAATAACTATTCTACGCGGACGAAGCCGCTGGCACAGCTAGTAGTTAAATATAAATAAGAATCTCGGATATACATTAACACTGGTCGTGATGATCAGAGCGTGATTTGAAAGCACATTTTGCCATTCTCTTTAATCAGTCCTACGATTTCTAAAGCACCTTTTGCATCAGTTATCACTTCTTGATTTTTCTCAATATTCGGTCCTAAGACCGTGAAATTTATGTATGATCTTACTTGTAATAGTCCTCGCACTCCTCCATAGTGACGTCACCACTCAGCACGCGCGACCCGAACCCGCTGTTATACGACAAGTACTTTTGCTGCAAAGGACATAAAATAGGACAGTAATTAAATCTAATATTATGACTCATTAAAGACGGAGATAGGCTTGTGGTCTATTTCACCACCAAAAAGAAAAAGGGCGACGTTCACAAGCGACACTGTGGTTGATATCACGTGTCGTGATGTTCGTGCAGCACTGACTAAGCCTGCACGTACAGCACTGACTGACCTGCACGTACAGCACAGACTGACCTGCTCGTGCAGCACTGACTGATCTGCACGTACAGCTCTGACTGACATGCATGTACAGCACTGACTGACCTGCACGTACAGCACTGACAGACCTGCACGTACAGCACTGACAGACCTGCATGTACAGCGCTGACTGACCTGCAGGTGCTTGCTGAGGAGTAGGTCCGTGTGCAGTGAGTGCGCGTGTCGCAGCCCTCGGGCAACTGCCTCCATGTACTGCATGTAGCGCGAGCAGCGGGCGCGGGGCTCCAGCCACCTGCTCTGCAGCTGCAGGGAGATGCCGCCGGGGGGCGCCGCGCCTTGCTCGATGATGCATTTCATCATGAGAGTCATCCGCTTGTTGTCAAACGGATCAATTTCGTCTGTGATCGTGATGCCACCTAGCATGTTGTATCTGAAAACAAAATTATGATTATTGCAACTTCCATTTTCGCGATAAAAAATTAGACCATTGGATAGTGCTGGGATTATTGGGGGGGTAGCGTTATGTGGTTTTCCATACACAGAGTGTTACTAGGGGGGTGACATGTTACTCACACGCTGGCCATGTACACGTGGTGCAGCGGCGGCGCGCACACCCGGTACGCACGCTCCGCGCCGCGCGCCGCGTGCAGGCAGCTCGTGCAGTCCCACAGGTAGCGGTGCACGCGGGACACCTCCGTCCCGAGGTGCGCGGGAGGGGGGGAGTACGGCATTATTAGGAGCTGACATCTGAAAGGAAAAGAGAGAATACGTTTAGTACAGCAAAATCTGACAAATTATACCAGAAAACCTTATGTATTACTAGAATGTAGGTCTATAAACAACACAACCGCACCTCAGTCAAATACTGATAGCACGGGTCTACCAGCGCCAATATTCTGTTGCTTCTAGCGGTGACGTTACGCACAATTAGTGTGGTCATCTAATATTAGAGTACACGAGACATTCGTAGGAGGGAGGGTCAAATCAAAACACCCTTCATACACGGCCAGAGCACAGAACATTCAGTTCTATGCGGTTAATATTCAAAGAACTATATTACTCACCTATAATTCAGTCTATCCTTATACTCCGCAGTCAACTTCAACAGTTTCCCAAACAGTTTGACCTCCTTATGTACGTCGGTGTCGAACACGCTGCCGTAGCCCTCCCTGCACGGCCACAACAGGAAGCACTCCGCACTGAGCCGCTGGGACACTTCCAGACACTTCTTGATCTGTGTCGCGGCCAGAGTGAACGTTGATACGTCGCTGCTTGTGAACGCTCCTTGAGCATATCTGGAACATTACATTAGGCGATTAGTAGGTATTATACAATAAGTTCAGAAGAGAGAAACAGCTTTACGAGCAAGATGTTCTACGGAAGCTATGAATAAGTAAATGGTCCGAAGACAGACCGCGGCGGCAGTTTCTCAATTTTGGTAATCGTGAGTGATTACCGTATTCCATTATCTAGAACGAATCCCATGTTATAATATACCTACTCGTCCCTACCTGGGGTGCGAGTGCAGGTCGGGTGCTATCCACAGCACGGTGACGTGGTAGCGCTGTCCCATCTCTACGATGTACTCCACCATCTCGTCCCAGTGAGCTCGCATCTCCTCCCAACTCTCCGACCAAGGGATTAGATCTGAAGAAGATACATCAAGACATTTAGATAATAAGTAAGCACTACAAATGTTTCAAATACAAGTAGATGCGTAGATAAGTCCACGTCAACTAATCAACCCGCAAAACAGCGATACCAGCGATATGCATAGAATTATCACACTTCACACTAATATTATAAAAGCAAATATTCTTGCGTGTTAAGTGTGTACGTTGGCCATTTATTACCGAATCAACGCGGGTACAACCGCGGGATGCTGCTAATAGTATTAAGAGACGAGACCCATGGACACATGACCGTGGTATATATACCTGTATCGAAGGCGGTCCAGTACTTGACTCCTAGCTTGGCGCACAGCTCCAGCAGCGCCTTGAGGCAGCGCTTGTGGCTCTCCAGCGAGGGGGCGCCCTCCTCCCAGGGGGCGCAGTACTGGCTGAAGGAGACTACACCTGCGGGGTTGTAGTTTGTGGCATTTTAATCCAAAGGGTAGAGGGGTAACCGGGTTTGTGTTAGTTTCAGCTTGTATAAAAAGTCATTCGAAAAGTGGCGAATGTTAAATGGCGCCTCCAGCTCCAGTTTGGCTGCTTTTTATAAAAATTGCAGACCAAATTGGTGTACTGGTCGAATAACTTACAAAAAGTCTAGACGACCATTTTCAACCAGCAACTGTGGATCAGTCTAATAACAGATGCAATTCAAAAAAAGGAACTAGATTTTTCTTCGTAGAACAGGAATCGCTATATTCATAGAGTATGGAAGAACAATCCGTCATACTACGTGCTACTCGTAAATGATGAGCAGGAGAAATTTGAAGGTAATTTGTAACCTACCTTTTTTCGTATCAGATCAGTGAGCAAGAAGCCATCTTGTTAATCTCTAGATTGTGACACAGTATAATAAGGCTGAAAACAGTTGTAAATAGGTTTTATATACCGTTATTCCTGAAGTGAGTGAGTGAGAGACTGAACTTGGTCCACTCCTCCATGGTTTTGTTATGTACCCTCTCTGTGGCGTTGTAGTGCCGGAAGCTCGCTTCGATGCCCGACGCCATGTTGTTGAACTCTAGCTTGTCTATGCCTGGATGTGATGTAACAATATGGAATTATTAGAAGGATGTATTTACAACAAATACTTTCATGACAAACAAACATATTGCTTATAATTGTGCTGACATCATAAAACATCAATCATTACAAAGACACAATATTGTATGGTAAATGAAAATTAATATTCTTAAAGCTATTTTAACAATTAATAAATAATTAAATAAAACCACACTTACCTTGAAAATATTCTGGGTCGCCTTTTGTATCTCTCACTTTCTGCCGCTTGGCACTCTGCTGGCTGTATGCAGACATACTTTCTTACTAATTACTTGTATTTTGGCCAATTATTCACTTGATTACTTTCTAAACGATTAATTTTACTTTTGATCACTAATGCTTGTGTAATAAATTTTCTTATTTTCAATTACTAACCAAGTCCTTTTTTTTATTTTAAGCTTAGATTAAGTACATTAGTATCAACTTTTAAAGGTTTGTTATTATTCAAAAGTAATCCTTATATCAAAACTTTAACATTTGCTAACCACACTAAAGTTCGCAAAATAACGTTAAATTTATTCTTCTTCAACTTTCTTTACTACAAAATGTCACAAAAAATACATTAAACCTAGTTACATAACAGAGTGGTGACTGACGCGGTGCCCCCGGTGTCACAGTTTATATAACATCGCATGAAAGGGCGCGGCGGAGCGTGCGCCGCTTTGTTTGAAGTATTGAGTTACTGCAGTCCACTTTATATTGTGTATTGTTTGAAATCGAGAGTGGATCTGGATTGTTTACCTGCTTTTGTTGGGTACTATGTAATTTAGAAGAATTTGGAACTGTAGAAAAAAACTGTTTTATATAAATAGTTGATAAGATAATTATGAGATTATGTAAGACAACTTGAACATTATTTTATTGTTTCAATGTGTACATACCTATATGATAAGATTTTGTAGTTTCTTACTTGAATACAATTGTATTTTGTTAGTTGCATTTCATAAACATTTATTAACAATCAGAAAGAGTGTTTGCCAAATTAGTCTAAGTAAATCAGAAGATGGATTTTAACTGTTCCTTGATATAACCTATCATAACAAGGTTGGATAAAATTAAAAACCAGCACAACCTTAACAAAAACTTTACTAACTAAAAAATATCCATACCAGCCTAGCTATCACCGCTAGGAACAGCACCAAAACCGGTACAGGCACGTTTTTCCTCTTCACTTCCACCACTCCCGACACTTGTCCCTTCTTCAGCGGTTGTGTGAGTCCCATCATTTTTGGTTTATCTATTGGTTGTCCAAACATTGAGAATTTCGTTGCGCTTGTGATTTTGACTGTGAGCATTTTGCCCATGTATTTATCTTCTTTAGGCACCAGTACTTGTTCGTAGTACTCGTTGTGTGCCACGTAGTAGTTCTTATCGTGTGATATGTCCGTGACCAGTACCTCGTGTGTCTCCCCAACTTTGTGTCCGTATGGTTCGTAGGATCGGAAGAAATCTGACAGAACCTTGGTGCGCTTCTTCACGTCCTGTGCGGGGACCTGCGGATGTGAGAGGATAGTTAATAAATGGAAACACAGGCAGTTTTATTAAATTGTACAATGTAAATAGCGTAGATTTGAAACTGATATACCAAAATAAAGATTAGGTAACATGAATACCGTAACAGCAAAATGTTTATTACATTTTTTGTGTTATGAAAATTAAACAATTAATAATTAATATCCAACAATTATCTAGTCTCAAAACTAAAAAAGACCCTTTATGGCAACTTAAAGAGCCCTAATTATTCACATTATTGCTGCTCTTCTAATGTTGTTATATTGAGAGTCAATCAGGTTCATTTTTTGTTTTAAAATAATAGATTGCTATAACCCAGTTGCTTAGTAAATATAACTCTAAATAAAAAATATTACTACTCACCCTTTGCATCTTAGCAGCGGGCGTCCCTGGCCGGGGAAAGAACTGGTTGATGAAGAGCGAAGGAAAGCGATACTTCTCGCACAAAGCCACTGTATCCTGGAAGTCAGCCTCACTCTCTGTGGGGAACCCGCAGATTATGTCTGTCGCTATTGTGATGCCAGGCACTCTGGAAGGTGGGAGATATTTATTTATTTTTAAATGTAAGACGAATAAATACATATATGATAAATTACAAAAATAATAGGAAAGTTTGTGTAACTCAAAAATGTAAAGCAGATATTAACTGCAACTTCATTTCAAAGATTAAAACGTAAAATGACATGTACTGATAAATTACATCATTTTGTCTTATTTTATAGGCAGATTCCTAGCGATTTCATTTTTATCGTGTTGTTTTACGATACTATTGCTGCTATACACACTACCTTCAAGTAAATCATAGAGTAATTAGATTGCCTTGATTCTAAGATCAAAGAGATTAACATATCTAGACAACTATTTCCACTTTGTAACGACAACAAAACCGAAGATTACATTTATAAGGGTTTGAAAGATTTTGTGACAAAGTTTTTTGCCAAATAAATAATTTAGTATTTGTATAAGCAACAACTGACCTCTCCCTGAGGAAGTCTACGACATGCTCGAAGTCCCTCCGGGTGTACTCGCGCTTCATGTCGGCCAGCACCTGGTCGCTGCCCGACTGCACCGGCACGTGCAGGAACCTGATAGTAGTTTGTACATTACTAACTTGAAAACATTTTGAATGCCCTTTTATGGTTTGTAGTCGCAAAGAGCTTAGCTATTCCCCTCACATTAATATTTCGAGCGTCCTTAAAAAATGGTGTCTTTCCTACTAAATGGAAAACGGCTTTCATAAATCCAATTCATAAAAAAGGTGATGTAGCTAGTGTCGAAAATTACAGACCTGTGTCTATTTTATCTGGTATTGGTAAGTTGCTTGAGTCTCTCGTAGTTAAACAAGTCCGTTGGCATGTGTCGCATCTATTAAATGATCACCAACATGGGTTCCTTCCAAAGAGATCGACAGCGACGAATTTAACTACTTACGTGTCTGACATAATGCAAGTTTTAGACAGGGGGGGGGAGGTACACGCGATCTACACTGACTTTAGCAAAGCCTTTGACTTAGTGGACTTTGAACTCTTATTGGCTAAACTCTACAAGCTGGGCATACACGGCTCTCTTTTAAGATGGTTTAGCTCTTATCTTAAAAATCGATCTCAATTGGTGGTTGCTAAGGGTTTTAAATCAGTGCCAGCTTCAGTTCCTTCGGGAGTTCCTCAGGGATCACATCTTGGCCCTCTACTGTTTATTATATTTATTAATGATCTTCCAATGCACTTAGATTCCAAGTCAAAGCTTTTCGCCGATGATTTAAAACTATATAAAACTATTAGATCGAGAGATGACGTTTTAGCCCTTCAGAGCGACGTAGATAAGTTGAGCATGTGGTGTGATCACAACGGAATGGCATTGAACTCGTCTAAATGTTTCTACATACGGTTCTCTCGCAAGCGTTCACCTTTTCCTGCATTTTATGCCATCAAGAATGAACAGCTGAAAGAACTCTCCTCAATTCGTGACCTAGGAGTAATCATTGATAGGAAATTGAACTTCAGAGAGCACATTGATCAAGTAATTAAGTCTTCTTCTAAAATGTGTGGTTTTGTAACTAGACAGTTAAAAATCTTTAAAAATCCTAGCCTTTCCATACAACTCTACAATAGTCTAGCTCGTAGCATTTTGGAGTATTGTAGTGTTGTCTGGAGCCCAAGTTACAAGGTCCATTCTAATAGGCTTGAAGGTGTTCAAAAAAGATTCCTATATCATGTATCATTTATGGACAATATGTGTAAATTGCTGACCTCATATCAATCCCGCTTGGACCATTACGGTGTTACTACATTAGAGAAACGAAGAAAGATTAATGATATTATAATGTTGTCTAAAGTGCTTCATGGTAAAGTCTATTGTCCTGAATTAGTAAGCATGTTGACACTTAGGGTTCCCCGCCCAAATAGTATCCTTATCAATAGGTATACTTTCTTTTTGCCTCATCCTAAAACAAATTTGCTAAAGCATTCCCCTGTGTATCGGATCTGTGATTCATATAATAAAATTAGGAATGAATTAGATATTTTTTGTAACATGTCCTTGACCCTATTAAAACGAAAACTTTGTAAATTATTGTAAATAGTATATATATATATATATTTTTTTATTATGTGGTGATGATGTGTTTTCTACGGTTGAGTTGTGTTGTATTAGATTTAGGGTTAGTTACTACTTAGTTTGTTATTTTTAATTGTACTTATAATGTTTGTTCCTCATGTTAGATAACATAATATATATATTTGAATTTGTATTGCATGCTTAGAAATTAGGGTATTTATTTGTTAGATATAATATGTATGTTAGGTTCACTTTTAGAAGGAAATGTACGTCCGTAAGTTTAGCTATAATATTATTTTAAGTTAGTATTAGTACATTTTTAGTTTAGTGAACTTATAACAATAAATAATAACAATAAATAAATAAAAAAAATAGTTTGACTACTGAAAATAGTCGCAATACTAGGAAGAATATCACCTCATCCTCTCAAGAAATCAACATATTCATGCCACAGTTGTGATTATCTTTTTGCCTTCTAGCATTGGCCACATATAGGGGCTGATGAGCAAACATGATAATGACAATCATGTTTTGATTTTCAAACTATAAATTTATTTCTAGCCTGTTCTTACATTCAGCAGGCTGTAGTCAAACACACACATATCCCACGTAAAAAAAGCTTAGGTAATCATGTGCCGTGCTGATTAAGCATATTTAAGCTTGTTTGTTATAGTAAAATAAGTTATTATTTTGCTAAATGTAATTATATATTTTTATAGTTTTTAATTAGTTACTATTATTTCCCTATGTATTTTGTAAGTTGTTTTGAATAAATTAATTATTTTTATTAGATGTGTAAATAGGCTTAAGAAAATAAATTAATATGAATATGATCTACGAGAACTTAACTGAATATGACTTACTTATACACCCTGGGATGATGCATGATCTTGGCGACCTCCTCGAGGTGCTCCAGTATGTACGGTGGGTTGGTCATGCCAAGCCGCAGCCGGCAACCTTCAGGGATCACTTCCACCAGCCTCCACAGCAGCTCGGGGAGAGATGTGCCAATGTCTCGACCGTAGGTTCCTTGGGATGGAAATTTATGATTTTAACGGCCCATAAGAGAATTAAAAGAAAATGTACGTCCCTTAGTTTAGCTATATTATTATTTTAAGTTAGTATTAGTACATTTTTAGTTTAGTGAACTTATAGCAATTACTAAAAAAAAAAATTATATGTAGGTATGTAAAAAACATCAAGTGAAATGATTTGCCACAGACTTGTTAAAGAATTTGGTCTGCTGCAGTGTTTTTTGTGTAGCATATTTAAGTTACACTTTAGCATGTACTATGTAGTAACTTTACAATATCAATAAAGGCTCTTTAAATTTATCCTTTCATATTTACGAGAAAATTGTTCCATAACTAATACAATGCATGACAATAATCTAATTTACTTTTAAAAATGTTATAGATACAATGAAGAATTATTAAACTAAACCAACTAACCAGTATCCTCGCTAGTGAGCCATATCTCAACCACTCCCTCCTGAAATGACAATCTAGCTCGCTCCACTATCTCCTCTGGTGGATAGCTGCCCAGCTCTCCCCTGGCATGCTTGGTCTTACAATATGTGCATTGGTTGAGACAGCCGGTATTTATAGCAATGATCTCAATGTGAGGGTTCTTGCGTACTTTGGGCAGGAGTAATGATGCTCCACCAGCCTTGCGACCTTCTGTTGTTTTACGCTGGCCAAAGAGGCGGACTGTGTGACCTGGAATTACATGCATTTTTATTAGAGTGTGTTTTTAGTGTTGGGTTTTCAACTACCGGGTCATTCATATCAACACCTGCACAAGGTATGGTGGGTTGAATGAAGCAAATGAAATTCTAAATCAACAAGCTGAGCAGGAGTCAACAGTGCCTGTTATTAGTAATAAGTGTAATACGTACCAGATACCTATTTGCTTAAAATTATTGGTCAATTTATCTGACCCTTGATTTTGATATCTACAAACACTTAGGTTACTAGCTAACTTACCATCAGGCAAATAACCCTTAATGTGACCTTAATGTTAAAAAAATGCTCTATGACCCAGCTCTATTTCATGTTTAGAAGCTCACCTTTAAGAGTCTCCTCCACTATCTCCACAATCCTGTCTATCTGCTGCACACCGACCATACTGAGCCCGGTGAGGTAGTTGGCGCGCGGAGCTCCCTGCGGCACACATCCCGCCACCACCACATGCATCCCGCGACTCTGACCCAGCTCTATCTCATTCCTGGAACAAGGTATTGGAATATTTGTACTGTTATATTCGCATCTTTGATTTATAGAGACAGCACTTGGTAATTTACTAATCAAAATATTTAAGTGGTAAGGTAAGGTATGTCACTACACTAATTGTCATGTCAAAATTATCATCTATTTAGAGTAGGTACCTACCATTAGACTAGAGCTACACTACATTTAAATTTAGAATTTACTGTTTCATTTTATTGTTGCTTTTGATTTAAGATAATATAATAATCAAGTTTCAATGAGTGTTTTCTTATTCACCTGTGAGTTTTCATAATTTTGCATCATAAAAGCAACAAATAACCAGAACTTACTTGAAATGATCTTCAGAAGGGTTCTTCACAGTGCAAGAGTTGAGTAGCCACAGCTGCGCCTGCCACTTATCCTCTGTGAGGCGGTACCCGTGCGCCGCCAGAAGACCTGCCATGTACTCCGAGTCTGAGTTGTTGTGCGCACAGCCCCATGTCTTCACGTAGATCGTTTGGGTACCTAGGCAAAGTTTTGATTGTTTTAGTAGGTATAATAAGTTGATAAAAAAGCAGCTGAAGCGGATCCGAAAATAGCTACATACGAACGTTTAAGCTATACATATTTAGTCTTGAAAGAGTGAGTAGAAAGAGTATTATTTATGCTTAGAGCAAAAAATACCATTTATAGGTTACCTGGGACAACACTTTCCAAAACAATTTTTTCTACTGGCTCGACGTCTTTTATCTCGCGTTTTTTGGAGCGAACACTCACGGACTTTCTGCTGGCATATCTTTCTTTTGGTGTTATATCTTGAGATGATATCAAATCCTCAATATCATCGATAAATTCTGAAACAGCACCAGGCATTTTTACAAATTACAATTTTTACAAAGAATGTTTTGTTTGAAATCATTCAGATGACAAGTAGATGTTGATTTATGTAAATTAGATGACGTTGACAATGACAGCTATTTTGTTGCTCTTTTCCTTTTATAATACTTTGCACGGACGATATACTAACCTAAAAGAATAATAATAAAACTATCATTATTGTTATTTGTTACCTAGCCCTAGGGATTGACTTATGCAAATCTTTTACTAAGGATTTGCACAAGTCAATCGCTTTTTTGTATATATTAACAATTGATTCCCGATTCTCACGATACAAGTATCCTGCTGACTCGTTAATATAATCAACAACGACATCAATCATCGAAATATATAACTATAGTAATAACTCTATGACATCAATAGTATAATGTCCTTGATTATAATCGCCACGATCGAGAGATACGAGTTTTGATTTCGATACATTACTAGGAAAACTTAGGTAGGTAAGGAAACAAATTCTGTAACGGCATTAGATAAAATTAATTTTAATAAAACCCCAATCATCATTTCCGATTAATAATAACACAACACCATCCCTGTCATAGGTGTTAAATACTACTGATATTCAATTTTAACCTCTATCGTACATTTATAGAGCTTATTTTATTTTGAAGTTAATGAGGGTATTCTTCTGATAACAATGGGATAATAACAGCTGCTGATTTGGCGGGAAGGTGAGCTGCGGTACGAATAGTAACTACTAAACATGACCTTAGCTCCCAGCCAGCACTCACATAAACTTTTATTGGTGGTTGATGTACCCATCTTATTGTTTCTAAGTAGCTGTGTAGTTTGATGTTACCTACTTACTTATGTACTTATCCTAGGTAGGGAAAATGTAGGTAGAATCTACTGAAATAGGTATTTAAATGTAGTGCGCTGTTATTGCAATCTCATATTAATCCAGTGTCTTGTCATGGTTTACCTAAATGAAGCCCTAGGTTCGTATTTTTATTATTACCCACCTAAAAAGATAAATGTAAGTAGGTATGTAACGTTCCTAGAAAATAACATGTCATCCTAGCTACGGAAATGCCGAAACGTAAGTAAATCAACATGACTGGAAAAGGAATGACTTGGGTTACCTTAGTCACTGGAGCGACAAATTCATTGTTTAATGGGTAAGTAGGTACCAAACTGCATCATTTCCATTATTTCCCATGATGGGCCTTTCTCGCCTTTCTTTCTCATCGCATCGCGCGCGCGCGCGCCCACAGACAAAAACACGTCCGTCAGTTGCAGAGCGTATGCGCGCCTCTTTGGACGTGCGGTGAGGCGCATGCATTCAAAATTCGAATCGCGCGCGTGTTTTGTGGACTATTGACGATATTAGTTGTGGCTAGTTTTAGTGAATTTAAAAAAGGAATCGGTAAGTTTTGTTTCAATTTGATTAATTGCATGTTAGTTCTTGCATTTTTTATGTTCTTTTATGTGTGATAACAGTGTAAATGGTCGTAAAAATCAGAGTGTAGGTATGTTATTAGAAAATGCAGACGCACTTTTATATTATAAACAATGCCGTACCGGTACAAATACATGCAAAGGAGCTTTCGATATGAGATTTTTCTACATTATTATACTACATACATATTTTATAAGTCGTCTGATTATTGAAGAAGGTAGGTGAAATAAGTCAATATAATTTTAGTACCTACTTAGTTATTGTACCTCTTATTGGATTTGTACAATTGTTATTCTAGGTAAATAGTACTCTTATTTTATTATCTATCTATATAATCTATCTAATTACTACCCTTCCCGAATCCGTAATAAAAAATATCTACTTCTATCTCAGCAAGATTTCAATTAAGAAAATCAAAATCCGTAGCCATAAATATACAGTAAGTTATTCAACAATATTACTACACACACAATGTAACTAGGTATCTAGATAAAAAAACATCACGGGCCTATTACATCTTTAAGAGACCTAGTTTTAACTTTATCTTTTTTAAACCCTAGATAAATGCGATTGTCCAAGTAAAGGACTACCTACGCCTCCTAGGTACCGCATTGAAATACATACATACCTGGTACCTACTTAACTAAATGTTTAAAAAATATAAAAGATTAACATCAAATTCTTACTTGGTCCTACTCAAGGCACTTTCATAGTTATTTCCTTCATGCTTCCAAAGTTCAAAAGGCGGAGACCGTGACAACGCCGCACCGGGCCAAAGGCCTGGCGCTCCTTAGGAGCCCTCCGTCAAATGGTAATGTGGCCATGATTTGGGACAATGAATAACAGATAACTTTAATATACTTGGTACAAAATTAAGTGTAAATGGACGAACAAAATATGTAGGTACCTATATCTTCTAGTGTCAGAGGTAATTATTATTGTTTAGTTACCATCACCCATGGGTCAAAAACATTATAGTTTCATTATTACCGATTTCCTAAGCAGTAAGCACGTAACATCACGCAAAGCTCTGAGGATTTCTTTACAGTTTTATCAACACTTCTCAAAAAGGTTACACTCGTCACAGTTGAGTAGGTAGGTACCTACTGCGTATTCTTTGCCCCTGCCCCCGGCGTGGTCGCGTGCCCCCTGCTATCGTCGCATGCGCACCTGCCGCCCTATTGTTTATTTTTTTAAACGCGCGCCAAAAAATGCCTTTACTTTCTATGACAGACTTAGAACTTGGTATATTTTTATGATAGACTCTACTGCAGACTTAGAACGAGACTACTACTACTAGAGACTTAGATTTAATAATAGACAAATATAATCATCAAGGTTCAAAAGGTATTGTAGGTTTAGGGCTAGCAAACAATTAAGTAGTTAGATGTATTATTGGCAGGAACAAACCCTGGACTTATTAAAAATTCGTATAAGTAAAGATGACCCATTTTGCTTTTTGCACAAATTGCAAACAAATAGATAAATTTGCGTAGTTCAGACAAGGTGTCAAGGATGGCTGATAAGCTGACTTTTAGTTTGATTTTATTGGGTTTATCGAGAGGTCAAAGCCTATGAAACTTTTATTATCAGTCATGTCCCCAAAACATTATTTTGTCAAATTTGCATAAAACATCTAAGTAAGTATGTTTAATGTTATTTTTCCAGATTGTTAGCTATGATGTGTAATAATTAACACATGCTTAGTTTATTTTCAAATTTTTAAAAATTATACTATGCAGCTAATGTAGAAAAACCATATCACCCGCGTTAATTTTTAGGATATATTGAATCAATACAACTAAAAAAAAAGTTAAGGATCGTGGTTGCATCATTAAGAGATAAAAGATCGTTGGGTTGCACATACTGCTATATTTTTTAATAGAAAACATATAAATAAAAATCTTACTAGACACAGAATACAGAGACATAGAGAAAAATAACTTTGGATTTCAAGGAGAAACCCTATCTCATGACATGATTAAATAATCTAGAATTTATAATGATGTTAAAACTATTTTTAATTTTTGATTATAACTTGTTCAACATGTTCCATAAGCTCATGTATTTCACTACATATTTTTTTACAAATAAGTATACCAAGTATGTAGTAGTATAATTGTTGTAGTATCAATTAACAGAACTACTAAGCAGGAGTTAGCAACAAGTGGTTTAGGTACAAGCTCAGTATCAATAGCCGAAGTATTTTGGGATCGAACAAACAATTTAATCAGGGTTAATGGAAGGCTTTGGCCCGCCTCTGTTTTAGTAAACAAACGCCTGTTGATGCTCGTGGCGAAGCTACTTAGCTATTTACCTAACTCTAGTGCTTGTTTTTATGTTTTGGACATATTTCTATATCTCGCTTTATGTAAGGAAAATACGTACAAATATATAATAAATGGGCAAAGACAACGACGCAATGGGCACCAACACATAAGACGTCGCGGCAGACCCAGAAAGCGATGGAGGGACGACCTGGATAAACACCGACCAGACTGGAGTGCAATAGCACTAGACAGAGATAGTGGAAAGAGGGTAGGGAGGCCTTTGCCCAACAATGGGACAATACAGGCTCTTAATAATAATAATGCCCGCGAAAATCAGTTAGTTACCCTCGGAAACGAGAGATAGATAAAAATCTATAAATATAAATAATAAGATATAATAATAACTGGGACTTATTCAGATAGGCCCCTAATCTTCGCGTACAAATATTTTTTTTTACTCCTGTTTAATATGTACATATATGTGAGAATCAAGAACGCTTTATTGTGAGACTGTATACAAACTTCGGTCTTTATAGAGTATTTACGTGGTAACAACAGTTTTGTTCCTATAGAACATATGTACATACATAGAAAGTTAAATGTTTGTTACCATAATCCACTTTAAGAACAACCCTTGATATTTACCTCAAAAGGCAGATAAAAAATAATATAAGTATAATAATTAACGAACTTTAAAATCAAATTAATAATATAATATAATAGAATCCAAACGACAATATTTAAAGATCGCGGTGAAAATGGCAGCATTTACCCATGCACGATTGCGTGAGCCGACAGAAGGCTGATTTGAATGTCCGAGATATTTCATACATTTACATACAATGCGGTGGCGATACCATCTCTGTTTATTGACGGTAAATCTGTCAGTTTGCTCGTACGATAGTGCGATCAAAACTACTACACAGCACCTACGTATTTAAATCATGGGTTTAAGCCATATTACCTTCGAAAATCTAATCATTTTTGTGAAATTTTGCATATTGCATCCGCTTCCAGCATTACATTACATTCATGCGCGATTTTTTGTCAATTGCGCTGATCGTTTACGATTACGATCCACCACTTCATAAGAATAAACGGTTATGCCCATAAACTTTTAGTCTAATGAAGTGGACCAATTTACAAAATCTATGGTTGAAGGAAATTAGTTTTGAAATTGCTATCTATAAAGCATTATACTAGCAGGCGCGTTGCATATAAGCTTCCGCCATTAGGTCTGATTTTTATTTTGGTTCCGCTACATAAAGTCGAAAGTCAATGTTTTACGAGGCGAGGATGCATGGAGGCAGTAAGGAACTGCGTAGCTATCCGCTATTTGGTGCAATGCATTTGTAGTCATTACCAGAAATAAATCAGCCTTTGTGTGCTAAGTGCAGCTAAATTTGGTTTAAAAGTCCTGTTCATGATGTGATATTAAAAATACATAATTAAAAATATTTATTTACTGTAATGTACAATTGTGCAGGTTTCCTTGTACCTTACTGCTTAAATTTATTATTCTACTTAGGTTATTTTATCTGCTAGGCGTAAATTACCTATATTCGGTAACCGTTTCAACCTAAAAAACTGCATCCGGGCGAAGCTCGGTCTCCATGTTGTTATATTTTACCCCTAGACAAGACACGCGTCTTATACAGCTGTTGCTAGTTTTTATGGCGTTTTGATGATCACATCGTAAAGTTTCATTCACAAAATGATTGTTTGCACAGACTTTTACCTATATACTCAGACAATCTTAAAATAGAGGATATGCATAAAATACGGATTTACTACACACACAGTTTGAAATACATATTTACAATAGTAAACAAATCAGGTAAGGTTGAGTTCGTTGTTATTCTTTGTTATAGATGTTTAAATGAGCAATATAATTTTGGCAATAGTAAACAAACTAAATTTTTTCAAACTATGCGGCAGTTTGGTCACCCTACATCTCAAAATTTTAAAATCATGTGATGAAGTGGGTACAACGTTACAACTCTAATAACTAACTAGTTTCGATACATTAGGCATTCTATGCTAAAGTCTAGTCGAGGTATGACCTGAGATATATAGGTCTCTGTGTCAATGATTAGAGATACAGGCGCTACTTAGCGTCTCGGAGCAAATCGTTACACACTGTCGATAATAACTGCTCTAAGGCACTTGTATAAGAGCTTTAATACTAGACCTAGCCTAGTAGGTAATTTAATTAGGTAGTATGAATATGCTAAACAAAGGGCACCTAAATGATTAGTTATTAAAGACCGTAAAACAAGAGGACTCAACCCTATGGCCATATTGTGTTTATAATCACTGAGTTTTGTGTCCATGATCGTTAGAAATTAAACTTTATTCGTATTCGGATAGGATTTATATACATCGTATAAAGTTATATTTTATAAAAACTACACAAACTGCAACAGTTCTATGTGCAAATTGTACACGTTCTTTTCCATTACAAAATGACTCAAGATTCTCGCGGTAAGAGAGTTCTGCCGTCGTTACAGACATTGCGGTTCACGAATCATGATTGATCAATACGACTATTTGATTAGTCTATACTACTAGATGCACTGATGCTTCTTTGAAAGTTCTCTTACGTATTATAATCATTGGTATTATGAATGCTGTTACTCAAGCCATCACAAGCTTTGAATCGTAAAATTCGTATCAAGCCAGCGAAGTATAGTCATTAATTGAAATAGATTTAGGTCACTCATCACTTTACACTTCCTTTTAAAATAGAATGATCCCCACTAATGCTGCCTTGTTGAAAATGTGTCTCATCTCTCAGCAAGCGGTTTAACTCGATAGCTAATTGGGCATTCCTTCACTTTGACGTCTAAAAATATCGTCTTTATTGTGGCTATTTTATGGGATTACGTTTATGGGTCTTTATAATTAAAGTCTTGGCTGCTAAAGCTATCGTTTAGAGTTGGCTTTATGTTGCAAACACTGTGGCGTATATTTATTATGAAAACCTCGCTTTTTTCTTTGATAGTTTCACGAAGAGGTCCCTGCATCTTACAGCAAATAGTTATTAGATAACTTGCTGAGAACTGCAATGTAAGTAATAAGTATACTTTTATTATCGTATTTTTAATATAGCCTAGCATTATCATGCTCTCACCAAACCCTTTCAAATTCGTCTGATTTCAAGAAAATCCAGTAGTATAGTCCTGTTTGACACGCCCCTATTTCCAGCACCGCAGTCGGTTAATCTAGTGCAAGCAGTTCCAATCCAAGTAGGTAGCATAGTATGAAGGTTTCAAGTGTTTGGTAGTGTTATTTGTATCCGCTTGTGAAACACTGACGTAAGGAAGCAGACAGCTGCTCGGACAAGTGCTTTTATTTCTGTATAGCGATTCGTTTAAGCCTTGGTACGGGTTAGTTGTTTGTTAGCTCGTTCGTCATAGTCGTAAAATATATTGGCTGATTAGATAAATTAGCATTATAAATATACTCTTATAATTTAACGCCTAGTAAATAATTATAGAGTCATCATTTTACTGTTCGATACGCACAGACGTTTTCCTCAATGATTTAAATGTAAACTATCGATGATGATGATAATTAGTAACTAAGTTAAAATTAAACAAATAACAAGAAACAAACTACTAAAGTGATAATGTTTTTTTTTTTCATTTAAATTAATAGGTAGGTAAGAGTAGGAGTATGAGACGAATGATTATCCACAATTATTAACTCTCATGGTCACACTATACCGGAAAATATCCGCAAAACTTCTTTATTTGCTAAAAGTTAGTCATTATAGTCAATGCCACACTCCTACTCACGCTTGACTCACCCATTATGGTGCAGCCTACATTCACTTTTTGTAAACCCCAGGTTGGTCAAACAAAACGTCATCAAGTGACATAGGTACATACCTACCTAGACCTACTTATAAATCACAGTCATGTGTGATTACTGAATACCTACATTTGTGTTTCTCTGTGTCTGATGGTTAGGTACCTACTATACATTAAATTCAATAAATTTGTAAATATGTATGAATGAAGTCCCCTAAATTGACATAACCATGCTTTTAGCAATAAAGCCGCCACTTGTGGCACTAGTATAAGTTTCTTTTTCTTTCTTTGTTATTATTATCGTGTATTGCAATAAAGAATTTTCTATTCTATTCTATTCTAACCATGCATTTTTTTGCTTAGTTACCTATATAGATCCTAAGAAAATCGTCAACGTAACTAATGGCAAGCGTCAATAACAGCTCCTGTTGATTGCATGTATGTAAAAATGTATACAATATTTTACTGGGGGTCAGAAGATGACAGCTCAAATCGAATAGCTTCCTTTCAAAAATACTTCGGTTTGAGACATTGTCAAATTTATAGATACCTAGATACTACTGTATTTAGTTGAGTAATTGTGTCTGTCTGTACTATCGCTTTCTCTAGCCACCTTACACCACTACAACTGCTATTTATATACACAAATGTGTATATAAGTAGTAGTTGTGTAATTGACATGTAATTTTTTTTATTTAATTGTCATGTTTCTTCATAAATTATTATGTTCTTTGTTATTATGTAATAATTGCATATGAATATGTACCAATGTGACGTGTAAATTGGCTTTACCAATAAATTGATTATGATTATTATGATTATGATTACAATACCACCATAATAGCCTCCGAAGTGATGAGTGACGTAATCTAATAAGATTACGTCACTCATCACTCGGATTTGAAGAGAAAAGCTTCACTAGATTTACGATTTTACAAGACTGTAACAGTCTTATGAAACTGATACATTTCCGGTCAACTTCTTGGAGCTTCGATCTTACACTCGGGAAAATGATTAAGGATATGATTATGGTAGGCCCATCATGCGTAGATGAAGATATTGGAAGGATCTGGATTTAGCATGCTATGGATAATCACAAAAGTAAGTCTTGATAAGTAATTGAATGATAGTTAACTTAGTCAATATTTCAGGATTTGAAGAAAAGTTTTGTTCTTTTCAACCAAATTTTACAGTAGGTATGTCTGTGATATTGCCAGAATTGAATAAAATTTGACAATCTAGTGGCTTCATTAGATAGCCTGTTCTAATCTAGGCTTACTCGTTTTGACTGTGCAATGTCGCTTCAGACGAGCTGGTGGTCATATGCTTGGCTGGCAAGCATACAAAAAGTACATACATACATACATGTACCATTTATTATACGTTTTGCTTGCCTAATGCCGTGGAGGGGTCGTATCCGTCACGCTGCGACCACAGAGGATAAGAAAGCCACTTTATGACTGCTTCCCCTTATCCCCTGATCCTGTGAAGGTTTTATTGGATCGCCAATATTGACCCAACGGCCCTTGGGGCTAGTTTATTGGCTAAGCATGATGTTGTTAGTTTTCTGAGGAACTGATGATATAATTTCTTTGATTGATCGAGCTATTAGAGGAAAATTTACAATGTTGTGTGGCATTTGTTTATATATTTGTACAATAAATTTGTTACACCAGTGTTTTAGGTATATAATTTGTATGTTGCTATTATAATATCGTTTGACGGTAACTTTATTATTACGTTTGGCGCTAATCTAATAATTTATTGTATTCTGGGGTAATACCTAACTACAAAACTTGATAATATAATATCATTAATTTCAAGTAAAAAAAAAAATGATGTAGTACTTAGCCTTCTCTACGTCACAGCACATTTTGGCGCGCAATTAATCAATAGTGATGAGTGGACGACACATCGACTGTCGAGCTCTTAGCAAATTAGTGATGTACCTACGCCATTGAACGCAAACAGAACTCGATTAAATTGGATTGTCACGTGATATTCATGTGCGCAAATGCGTCAAACGTCACAGAAAAGTTTTGTTTTAGAAATCACAAAAAAATTATAAGATTAACTATTTAGTATTTTTAATTATAACCTATCCTGTATTATGTGATCAGTTAAATAGCTCTATACAACATTCTGACAATAAATCTATATGATTTTAATAAATGACATTTAAATAACTTACATACATAGAAAGAATATAAATTATTAAATACATTACATCGATTTAGTTAAATACAACAGCTTTCAAAGATGATTCAGAACCTTCTTGACTCATTTCGACTTTCCTATCCTCCAGCGGCTTCAGCAAAGAGAACAAACTGTTTCTGCGAACTCTTTGCTCTTAATAAGGATGCGAACCAATCGATTCCTTCATCGATTAGTTGAGAGAGCATCATTAACTTGTGAATGATTTCATAGGTAATGTAACTTCTAGAATCCTTACCTTACAATATTGAAATCTTGTAAATAAACACTTCCGTTAACCATAATGACCTTTCAACTTCCAAACCTATCGTTTGTCCATAAGGACGTCACATTCTGCGTTTAAACGATAATATTAGCTAACTTATCACGTGGATTTATTTAGTTTTTTTACATACAGACACCAACAGTCGCGATTTGAGCCAGGTTTTTTTCACCGTATTCAAATAAGTAGGTATCTATAGAGTATAGTATCGCTGGATTATCGATTACATGCAGTTTGTATGCAGCGCCAGCTAGTGAGGGGCTGTGGGTGAGCACAACCATTGAACTGTCAGTAAACAAAACTGACCTTGGCAGGACTCATTTGAATTTGAATTGAGAACGATGGAATGCTTACGAGTCGATAATCGGACACGGCTGCGCATGAGTTGAAGTAATTTTATATTTTTTATTGAAATCATTTTTTAAATAGCGCCTTGATAAATTGTCTGCGATATGAAAATGATCACTTTACAACAAAATGTACTTTCTATCAAAGCGCACAAAAATAACATTTGATGCAAAGAATTTTCATACAACAAAGTGAGTGAAAGTAACGCGAAAAAGTATTAAAATTTATAAATGAAAGTTTAATTACTGATAAATTTTACGCATCTCATATCCACGAGAGTAACGCTACTTTCTATAAAATAATTGTTGCATTTATGTTAAAAAGTCCAGTCGTCACGGCTTACAAGTTCTGTAGTATGTTATTGCCAGCCAGCAATGCGCCGAGATCATAGACAACAGAAACCTGACTACCTACCTATCATTTTTATACAATCTTTTGAGCTCTGGCTTTTGAGCAGTAGGTTGTTTGAAGTGACGACCGCTCAAATGATTCTGTGATATTGTACGGAATAGAAAAGCTCTACACATGCTTCTTTTAAGTAAAACTTTTCTACAAACAATTTGTCCTACGCATATCAATGAGCATCCAAATATCCTATCTAGTGAAATTTGTAACTAAACTAGTACATAACTTAATGAATTATTTTGGCATTATGTGCGATTTTTTGTATTTTCGTACAATGTGACGTCCAATATGTATAAAGTAGTTGTACTGAGCCAAGTTAACCAGATCTAACGGAAGCCAGGGTGCTAATTGACCACTAAGTGTGCCAAACTAGTTAAGAACGAATGCATTATGTGTGCTGTAGATTAATATGATTGGAAAATCGGCATTTTTGAGATCCACCGTGATTTATCTCAGTTTCAATCAATGGCTAATGCAGAGTAATAAATATTCTACATAACATATGTAATGTAGTTAAGTACTAGCTGCGCTCTTAGGTATTACCCGCATTCCTGAGGCGGGTCCACTCAGTGGACTGCGGTTGGGACGGGAATTGCGGAGGAGTATTGCTCGCTTGCCCGCGAACCCCGTCCTTACCAAGGTGAAGGGACATCGTGGAGGTTTTAGTCGGTAGTGGAGTAGCTCCGAGCCCGACATACATCTATCTAGATACAAAAGCATCTTTGGGGGACAACATACAAAAGTTCACTATAAGAGGTTAAGGTTACAAAGTCAAGTTTCACATGAAACTGAATATGTACTTACTTAGCTACCGATCCGATCCATCCACAATCCACATGTTCCATTCCTTAGCTCCGAGAAGCAGCCGCCATTTCTCCAGTTAATAAATCATCGCCGGCCAAAACAAACACAACAAATGACCAACTGAACAGACAGTTAACTAAGTTAACTCATTACCCTATATGTATAGTATGTATAGTTATACAAAGTATTCAGAACGCTAGTGTGTTTCGCGGTTTTGTTCGCCAATTTTTGGTATGTTTTTGAAATGCGCGTATTTTTATGCTTGCATGCCGATGGCTGAAATGTGGCGCTCTTAATTATAATTGTAAGACCTTTTATGTACCCATGTTTCGCAGACCAATAAATGAATTTGAATTTGAATTTATGAACTTTAAACAAGTCCAGCAGCTGATTATGATATCAAAATGTCAATTCTTTAGCTTCTTATTTTTCAACATCATATCCATCATACATCATATCATATCCTAGAAAGACACGAATAAATAGTGCTAGTTTCACCGGCAAAATCATGAGTGATAAACCAAACCGTATCGGCGCGGCGGTGGTGTAGGCACTAGGCAGGAAAACGACGACATAAGACGATGTATTTATTTATTTATTTATACTTGCACACATACAATAATGAGGTATAAGACAAACAGACACACACTGACAGACTGACGACTGACAAACATGTCTATAGTAAAAGTACCTTATGAATATTATGATGTGCAAGACGTCATACGAAGCTATTCATTTAAACACGTCTTTAAGATAAATAAATAAAAAAAAAATGTCTAAGATAAATGATCATTGAAAAGTTATTCAATGTTTGAATAGCCCGCAGACATATTATGTCTAGTTCTTATTATTAGGCAAATTATTGCGACAAAGTTTGCATTTACACATACACACACAAACATCCAGAACTAATCGCCAATACTCCACGCATAACATCATTGTAAATATATAAATAGCTGTTCATATTATATTATATAATATTCAATTAAGGATACAAATAGATTAAGTAATATCATATTATGTATAAACAATAACTAGACATAGATTATTTTGTAATCACTTAACATACTAAGTACATTATTTTAAGTTGTTAATATAAAACTAAGTTGTTAAATAAAACCCCCGGAAGAACCTGCCTCTCTACAACACAGTTTTTTACTAATGTAAGTAGGCAGAGCTATTTGTAAAGTGTAACATATGGTTTTGTTTACAATAAATGTATCTTATCTTATCTGTAAGCATTGCATAATATTTTTACTGGAAATAAAAAAACATTGTTAAAATAAATTATTCATGAATAGTAGGTGCTATGCAGATTGGGACGGGAATTGCGGAGGAGTATTGCTCGCTTGCCCGCGAAACCCGTCCTTGCCGAGGTGAAGGGACATCGTGGTAGGTTTTAGTCGGTAGTGGAGTCCCATTAGCTCCGAGCCCGACATACCCCGCTGCCCCCCCCCCGGGGAGAGTGCGGGGATGCGTAAATGCATTTCCTCCACGAAAAAAAAAAAAAAAAAGGTGCTATGCAGATCCCATTTCAAAATTGCATTATCAACGTTTAATTCCAATATTGGCATTTATAGACTACAAAATCCCTTGTGTGGCTGTCGCTTCAGGCGTCATGATGGTCAAAGCCCTGTCTTACGTAAAATCATGCAATTACAATCTTCTAAACTGTCATCATTGTTTATAACACAAAGAACCTTGTAATGCCTAAAAATAAACCTAAATTGTCAAGCGATTCTGATGAAATTGGACATTGACTGTGATTATATGAAATGCTGATAATACCTACATGTTTCTTGTTTACCCTAGCTTATATGTCGTTATCGTCGTTTTTGAACTTGATCCCAAAGAACTGACGTGCTGGCTCACCCTTAGCAAGGCAAATGAAGTTTTTGTAACTCATTGCGTGTTGAATAACATGTTTGTCTGATCTTATCTGAAAGTGTTCATAGGTGAAGAGGAAATAGACTAACCTAAATAATAGGCATTCATACAAAAAAAGTTGGTTTGACCTCATCCTTTATTCATCATCATCATCATCCACATCCCATGGAATCCCACTGCTGGATATAGGCCTCCCTTTGCATGTGCCACATTTTTTCCAAGATTTGATTAAGTATTTAATAAGAAGTTTTTTTATGTCCATACATAAATACACAACATAATTTCTAAAAATCTTAAGTAATAAACAAGGTGATTACGCTTTAATTTTGGTAGTAGATCAACAAAATAATAACAGTTTAAAATTGGGCTGCCCACGAACCACCTTGACATATCCGCAAAAGGATGAAGTACTCGAATGCAAAACAAAATACAGCAATAAACCTTGTTTATTTTAATAACACGAGCAATACCACGTGCTCGCTTCCATACGTGACTATAAGAATGGGATATAAACCTTCTTATCTACAACCTTCTTGGATGTAACCTTATTCCGCCTTCTTTTGTTACAGATAACATCTACAATGCAGTTATAGTGCCCGGAGGACCACAGATGGGTCTTAAAACTAGAAAAGTGCACGCCAAGATAAAATGTCTAAAAAGACTTCCAAATTCAAACCAATGACATTTTAGTGAAGTGCTAAAATAAAAAGTGTAAAATGTTCGATAACAGTTCGACGATGGAAGTGCACAATGGGACGATTTTCTATCCGAAGGAGGCTACGATACTGGCCGCAGCATGCGCCTGTATTTTTAGTGTTGTCGGCGTTGTGGGTAAGTTTAGTCGATTTATGAGCCGCGTATGAACAGACAAAGTGTGCGCGAGTTTAATACGATGTTTACAGAATCGATATACTCGTTGATCGATGCACTGCTGTTCGAAGAAGGCGCGGGAACTCGCTGTTTATTGAATGTCGCATTGTACAAACAAACGTCGTGTTTCAATAAACTATGCACATGCAGTTTGGAAATCATAACACACATGCTCCACATTTTATTCGTTAAATCAAATTGCGACTAGGATATTATTTATCAAAGTAGTAACATACGTAAGACCAATCAAATATAATTAGCATGGAGGTGACTTGTAGTCAAACGTGACTAGTTCTAAGATTTAAAAAAAAACATCCACCTAAGTACTTTTAGTTGGTAAATCTAAAATTTGTATTAAATTCAACATTGCCTGTATGTACATGTAGGTAATGTAGGTTTCATGAGCTCGTTCGCCTCTCCGCACGAGCACTTGTAAATAATTCATTTACTGCAGCCGTATTTTGCTTTACTATCTCGCGAATAATGTAAATAGAATCGAGTAAATATTTCCTACCAGACTAGATCAACACAGAGCTTATATAAATTCATTCGTCCTGATCGAATATGCTGTTCAATTTTGAACTTTATTTCAAAGGGGCAAATTTGAATTTCATATGCAAGGACTCTTTATTTATCTTGTGTACATTTCTCCGACAGTTGCGCTATCACTAGAAAGCGTTCAATAATCGGTCACTTTACACTAACGCAACATAAAACGCTAAGTGGGTGCCGTAATCGGACATCAAACGATTTGTTACCAACTACTCGATACCGATCCTCGCAAGCACGACTTGAATACCAGCTGTGAAAACAAACATTCAGTGCAGCACATCACTAGCGAGAGTTCGATGTTTGAATTTTGCTTTTTTAAATTTAGACCAAAGAACCACAAGGTTCATTATGTTGATTATGGCTGATCAAATTGTGGATGTATTTATTCGATTTTATGCAAATCATTGGCTACTAAATGTAACGATTGAGTTTTAACTGGATCTGTTTATCTGGCTAAGTATAAGTAATTAAATAAATTATATACCAGCAAAGATGATTGCTCTCTATAGGATAACAAAACAACACTGGAGTTTAAAAGCAGGTATAAATACATATTCCCTGCCTGGCAGTGGCTGGTTTGATGATATTATCCTCTTTCCTACACATCATAAATAAATTTAAATAAAGAAAACAACCTCAGCTAGGTATGGCGACCAAACCTCTTTCACCGCTTTCTTGCTAAGGTTGCCTGGAAGAGATCACTCAAGGTGATAAGGCCGCCCACTTGTACATTATTTTTAGTTTAAGTCCTTTTATTGTAATTCATTTATTTTGGTGTGCAATAAAGATATATTGTATTGTATTGTATTGTATTGTATGTATTGCTCTCCAAGCTAAGATGTCACTAACATCGATTAAATCAAAGATCACCTCACCTCATTCATTATGCTTTTCAAAATATCGATTGAAGTCATAATGTTGCCAGCATCACCATCCTCCCATGGACCCAGAGATTAGTGCTGGCAATAAAACGTCACTAACACGCAGGGCTGATGCCCTCGCATGAAGGGACTCTCTGTGCGAGTGACTCACACTCTGGCCAGATCAGTAGGGTCGTGTTTTAATTAAACTGTATTGTAATTGTAATTTCATTTCGTATACTGCTGAATATTAATAGAGATATTAGAGATAGAGAGTATAGAGTGACTTTAATTTTAATTTTTTCATAGCCATTGCTGTGCAAGGTGCCTGTTCTAGATAAAATAAAAGATAAATTAGACCGGTATAGACTTTATCTACAATTTCACCTGCTGCATAAATATCAATAAGGGGAAGTATTTGATGTTTCTATGAATTTGCGACAGACCAGCAATGACCACCGCGACCAGTAAAGGTATTGTTTCTTGAGAATTACAATGCAAGGGTTTTCAAATCCAGGGTTTCTTCTATATAAACGTGCTGGCAAACTCCAGCGGGCTATAGTTAAATCTAACCCTATAAAGCGTTAAAAAGACCGCGTACATTGTTACTGTATCAAGTAATTAATACTTGAACTGATCTAAAAAATTTGCAGCTAATTACTTACTACACTTTCGTAAATTATTTTTATTTTAAAAAATGAGAGTAGATGAAGTTATGGTCTGTCAGAAATATCTAGAACTAACACTGGCTACAAATTCCATTCGAAAAGAATAAGAAGAATTTAAAAAATTAAATCTGCGGGCTTATTAGCACCACCTAGCACTTTCATACAAACACACTAATACTAGCACGTGTTACTGTACTAATAAAACAATAACCTCTCAAATGGAGTTGCCAACAACGAAGGAGTAGTGCTCGTGTAAATAGACGGCTATTTCCTAATTGGTTGCTCCACTAATTACTATCCACTCACTCTCCTGCCTCAACAGAAAAGGTGTTATTTACTACACTTAGCTTCATATAAATATAACTAAGTATACACATGTATACTTACATATACGAGGTATAGGCACCTAGTTAAATATAATTACATACCTAGTTATAGTTGTAATGATCAATCAAACCAAAATATTAGCAAAACATTTTTAGGTAGGTATTTGACAGAAACTTGTTCACAAATTGTGACAATGGTCAATACGTTACATACAATAATAATGATTTTCAAATAATATAGCTGCACAACGCCACAACCAAGTGTCGCGTTGTAGGCAACAACGCAACACAATAAATTATGACCCTGTAAGTAATATCGTACCCTCGTTTGTTTGTCCCCACACTATTACTTTTATCGATAGCAATTAGACAGCGATGTCCTCGCACTATTCCTGTCAAAGATTACGTGAGTGACGCAGACAGTTCAAGTGATATAAAGTAATAAACAATGTGCCTATTAAATATACTTACATATACCTACTTGACTTTAATTTAAAGAGGTGATAATGTCAGGAATAAATTATTTTCTTATTGAACACCTAATAAATTCAAATTGAATGTGGGGGGATATCTGAAATTAAATTTAATGAAAGTCACTCATGCACTTACTGTACCCACATCAATCGGCTATAAAAAAAGCTGAATGTAAAATAGCATTTTTATATCCGTTATCACAAGCTGTAGTCATAAAAATATTATAATTTGAAACGGTTCATTACGAATACGTTTTTACTCTCATCGGATGTATTAGCTATGTAGCTAAGGTACAAAATTAGAGGTTTTTTGTATGACTCTTCCCCTCGGACCTCAGCATTGAGTGGACGCTAGTGAAACCTGTTAACTATTTATTTAAATTAAATATCAATTCTTTACACAAATAAACCAGTGCGAAAAAATAGGACCGCAGAAGCTGTGAAGAGGTTTATCGCGCATCCAAGTAAGCCACTTATATTACTACGAGCCCGCTCGAGAACACCTACCTACCTACCTCCACGCCAACCGGTCTGCGCCCCGCCGCCTGCGCCCGCGCAACCGCCCCTTCTGTGGATTCTTACCTGCGCTGCGACCCATTCATAAAACCGGCCGGACTCACGTAGGTACTCTTCGTAGATTCTGTTTGCCTGGTACCTGGCCCGATACGCGACTGAATCTTTTGTACATCATCGAAGCGAAGCGCCTGCGCAAATTCAGTTCGACAACCAGCTTTGGAGATTTTTGCTAAGCTAAAATTTAATCGATACATCCCTGTTACAAAAAACTTTTCGTAATGTCGGTACAACGCACGCCGCCAAGAGGAGTCGAATCGCCGGTTGCGGCGATCTTTCGCACACCGATGCAAGAGCACTCAGACTCTTGTAATTCAGAAAACACTGAGTATGAGTCTGGAGCAAGCGCGTCTGTCCTTATTCCAAAACCTAAGGAGAAAAAGTCCCGTAAGGCTACCGCTTTGAAGAGATCCTTTGCGGAATCCCAAGACGTTACGAAATCTGAAGTATTAGAGATGTTCAATAAAATAAATGAAAGACAAGAATCTAAATTTAATGAGTTGTTGCAGTCTAATAGAGACATTAAGGCTAGTCTAGACTATGTGACACAGAAATATGATGAAATCCTCACCAAAGTTTCTAGCGTGGAAGAACAAAATAAGAAATTAGTAAAACGGGTTTCTTTTTTGGAGGAGCAACTGGAAATTCAAAATAGGAATGCTCGGTGCACTAGCATCGAGATAAGAAATGTACCGCAAGCAGAAAAAGAGACAAAAAATGAGTTAAAAGAAGTAATTCAAAAGACTGCTGATTTCCTAAGTATCTCTAGTTCAAATATAGAAATTAAGGACGTTTACCGGATTAATACAAAGGCTGCTGTGAAGCCCATTGTTGCTGACTTCACTACGGTATCGGCGAGAGACTCCTTCATCGCCTCGTTCAAGAAATACAACAAGGAGCATCGTGGAGCCCAGATGAATACCGGGAATATAAAAATAGCCGGACCAACAAAGCCTATATACATCTCCGAAAACTTGACACAGAGAGACCGGCGGCTTAATTATATGGCTCGAGAATTTGCGACCGCACATGGCTACAAATTCTGCTGGATATCGTACGGTAAAATATATTTAAGGAAGACCGAGGGTGCGCCCGCTATAAGAGTCACAACCGAGGCAGACCTTGAAAAGTTACGTAGAGATTGACTACTATTGCTCATTATCGTACTCATTAGCTTGTCCTTAAGACTATCCATCAAATTTACTAGAATTTTGTCATTTAAGTATATTCACATATATTGTTCTTATTGCTTTTCTACAGTAACAAATACTTACTTTTATCTACAACATACAATTAATATTTACATGTCTTTTCTTACAAACAATTTGAAATTATTTAACAATTTGAAATTATTTAATGTTGTTTTCGAAGTTAATCGAATGATGTCCGCCGTTTTATCATGCCTAAAAATCGCAATACATACAATACATACAATACATACAATACATACAATACATACAATACATACAATACATACAATACATACAATACATACAATACATACAATACATACAATACATACAATACATACAATACATACAATACATACAATACATACAATACATACAATACATACAATACATACAATACATACAATACATACAATACATACAATACATACAATACATACAATACATACAATACATACAATACATACAATACATACAATACATACAATACATACAATACATACAATACATACAATACATACAATACATACAATACATACAATACATACAATACATACAATACATACAATACATACAATACATACAATACATACAATACATACAATACATACAATACATACAATACATACAATACATACAATACATACAATACATACAATACATACAATACATACAATACATACAATACATACAATACATACAATACATACAATACATACAATACATACAATACATACAATACATACAATACATACAATATATACAATACATGCAATACATACAATACATACAATACATACAACCCATACAATACACACTACACAATCTACAATATACTTTCTCCGCACTTTTACAATACACAACTATTACTCGTACATACTCATAACAGTGAGTTTCCCCTATCACTACGAATACATAGATCTAAATAATTGTATTTGTTCCAAACTTCATAGTGTACATATTAAACGTAAACTATCCTGCACTAATTCTGTTCTGAACCGTCTTGCCATTATCAATTTCTATTATGAATAAAGTCCCTAATAATATTATTAACGATATCGACGAAACAGGTAACATCTTATGTAGACACTGTGATGATCCCTCTAAATGCACTGATATACTAAAATTTGACACAAATTACCAACATAACAAGTTGACAATAATATCTTTGAACATACGTAGCTTACAGAAAAACCTAGACGAGTTTATTGTGTTTCTAAGCAATTGTGATGTTCATGTTGACATCATAGTACTTAGTGAGTGCTGGACTATAAATTATACTCCACCGCCGTTACAAAATTACAACTTATTCTATACCAAAAAACATTTTAACCAAAACGACGGTGTTGTAGTATACGTTAGAGATCATCTTGCTGTCAACACATATGAACCAGAAATGATTGAAGGTAACTGTTTGATTTTAGAACTTAACAATACCCATTCCGTTGTGTGTTCCTATCGCCCACCTTGCTTCACCAATCCAAACAAATACTTAGATTCCTTAGATCACATATTATCAAATCTAAAGCTAAAGTCAAATATTATTTTGACTGGCGACATTAATATTAATATTTTACCGGGTATTGAATGTAATAAATACGCTTCTAATTATTTAAACTTATTAGCAACGCATTGCCTTGTACAAGCCGTTAACTTACCAACTAGACACAAAACTTGCCTTGACCATTTTATGGTGAAGTCTATTCACAGTTTTCAGACCCTAACCTTTAACCGCATTACAGATCATCAACCCATTTTGTTATCTATTGACATCAAAGGGCTTAAGAGGAATATACGAACTAATTATAAAACTGTCACAAACACGGATGCGGTCAGAGAGTCACTTGCAGTAGAAAATTGGGATGAATACTATAGTTTAGAGAATGTTAATGATGCTGCAAATTTTTTGACATCCACTATTAAAAGAGCTATTGATAATAACAGTCTCACCAAAAAAATACCTAATAAATTCAAAGCTTTAAAACCTTGGATAACTTATGGTCTAATTAAAAGTATACGCAGAAGAAACCAGATGCAGAAACGGTGTAAAGTTTTTCCAAATGATACTGAATTGTTAGTAAAATATAAAAAATATAGAAATTTATGTAACCACCTTATTAAAACTGAAAAACAAAATTATTATAAAACCCAACTAAATAACTCTAAAGGTAATATTAAAAGCACTTGGAACATTATAAAAGAAATCTCTAACTACTCTGCAAATAAAGTACCCTCTAACGCATTACTTGATATAAAAAAAGATCCAATCGAATCGTTAAATGAGGTAAATAGCTTCTTTACTTGTATTGGTAACGACTTAGCTAACTTAACTCTCCGTAAGCTTAACAAAACCGATGAACAATTGGCAAATAATGTATCAAGATGTTCTAATGTACCTATAAGCTCGTTATCATTATTCCTGACAGATGCCAAGGAAATTGCTAGTGTCATTAGTTGCCTCAAAACACATAGTGCCCCGGGTCATGACCGAATATCCACTTCTATTTTTAAGACTTGCTTAAAAGAACTGTCTGAACCAATAGCCCATCTGTGCAATCTGAGTTTCTCTACGGGATCTTTTCCAGCTATATTCAAACAGGCTATTGTGTCTCCAATATTTAAAGCTGGTAGCAAGATACAGCCGTCAAATTATAGACCAATTTCCTTGCTACCAGTTTTATCAAAAATTTTGGAAAAAATTGCAAACAAGAGGTTAATGTCGTATCTGGAAAAGAATGCCCTATTAGCGATTAACCAGTATGGCTTCAGAAGTAGGAGATCCACTGATGACGCCGTACTTGAGCTAACTACCCTCATTTCATCTTATTTAGATAGTGGGAAAAAAATTGTGGGTATCTTTCTGGACCTCCAGAAAGCTTTTGACACGGTATCAATTCCAATACTGTTAGAGCGGCTTAATAACATAGGAGTTCGGGGAATTGCCCACAGTTGGTTTTCTGACTATCTAACTAATCGGACCCAGAAAGTAAAAGTAGAGAATAACCTTAGTGATAGCGCTCCGTGTAAATATGGTGTTCCACAAGGTTCCACTCTAGGGCCTACCCTCTTTTTAATTTATATTAATGAGCTATGTACCCTCAAGTCTATAGAGGCCGATACACTAATGTTCGCTGATGACACAGTTCTCCTGTTCAATGATAACCGAAGCTGGGAAAAGGTTTTCAACAAGGCAGAGTTTGGTCTTTCAAAGGTTATAGCCTGGCTAGAAAACAACTTACTTTCACTCAATATCTCGAAAACTAAATATCTGTCCTTTAGTAAAACTAAGGCATCCAGACCGCCACATACTCTTAACATTAAAGCCCATTCCTACCCTTGTAATGTCACATCTCTTCCACGCACCTGTGCCTGTAGCACACTAGCTAGTGTGGACACAGTAAGATACTTAGGTGTTATGATAGATCATCATCTAAAATGGGGTGCACATATACACACAGTTTCTCAGCGTACGAGGAAGTTAATTCATGTTTTTAAAACACTTAGACATGTTGCCGACAAGAAACTACTCATACAAACTTACAAAGCACTGGCTGAGTGTGCAATTAGCTATTGCATATGTTCGTGGGGAGGTGCTGGTAAAACTAACATGAAAACCATAGAAAGAGCACAAAGGGCACTACTCAAAGTTACATTTTTGTTGCCCTTCCGGTACCCTACTTATCAGTTATACAAACTATGTAATGTACTTACCGTACGTAAACTTTTTATCCTTCAATGTTTGCGTAAATACCACCGAGAAGTAGTACCTCACCTGTCTACGACTGATAAACGCATAGTTAAATGTCCAGTTCCAAAGTATCACTGTGATGTATCCTGGAATCACTATTTGCATCTTGCACCAATGTTCTACAATGAATTAAGCACTATTCAGGTAACTAGACAATTGACGCAACATAAACTAAAAATTGTAATTTACAAATGGCTAGACACACTAAAGTATGATGATACAGAACAACTGCTTGAAAAACCTCCTGATTAATATAATTAACTTTTTTTTTTTTTATTGTTATTATTTTTGTTTTTTATTAATGGGTTCTACTGTACAGCATTAATTATTTCGACGGTATTGACTATTCAGTAATACTCAATATATACCAACTCACTCACATACACACACGCACACTTACACACATTCACACACACACACATATATACACACACACATACACATGCACACACACACACATACACACACACACACATACACACACAACGGCGTAATTTTAATTTTAATTTAAATTATTATCTAAACTTAGTTGATACACTGTATATTTAGGCTAAGTTAGTTTAAGAATAGCCACATGTTTTTGTAAAGTATATTATTATCTAGTATAACATAATTTAATTGTAAACAAATTGTTCCCCTGGAAGATCCTGCCTTCTACAACACAGTCAACACTACAGTAGAAGGCAGAGCAACACTAAATTGTACCACATGTACCTGTTTACAAATAAAAATCTTTTTTTTTTTTTTTAATTTAAAAAAAAAAATTTTTTGTAAAAGTTTTACACGTCATTAAAATCTGTGACAATCAATGCGTGTGCTATAATGGGCCACGATTACCGGCCACACCGTCTCCGCAAAAAAATGGCGAATATCTGACACAGTTTCCAAACAAGACGTCGAGTTTGTCAACACTAGTCGTTTAGCCACACACGCGCTCCGTGAATCAATCAAGCTGTCAATATGTCAGGCGGCTGACCAGCGACCCACGGGGGAGGGGATAGATAACTTCTGTACGTCACTGAGGGCAGCACTTATGCCTAGCCATTACGCCTACTGTCCTTAGAATACTTATCTATATTATTGATATATTTATTTGTCTTATCTATTTTATTAATATATTTTACAGTTACAGATTTGAAGGGAAATATTTACAGTGAAATTACTAGTTCAAAACTTGTATGTGTCTCGTGACGATGAGCACATGGCATTGACACGCTGACTAAGTTAAGTTTTGAAATTGAAAACTTGAAGATTATTTCCATCATAGACGTGTCCTGCTCTCTTCATATAATGGAGATGAGTTTACGTGATTGAGTAAAATACAAATGTTAGGAAGAATATTTTAGTTCCAATTTGATCCGCGCGCAGATTTATCTTGCTGCTATCTAGCAGTCAGATATGGGCCAGATGGCCCACGCAGGGATGTGCGGAATCGGAGGGCTATTGTAGGGGATGGGGGATCAATTGTTTATTGGTTTAGGATGAGCATAATTGCTTTGTTCCGTATATTATACTCTAATGAGAATACCTAGTTCAAAAAATGATGTTTGTTGTAGTCTTATTGAGAGTTACTTCTATCAGGTGAAAATTAGTGAATGATTGTTCAACAAATAATCATGTTATAATATAATATTACCAGTAACTTCGAAGCATCCTCAAAAATACTTCTAATGTAGTGTACATAATTTATTTCGTATCCATATAAATAGTTTTGTAGTTATAAAAGCACGTACCTATATGAATGAGATTCATAAAATATGTGTGAAAGTCTCGTTAAAAATACTATTCAACTAATTTTATTCAGATTGTTGAAGAAACAAGATCGTAATGCATGATAGCGGCTACTGTACGCAGCAAATGGGATATTTTTACAAAACAACAGAATATGTTAACTGTATCTTTTAATTGGGTGAAAACGAAATTCTTGGCGCAAAAAGTATGTTGCATCGAATAAGTATAATTATGGTTTTTATTTATTAAATCTACTTTTTCCAGTCTACATACTATGCAAGTGGCTCTTCATATCTCATTTAATATAACTTTATTCAAATTAATTGAGTTATATTAATAGGTAACAATAAGATTACTTTAATTTTTTTAAATGTCTTTCTTAGCAACTAGAACATTCGATTATGATAAACCTCAGGTTTAGGCCTCTGAACTTCTGGACGAACTAAATAAATACGATAAAAAATCCATTAAGTTATTTGGCGAAAATAAATTGGAGCACTTGAGTCGATAAAGCCATATTTACACTCGTCAGTGATATCTGAGTCGGGGTGATATTCAAATATTAATTTAATACTAAATTACCGATCGCGGCCGTTGTCCTATATTTAGTATCGATTCCTTGAAGGGACTGTATGATACTATTTACTTAGATGACTAATCTAATATGTACGTCAATCGCACGTCCTTTATTTGATTTCGATTCAACTTCATGTACTATACCTACAACACTAGTATGTACGTGTATGCTGTATGTGTGACAACAACTCACGAACATAAATATTATGCTAACAAAGTGTGAAATTTTGCACGAATTATACACTACGCGTTAAAATGATTCGGTATTTGATTACTTATTAGCAAAAGTTTAGCCTGTCTATGAATCTAACTCAAATCTTACCAATCACTTCACTTGATATCTAAAGATGGTCTGTTCAAATCAAAATGCACGCGAAAATCTTTCTTTATTGAGCTGTTACTTGTTTTTCATAATAATTAGCACAACACACGTAATGAGATTTATTTGTTTTATTCTTGTCAAGTTCAACACCCCGGATGTAATAACTCATTACGAATGCGTTGTTTCTTTCTTTGCTTATGTTTCGCGTAAACTCTGGCGAGTCTTTCATTTTATTAATTAACGTTGTTTACTGTTCGATGACTTTTTATTATACACGAATATCGTCTTCATTACAAATTCATATATTTGTTCTCAGATCTTTTACAGCATCTCATTTTTTTGCATAGGTAACAAAAGTTAAAGGATAAATAATGTCGAACGCTTACTAATACTTCTTTTTAATTTATTATATTCATCAGACTTGAATACAAAGAAAGCTAAATAAAATTGGGGCTAATGGAAGCAACATGCGAAGATCAAAGGAAAGACAAAAGTGCTTCGATTCGACATGATAGCTGATTTAGAATTCATTCTGAAATGTGCCTTTTGATATTACTTCAATAACGCTATCAGGAAATTGGATAGAAATTCCCGTAGCAGTTTAAGTGCACACATTTTTTTCATACTCATTCATCATCCTTTTTCCTTATCCATTACTTTTTTTTATTTGCAACCACTTTCTGGGTTCGATCTGGCCAGCACTGGGCCAAATGGCGTACTAGAAGAGAAGTCTATGCTCAGCAGCGGGCTATAACGAACTGATGATGATGTACCACACTCACACAATCGACACTGTCGCTATAATCACTAATACTTTTAGTCTGACGGTATCAAAGCGTGTTCTAACACATGTCCCTCTCAATTCCAGGCAACCTGATCACCACCATGGCGCTGCTGATGCACCCGAAGCTCCGCGGGCACGTGACCACGATGTTTGTACTGTCACTCTGTGTGTCGGACCTGCTGTTCTGCAGCATCAACCTGCCGCTGACAGCCAACAGATACATCCAGCAGCACTGGGGACTCGGGCCGAGGCTGTGCCAGATGTTCGCCTTCGTCTTCTACGGGAACGAGGCCGTGTCGCTGCTGTCTATGGTGGCTATTACCATCAATAGGTGAGTACGATGACACAAGTAAATGTGACAGGCAGGTAATATTACAGATATTGAATCAGGCGGTACTTGCGCAGATAGCACGGTCACTGTGAAAAGATGGTCTTGTGTTATTCTGCTGCTGCTGCTCCGCGAGTTTGTCTGTTTGTTGCGAATTTTTGGATGTTGTCTGCAGCTAGCGAGAAAAAGTCCCGATGGAAAAAATCATGCACCGATTATAATATTGTGTATGCCAACCACATCATTATCAGATTATAGCCAAAACCTAAGCCCAAATAAAAAAGAACAGAAATCAGAACCAACCAATTAGGTATAAAAAGTGTCTGATTCACCCAAAACCCGTTTTAATCCTTTTCGTCCAACAAACTGAGACAGTCTGAGTCAGGGGAGGCGTCATGCACATGCGAGGGAGTGGCTGCACTTCCGGCACCGTGACATTTTAATTTGTTACATTTCAATACTTGTTTCACTGATTTTGTTTGTAAATGTAAATACTGCTCAACACTTCCACAAAATCGAATTAATATCTTAGATAAGATATATGTGTAATTTGTGGTGTTATCACACAAGATTTGTATTTGTACCTACTATTATACGAGTATATGAAAACGTCTCAAATATTTTGTACAAATATTAATTACACCATGTTTTTTCTAAAATTGATAAAAATCAAATTATTAATCGGGTAAAAATAAATCTTTTAGGTACTGCAAGCTCAGACATAAAAATATAAATACTTACAATAAAGGTGGAAGAAAGGATGTACCTATTGATCTGTGTCTGTGCTAAACTAGGAAGCATTTGCACAGATATGATAATTTCTTGCTACCTACGCGTCACTTCGGCAGAACCAATAAAAACACATTCGCGGCTCCGAAGAGATCATAAACTTCGCAATGATTTACTGCCGAGCACTCAACACAGTTGTAAAGCAAAAAACAGATTTATATTGACCGTGGCGGGTTTAGGAGCAAACCTTGTGTAATTCTTAGGTAAATATGTGAGGAGAACTATCTCTATAAAATGTACATAAACGTAAAAGAGCAATAGCAGTTTTGAGAGAAAAAAGTATACATATACGTAGTAACTAGTAACTCCGCGACCCTATAAGATTATTTTGACGTTTAAAATATTTATAAACTCTTAGCCAACATTGTTATGTCCAATAACAAAATGTTATGTTTTTTTTTTCAAAACTAATTAAAATAAGTTATATCTTAACTAACTATGAAAGCTTTATAAACTAGGCATCCTAAATATGTCTTAACTCGGTGTGTAGGCTAAGTGAACTAAAAACTATGTCTATTTTTGGTATTTTTTCAAAAATAGGCACAAATACCTTGCACTCAAAACTTTAAGAAAGCATCAGAGAAAGTTCAGTTTTGAATGCTTATTTGTCTATATTCTCATTTTTAACAATTATACTTACCGAGAGTTGGATTGGATTAGATACAATAAAATAAACAAATAACAAAGACTGGTAAATCATATAAAATTAATGCTATCAAATTTTATAATGTTCTTCCAAATTGTATAACGGAAATGAATGACAGAAACTTTAAAAAAATAGTAAAAAAACTTTTAATTGAAAAAGCATATTATTCAACGGGAGACTTTTTGAAAGACAAAAAGACATGGCGTAATCTGTATATTGACACGGCTGCATTGAATAAATAAAGCCGGTTGAACGGTTGTAATTGTATTGTGATTGTTATTATATTATATTGTATTCAATTTATTTTGGTGTTGTAGTTAAGATATTTTCTATTTTATTTACAATTCTATTTGAATTAGTTTTTATGAATGAATGCATTTTTTTTTTAGTATGCCTTTGGCATTATTTATTATGTACCTACTAGATTTTGACTTTCATAAGTGTGCAAAACTGTTTAGTTTTAACCCAAATGAAGAAAGAAAGAAATAAATAAATAAAATAAATAAAAAAAGATACAAAAACAATTCCACGCGATATTTATACGTGCGTAATTTTTTTGAGAGAAAACATTTTGTACAAACGACGACCTTGTCTGTGATTTACAATCAGAGTCAAACAACATGAGGTAAACATCCTGGGATACATGCCTGGACTCTAATGGACATTTTAGTAAATTAGTTCGCTTTGTTACATCTTTTAAATGTCAATCTGCTGTCAACTGTCGCCTTGCAGGGGAATTCTCATGGGAAAAATATCACTAACTAAATAAGCCTAGATGTCGCACAAATTCGTCTTTTAGGATTTTAATTGGTTTGTCTTACTGTAAACTTTAAAATTGTTAAAAACACAGGCAGCTAAAATTAATGGCTAAGTTTTGGTTACAATATAACACGCTCAGAACGCCAGTGTAGACAATAACATTTTCTAACATCAGACAAATTGCTGTGAAATGGAAACTTTTTATAAAACAAAAATATGGCATTACCAAAAAGAGTAATATCATTTTAATAGGCAATGAATTCATCGCGCGATGTTTGTGTCACATCTGTGTCCTTTGCTCTTTGATCTACGAGTAATAAATGACATAAATCACACACCGACCACTTTGAAACCTATTAGTTTTGGTACCTTTTTTTGGAATGTTTTAAAGTAGGCCGTTACTTATACTAAAGTTTATAAGAGATTGAACTGTCATCGTTTAAAACATAAAAAAGTAATAATAATACCTACCTTTCGAATATATATATACATATATTTTTATGAAATAATTTAGGGTTAAATCAATTGCAAATGCAATTGTTTTTTTTTTATTTCTGATGGCAGGAAAATAAAATAATTGAAACTAATAACAGTAAAATCCAGTAAAATACTTGAATTTATGTAAGTTTGTTTGTAGTCCCATGAACTCTCCAGGTCATTGACCCCCGGATTACCATGGCGGCTCCCATTAATATTAATGTCTTGTTTCCAATCCCTCGACTATCAAACTATCGTTAAAGAATACTTCTTTTGCTTAAATATCTAACGTGTAGTGTTTTACAAGCAATAAGTAATTATAATATATTATGTACCTACCTAAACTACTAGTGGGTGCCCGCGGCTTCGCTCACGTTTCCAATTAATTAGTATTTAATAGTTAAAGTTTCATACAAACTTGCAATCCCTATTTCACCCTTTATAAAAGGAAATTTCAAAAAGATGGCGCTTTGTAAAATGTCTTAGAATATTTATTAAAAATTATATGATTTATTGAGAATCGAAACACACAATTAGGTACACAGGCTCACTTATAAGTAGAGCTTATATTCATAGATACAATACAATAAATCCAGAATAAAGCAATGTCCTCTAATACCGTTTATTCTTCCCTATCACCCCGATTTTCGTAATACCTACCTAGCACGTCATATTCATCAGACACTGATCGCCGCAACGTGTTGTGGTGTTGCCAATATTTACGTTTGTTTTATCCGGGTAGATACAGTTATAGTAGGTACGTAGTACCAATTTGCGCACCTAGCTGTGTGTTGTACGAGTATATCCGGGGTTATAGAGAGATTACCTACTCAGAGATAGAAAACTGTTTTGTGGTTCACCATGAAACTAATGACTTAGGTAAATAAATCTTCTCTTTGATCGAGCGTAACGAAAGAAAGAAACTATAACCTCTTTGAACTGTTTACCTCGCAGGGCATTCGTTACAACATCTCGTGGCTTGCGCCATTCATAATTCAGCATTACGCCAATCATCATGATTTAAGCAGGCTTGCGCCGCTTTATTCGTATTATCCACAATAGCATATTTCTCTCGAATAGCGTCATTGCTTCAAAGTAGTGCTTGACTAACTAAGTGCTGAACTAAAGCAATGAAACTATGCACTTATCAATCTGTTTTAATTTAAATAAACGCTTACCGTATTAACTTACCTATATAATATCCACAACTGATAACTTCACAACATCATTCAAGGCCCAATGACATCAATTAGTGCCATGACATGAAATTTTCACCAAATCAACATAAAAATAAAATTCAAATTAAGACTTGGCACTTGTCAGGGCACACACTACAATATTCAGAGCAGAAAATTAGCTTTCCATATTGCAATTAAAATGTCCATAAGAATCAGATAAAGAGGGAAAGCTCAATCATTTTCTTCTGAGGTTGGTTCCGCTACATAACATTTCTCTTTGTCTACAGTTAGGCTAATTACTGGCGAGTGGCGAGTGCTGGCCACTGGAACGATGCTACTCTGCACGACCGAGCACAATAGTAAAGAATATGTCTGCAATTATACATACTATGTAGAACAATAGTCAGTTATCTTTATAAGCCCTCGATAGGTAGGCGCAAGGTTGATCAGCTTTTAATCAGTACAGCTACAAGTCTTTCTGAAAAAACGAGTTGGAGCTTGAAGCCGTACCTTATTAATTTTACACTAGAATCGGGCATTTGACCGCTAGATCAGTAATATTTCTGTTTTTTTTTTTTTTTTTGTTTTCTGGTGTACAATAAAGCTATATTGATTGATTGATGCTTCCGAATATTGTGTTCTGACCCTACCATACTACTGTTGATGTGTCTATCCATATAATATATACCAGAATTCGTCATGAATTCTATATCCCATCAACACACAGCACCACAGCAAAGCGGCCTGCTACATAAAAATAAAGCCACTGCAGTCAGGTCAGCAACCGTTGCATAATGGCGCCGCTGTTTGCAGACTCACTCCCGATACACTTAGTGGTGGTACTTGTGATCATGGTGCTCTATTTTGTTGCAAGAAGATACTACTGTGAATCACATTATGAAAATCAGTTATTAAGCTTATGTGTGTAATTTAATTGATTCTGATTATTTATAATATTTTATGGAATTAATGAATATGTCGTAGGAACACTAGCAACAGTCAAAAAAGATAATAATCCGAAAATTTTGAAATGTAATTGAAAATATGAAGATTCACCCCGTGATATGTGAATTATTATCCGTGCCATTATGTGCTATAATTCTATAAGCAAATGTTATTGTATCTTTTTAGATTTTTCTAATGTTTTCTCTTTTCACCAATTAATACAACTTATAAAATTTAATGGAAGTAGTTAATACATACGTAAATGAAAAACGCATGTTCAATGTCAAATCGCACATAAAACGTTTTTACAACCATTACAACCCTCTCACGGCTAATTTAATCAAAATAAACGATACTAATGACAGGAATGTTATCAACAAATCGATGTACTGCTATCATAATAAGCTCCAGCGGCGCAAAGCCATCACTGAGCTCTCTTTGTTATCTAATCCTAAAACAAACTAGCTTGCTTTCCCACGACTGATAACAGGAGAGAGCTTTATACAGGCTTACGTGAACTTATTTCAATTGATAGAAAAAATGATAACAAAGAAATTCTCATTACCTACTGAAGGAGACTCAGCGATACACTCGCAGAATTGGCTAAATGGTGAAGGTCCTTGCTTTTCTTATACAAAGAATCAGGTAATGTCTAATAAAAACCATATTTGAGACGAAAAATTTTGTACCTACTTAAGTTCTAGAAAAAAAAAAAGTAAATTTAAAATTGTCACAATAGACTTTGAAAAGTGAATCGTATCCTTCCAATGTAACCCTGTAGAGTGGAGCCCTCAAAGTGATTACGCAATGTGGAACAAACAGCCTGCAAAGTGGCGCTGAGAACCTTCCTGAAAGAAACCAGCACGCTTGATCAATCACTGGTTTGAGTGGCGCGACGCACTTAGAAGACTCTTGCTTGAAAAAAATAGACGCCAAATCAAGGGGTTGAAAGGACAGAGCACTGCATGCAACGCTCATAAGTTTCACAGTAATATTCTTATCTTGGCTAATGAATTGAAAACAATACACACTTAAAGTAGACCATATTGAAACCAACATTTTTTTTGACCTAGGAAAACCTTATAAAGGTACCACTCGACCCCGGGGAGGGCGAGTGGTTATGTGGGAGTCTCCGCCAGAAGGGCGGCATACCCATCAAAAACCTGGGGTGTTCCACCTCTGCATCGCGATCAGGGCCCCGAGAGTGCGATGCATACGTCCGCAGCCCTGGCGATGCTGGCCCGGCATCAGGCCCCGTCTCGGGAATCTTTTGCTCATCCCTCTAATGGACGACGTGTCGGAACACGGGACACGTATATTGAGACCAACATAAACCAACCTCTGCAATACATTCTCGTATGTTTTATCTAGTTTTTTATTGAAACTTTTAACAATGAATTAGCTAGAAATAGCAAACAAACCTCAAACCTTTTCATCAGAAATTCAATCGTCGAATTGAACATCTGCGTTAAATCTAACTGTAACAGTTCGCCGTAACTCCGGCTGCAAGACATCTCATCAATTAATTATAATCACAAATAGCCAGTTTACTAGTTTAATGGAAAATATTCGAGCGCGATCGCAGTAAAAGCAACCGCAGTATGTTTGGGATAAATCAACATATCCACGTCAGTGGAAGGTCGTTACGAGGAACTTTTCATCAGATATGCGTCATTAGCTAAAAATCCTGCTCATAAGACAATGAACGCTAAATTGAATTACAGCGAGTGCTTTATTTATAATCGCTCCTGAAATAGATTTGTTATTAATAAATGAGCAGATGGAACAAAAACTCCGCTTGTAGGTACCATGTGTAAATAAATTGAAATTATTTTGATTTCGGCTTCACGAGTTTTTAAATAAACTTTGGTGGGAATATTTGTTTATGAGATTGTTTTGTTTGTTTCAGATACACGTTGATAGCGTACTACGATATGTATTCCCAGATCTACACGACCACCAAGATCTGGGTGCAGCTTCTGCTCATATGGCTCGTCTCCTTCGGACTTATGGTATGTTTATTTCCTTTATAATATAAATGAGGTAACCTAGAACGCGGTTTGATAAAAAGTTGTGTTGAGAACCAGCAACAATAAATATTGCCTAATCTGATTATAAAAAAAACTTCATCCCAAATTGCAGATCTAAAATTTAGCAACGAAATAATCACAAAAGCGTAATTTACACATCATTAGGGTATTATTGGCTTCTACACAAAAAACAACAAGATATAAAGGTCTCAGTTACCCTTCTCATTAACACCCCTATCCATCACAGTCAGCACAATGGGGGTCTGTCCTAACATTACAATGTTAATTACAGACCCTGTGTTGTAGTTTATCTTCTGCAAAGGGAACTGGGCGCTTCTCAGAAAAAGATAGATAAATATAATGAATGTGTAACAAAATGCTAAAATTATGTGCAATTTGAAGAAAAATGCCTGCACATTTCTTTATAAAATAAAAATCTAATTATAAAATATATTTTTTTATATCAGACATTGGTCCGTATTTACAATCATGACAATTAATTAAAAATTACAAGATTATCAATAAAAAATAAAATATAGTTAAAGCATTTGGTGAATATTTTATTGTTTATTTGTTATTATTTGTCAAGTTTTTTACTACATATTTATCTTTTTTACACCAATCAACAAATAATAAACAAGTGATTGGATTTTTACCACAATAAATCAATGCTTAACTTATACCACACATAACCGCAGAAATATACATACAAATACAGAATAATAAAAAAAAACATTATCATTACTTAGTTTATGAACTGTTCTATGATACAGCTAATTATCATTTTGAAACAGTCACGTGAGCGTGAGTCCTAAATAGTAGTTATTGAATAAATAAACGTGTAAAGGAAGCGGCGGGAATTAGTTCATTGCACTTCCATGTTTGTAATACGTGTTTAATTGTCCCGAATTAGGGAACATCCTCTACGGTGTGGGCGGTGGGAGGCATGGGGCTTACACTTTTTCATACAGGAACAACAAATAAAAAAAAATTAAAGACAACCACTAATAAGTACTTAAATTATTTTAGAATGCACGGTTTAGTGGTTGACCTCTGTTATATTGTGTACATACTTACCTTTTCTAAATAAATATTATTTTTAATGAGATAGGCTCACGCTTCTAGCGCGCTTGCCTAGAAGAAACCGGTTTACTCCCGACTAGAAGACCGAGAAGTTATACTTTGCAGCTGGATTTAGCAAATGTGATCGTCCTATGATGTACATGACATTTTACTATGATAACACTCATTTTCTCAAATAGTAGGGTACAGTTTTGCACAAGTCAAGAAGTATTTTATTATTTTTAAGATCTCGTGGGTACATTTTCTCGGTCATTATGTACAGATCATAATGAAATACATCTCAGTTCTTACGTTTGTGTGTTGTTAACCATTTCTTTCTTTAAATAATCTTACATTTGTCTGTTGTTAATCATTTCTTCTTTAAATAAATCGCTTCCGCTTGTATCTTGTCCCGCTCCCTATAATATTATGATCCAGTGAGAGCATGAGCCATGCAGTTATTAATCCTGGTTTAAATGATGCTCCTACATTTGTGTTAATGGACTAGGACAGTTAACGTTTTAGGATGCTATAGTTATCTATGCTTTAGTGTTAGCAGTATAAGAGGAAGTAATGTTTTATATCCTCTAAAACTAAACTACAAGAAACTTTTTAATGTTATGGTATTCTTTCGCTTGAATTTGATTTGTAGCAAGATGGCTTTATAGTAAGGCACAGACTACAGATCGTTAGTAAGGCCAGCGTTGTGTTTAGTTAGTTAGCGGTAGGATACATAAGGATAAATCGGATACAATGGTCTACGACCGACTACGACGACGTCTACGTGATCAATTATTGAATAATGATCCAAAAGTAGGTACTTGGACCAAGTTATTACAAATTGGCGTCAATGAGTTAGAAATCAATTGATTCAGTTAATAAGTAGGTAACTAGGTAATGATGGCGGCTTCACTCGCGGTGTTTCAGGATAAATAACGTACCTATGTCGCTCTCAGAACCCTGTATCTAAATAATTACTATAAATATACCAAATATCGTACCTATGTGTATGTTGTTTTGTTGCGGTGTAAAAGTGAAAATTCGCTTTTATCTTATATTGTGAATGACAATTTAGATAGTTAATTACACCATCGTTTGCCACACACACCAAATAGAGAATAACAACTAACATAAAAGTGTATAGTTTATCGCTGTTTCGTCACAGATCATTAAGCTTCATTCCTGTTAATTGTATCCAGCATTGACCAGACATAAACTAGTAATGAGACCTCATTGGAAGTCATTCCTCGCTGTGGCCGCTGTAGGCAATGGGCCCTAAAACTATTGTACGGCTGCTTTATAGTTGTTCCTTGTAGCTTATATGGTGGACTTGTTTTGTGTATGTGAAGGTATTTGGGTGTGGATTGATTAGAACAAGGAGCAAAGGATTTTAGAGATTCTTGTTTGGTGGCAAATGTTTTGGAAAAGTGTAACTTCCTTAGTTGAAATTCTCAAAGATAGCTTGCTAAGATTACCTGTGCCTAGAGAGAGTACCTATGTATGAAAGGATTTTTAGAAATTAATAGATTAATTTGAATGTAACAAAAACCTTATTAAAAGTGTTAATTAGCCTAATTTGAGTTTGTGAAGCTTATTTTTTAGCTACAACAGTGGATATGATTTGACTATTCAAAATAACCTATTTTGCAGCGCGAAAGATCAATTAAATCATTAAATGTAGGTACCAGGACACTAGCTAGGTACCTACTAATCATAAAGCTGGCTGTAAACGTAACCCTATTAAGCGTTATAAAGCTAATATATATAGCTTGTGATCATTGCACCAGTGGAGTGGTATAAATTTGAATTTTGTGTGGACTATATAAAACAATTTTGACACAGTGTGATTTGGGCAGATCAGCAATTTGCTGCTCGCCCATTAATCAAATAAATAAATAAGCTAATAGGCCCTGTGTTTGGTTGCAGGTGCCCCCTCTCCTGGGCGTGTGGGGCCAACTAGGGCTGGACGAGAACACGTTCTCGTGCACCATCCTGCCCAAGGAGGGGCACTCGCCCAAGAAGTATCTGTTCGTGTTCGGGTTCGCGCTGCCCTGCGTCGTCATCATCCTCTCCTACTCCGCCATCTACTGGAAGGTGCGCCGCAGCAAGCGCAAGCTGGAGGGCCGCAGGTGTGTGTGTGGGTGTGTACTGTGTACATAGATACATTTTATAACGTGGGATAGGTTTACGTTTCACTACAGCCTGCCTGATGTTAAGCATTGCTGCAGCCTAGGGTGTAAGACGCTTACCTAGAAGATACCTATTACCTCTAGATTTGAAGACCCCTGGATTGTAGTTCGCAGAAAACAGCTTCTGGTAAAGTGTTCCAAAGCTTTGCCGTCCGTACAATAAACGTAGAGGCAAAGCGCTGTGTTAGAGGCAAAGCGCTGTGTTCGACACTTCGGCACTTCCACCATGAAACGGTGTCCACCTGCGTACTCATTATTGTTCACACATATTAAAAACGAACAGTATAAAAAACTAATTATACCTTAACAAGTGCCACAAGTGGCGGTCTTATCGCTCTTCCAGGCAACCTTTACAATATGTGTGTGTTTGTAGGTAACATCCTCTTTCATGTATTATATGGGGTTATTTATTTAAAAGATCGATTCTACGTGTCAATGTGGGTAGTTTTCATTCAGAGACCATATATTTAGAAATTGAAAAAAAATACTAGCAATGTGCGGACATGTTAAGACACAGGTAAAGGTTTTAGGTGTTCTAAAATATTTCCGAGATTTTTAATGTTTAGTTACCTAAGCCCGGTGAAATAATATTACAGGACATAATTACTTCTTTAGTTGTATCTACCTACTTGTTTATGTACGTGGGATACAAGTTTAAGCTTTTAAATTGAGTTATACCTAAGCCTACATCTAAATGCGCAATTGATAAAATATTTTTAGATATCCGCATTCTATGAACACGTCTTGACCACAATACCGTTTTTTGTGATAAAATCAAACAAACAATGTTTTTGTACATTTCGATGAGTTGTTATTTTACCTACCTATATATTTACTAACCATATAACTGAGGTCACTCATGAGTACATAGCATTTACGTAAATGAGTAAAAACCACGTAAAAACAAGATGTGGTTCGGTATACCCGTAATATACATATTACTCGTATTATAAGGGAGCATTTACCTATGCATTATATTTCAATACCGATCGATAGGTGCTAGGTACCTTATTTGGATATACCTACATAAATAGGTAGTTCGTTTGTTTAGTAAAAACCAAGAACAATTTTATCCTCGTAATTACCAATCTCTTGTGACCATAAATGTAATGATAAGAGAAAAAAATATTCAACAAAATCAGATTTATTAACAATCAACAATAATACTTAAGTGTAAATCTTAAATCTGTCATACCATTTCCAGTCATACTTTATTCTTACCGTTGCTTTCAAACAATGCATTTTTGTTTATAATTTATCAGATAAATAATATGAACCTTTCTCTTTCTTGTCCACAGCAAGCTAAGCGGTCAGACTGCAAAAGAGAAGGAAGAAGACTCTCGTCTCACGACCCTAATGCTGACGATCTTCCTCTGTTTCCTGGCCTGCTTCCTTCCTCTGATGATTATGAACGTGGCCGACGAAGGAGTTTCGTACCCCTGGCTCCATATCATAGCCTCCATACTCGCCTGGGCTGCCAGTGTCATAAATCCACTAATATACGCAGCCACCAATAGACAATACCGAGCTGCGTATGGCAACTTACTCAAAGTGTGTAAAAATAACCCCGTGGCTAAAAGAACCACTTGGGGAAGTAGAACGGTCGGCCAGTCGTCCAATTCGCCACACTATCCAGAAAAACGGAGCCCTAAAGATAAACCTACGAAGTTATGATTCTGTTGTTTTTGGTTTGTTAGGTGAGGTGTGTTGTGAAATTATGACGTTTTCATAGATGGGAATGGAAACTAAATTGTATGTACGTTAGGTATGGTATACAGATAACAGATTTATTGTTGGCTAACTAATTAAAAAAAACGTTTCTTAAAAAATTTAAGCGCTGTGTGGTTAACAGAAACCCTGATCAATGGGTCATTTTTATTATTTTCATTAAAATGTGTTGATTCCTTACGAAACCATCAAATACTATGTGTCAGAGAATTGCCTAAGTTTGAGAGCTTATTATGCTGTCACCATTTCGTTATTGTAATTACCGAATATTCCTTTATAATTATGATTTGTACACAGAATTATACAGATGTCGTTACCTAATGGTTTGTATCATACCTACCGTAAAACCCTCTGACAAAATGTTTACAATTGTGTACTATATAATATTCTGAGGAATTATTCCTACTCCAGAAACAATTTTACCTCAGGGCTGGCTTATCTATTGTAGTACATGTGAATATCAAAAAAAGGCAACTGTAAACTTTCAGTCAAAGATGTTTTTATATTTTTTGAAGATGATGATGATTATAATAATGATGCTATAAGGACCTCAAACTAGAGCAGATAGGATATGGGAGAAATAGTTTTGAAATTTTGCCACTTTTTAGAATAAGCCAATCCAATCTTAATCTAAGTATTAGTTCAGTTCAATTATCACAATTGTATAAAATCAAAATGATAGTACTCATTATAAGCTAACTTTTTAATAATTTGAAAAGGTAATGATGGACCAATATCAGTAGATATTTTAATCATTTAAGTACTTGTATCAATTTTACTTTATATAAATACATAGGGAATTATTTTAAGCGCAATTGTATGTAAAATAATATATTATGTAATTAAATATAATATTAGAGATGGTGTGATGTGAGTATAGGTTTTAATTACATATATTTATTTATATGTTAGGGCTTACTCAAAAAATATTTGATAATGAATATATGAACATCTATATGAAATGTACATATACTTAAAACCTACGTCTTTGCAAGTATAACATTTTAGTTAATTAATAACATGCAAATAGCCTGGGATATTTTCACACAAACTATTTCTTTTATTTAAGCTATTTTAATAAGCTACTGCATCTTAACTTTAAAACAAACTTAGACTTAGTCACTGAACCAAAGCTTGATTACCTTTTTCATTATATACTTATTAATTGTGATTATTTATCAAAACAGTTACCTCTGCTTTACTCTGTAGTACATAATATAATACATAATATTTAAAATGAGTCTGTAGTCTCTATATTAAAGTATTCAGAAATATTCTCACAATTACTTAGCCCCTTAAATAGTTGAACATATATATTATTAATACTGAATATTTTGCATTCCTCAGTTTAATTTTGTAGAAAGCTACAAAAATGTTTTATTTATGGGTTTAAACTATTGATGAATCATTTTCAAAAAATATTTATGATTATGTATAATGACTTATATATCTATTGTAAATACCTTATTAGTACATTTTATAAACTTTTAATATAAGTAGAACCTAAGAAGTAGATTATTAATAAAGACTGAATCAAAAAAGTCAATTAGAATATTGATGCTGAATCTAAAACTTTCAACTTATGATTAAAATAATTATTGTGAACAAATTATTATATGTACCTAATGATAAATTATTCCTTAAATGTGTTTTAGTTAGTACCTTCATTTTAGTACTATAAAAATTGTCTCATGCAAAAAAATTTTGTCCCAGTGAATATTTACAATTATTATCATGGCCTCTCTACAATTTTTTATCATAAATAAATACGTGTAACATGTTTATAATCAGTGTATGTTATTATAACCAAAGGTAAATTAAAGTTAATTATTCAGAAAAATCTTATTTTATTCCTGAACTAGTGAACGCTCGCGGCTTCGCTAGCATTATTTCAGGATAAAAAGTAGCCTATGACACTCATAAGACCTCATACTACCTACAAACAAAAATCATGATGATCGGTTTAGCCGTTTTGCGTGATGAGCGTTTAAATGAACAGAGATACAGATAAACAAACAAAAAATATAATTTTATTATTGATTTAGAGTACCTATACCCAAAAATGTTTTTGCTCATTATCTTCTATATTATGTTCAGATTTTTGACCCTATTCAGCTTTATTATATGTTTAGATTGAATTTATAGTTTATTAAAAAGCGAAAATATTTTTCACCAAGTTTTAGTAAAAAATATTCGCGGTTCACTTCTGTCTTTTTATTTGGGTGTTAAAGCCAAATTGATTCATGTAAAAATTGTATACACGTATGTTCCTATTATTCTACCGCCTACATTTCGATCTTTAAGTATATCAAAGCACGGACGAAATCGGTTTTTATCCAATTTTAAACGTATGGCACAACCGTGTAATTTGTGCGTTATCCTTGCGAAGATACAAGTCAGGCAGGATTTTTTTATCTTGTTCCGAGCCTATAGAAACCTTTTTCAAAATAAAATAAGTTTTTCCCGATTTTTCACAGGACCGGAAATCATACCAGAAACAACGTATTGCCATCTTGTTAATAATTGCCATAACTCATAATGATATAAAATATAAACCCATTTTTGTCTATTGGAGATAAGAAACGTTATCCATAGACAATATTTATTTTATATCTGACAATGACAGCTCTTATATCAAATTAATTTGTCTATGAATGACCACTTGACGAAGTCCGCAGCGCTGTCATTTCACGTATTTAACAGAATTTTATAAAATCGCCGAAAAATGGCGAAAAGGATCGCACAGAGCTCCGTAAACTGGGCCGCTCTCGCCGAGAGGGTCCCGGCCGAGCAAAAAGCCAGCCTTGCGGCTTTCAAAATCAAGTCCGACTCATACCTGCGAAGGTTAGTTTTGACATGATCGATTTGGTTACATAATTTACTGTGTATTTTTTGGTTACTTACAGTGTTTTTCTAGGGTGCTGGCTAACCCGCCCGAGCCGCCAAAGATCAACTGGGCTGTGTACAAGCAGGCCGTGCCCATCCCCGGAATGGTCGACACCTTCCAGAAGCAATACGAAGCCCTGAAGGTGCCCTACCCCGCCGACAACCTCAGCTCGAAGGTAGACGCTCAGTGGGTTGAAGTCAAGAAGGCTGTGGAAGCTTTCGTCGCGCAGTCCAACACTCAGATTGCCAAGTGAGTAAACAGTAATATACATACATATATTATTCAGGAAACTAGTTGTGCACTAATGTACCCTGAATCTTATGTTGAGGTTAAATTGAAAATAAATCACTTACCTTAGGCCTCATTACACAGCTATTAGGCCTCATATGCAAATTTAACTATCAAATGCTGGTAAAACATGTTTATTAAAAAAAAACTGTTGATATTAGTTTGGTAAACTTACTACTCAATTCTCCACTACCTGTGTGAATTCCATAATCTCTTTAAACATTTTATTCCAGGTATGAGAAGGAAGCGGCTGATATCAAGGCTCTGCTTCCATATGAACAGATGACCATGGAAGACTTCAAGGATGCATTCCCCGAGCAGGCCCTGGACCCACTTAACAAGCCTACCTTCTGGCCGCACACTGCTGATGAGCAGGAGGGCTATGTTGACCCCGAGAGGCAGCAGCAGGCTGCACACTAAGCAGTCTTACCAACACCTTAACAATCAGCACCACATATACCATAAGCAGGGAAATGAAAATACATCTCTGAGATGATATCTCACTTACATCTAAAAGGAATAGATAATTCCCTCTCTTCTGTTTGTGGTAGACATGGTGTGAAAATCTTCAGCTAGATATGATTGCCGATGTCATATTATGTTCAGAGCAGAAGTGAGATCAACCATTCTGTAATTATTTATGTAGGAATAAAGTGAAGTTTACCATATGCATGTGATTTCATTTTACTCTAGGACTTCAAAACAGTATATTAGGGATAATTTATGTAATAGATCTCACTAGGAAAAATATGAATCAAATAAAAACAACTATTTCGATACATAACATCTGTTTATTACATTAATTGCACATCACAGAGGACAATTTACCCACAAGGAGAACCTTTGAAGAGGAATGATACTAAGTTGAAACAAAATATTTGTCAAGTTTTCATTGGAAGGTAGATTTAGTAGTTTTGTTGAGTTCCATAAAACATACCTCTCATGGGGCTAAATTAGGAATCTCTCTATTCAGCTAACTTGTGCCTCTTAGTAGTCTACATGCCTACATTACTTGGTCTTATACTTAACTCTTCTAACATCCCAGTACTTGGACAATTTATTTCTCTATCTGCTTGGACTTGCAATAAATTACATACATATACTTTTAACACTGCTTGTGTAGGTATATAAGGAAGAAATATCCCAGAGATAATTCTAAAATGTTTATACTCACACAGATATTTAAGGATATGATAATAATTTTATGGTGCTTATCTAAAAAAACATGTGGCAAATACACCAAATGGGTAATATTTGTAGCACAGGGATTTCTATACATAAAATCACACAAATCCACCTGTTAGTAATATTGATTGAGAATGATTTGCTAATCCAACTTACTACTACATTTTGTCATAATGATATCATTTACAGATCACATTTATTTAGCCTTTCAACACACCCCTCTAAAGTCATATTGGAGAACACAAAATCAGGACTTTCTCATTAAATTTCCTGTCAACATTCATAATGTTATTTTATTCATTTAATAGTTTCAATAAATTAGATTCAAAGGGGATGTTTTAGCAATCATTGAAATAGGACCTATCTTTATCAATTAATGCTAGTCTAGTTCATAACAGTCACTACTAGACATTCAACAAAAGAGAATGGTCACAATATTTTAAAAAAAATCTGTCTTGCTGATTTTCCAATGTCTATATCAACCAGTATCTTATATGAACTGTTAACCTTATGATAGCCACGCCAAACATACTACTATGCCCTGAACACCACGCTTTGGTACTACCGTTAACTATAGACGTTGTTGGCGCTTGGGGCCGTTAAGTGCTGGTAAAGTATATTTGGCGTTTAAAAGGTTAATAAGTCACATATCTTGTCAAGGATAAAACAATTGATGTAGTTGTAATACTGGATCTACCGTGTGACCACTATCTTTGGTGTGATGTCTAGTGGCGAGTGTAGTGTCTACTTGGCGCCGAACTTGGTGGCGGGCGGCGGTGGGGGCTGCGAGTACATGTTGTAGTAGCTCGTGGGCGGCGGGGGCGCGGAGAAACCTGTGAGGGGAGGAGGAGCGGTACAAAAGTTGTATTAAAACTAACTTTTATATATTGATGGGCAAAATTGGAAGTAGATTTGTTTTTCAGAAGCTCCAAATAGATAGATGGTTTACGTGAAAGTAGATTAATTAACCAAATTAAATTAGAGCATATACCAATATAGTAGAAGAGTGGACTGCATTTTGCAATGATTTATTATCAATTTAACATGAACTATACTTACATAATGTATATAAATAATAAATCATTGCCAAATTTCATCTTAAAAATAAGAACTCAAGGTTTCAGACAAAACATTAATAGAATCAGAGGTTGATTTTAAACCCATCTAATTAGTAAGGGTCTTTTATGTAGTCACCTTGTGCGAAGTTCTGCTGGAAGCCCTGCTGCTGGCCCTGAGGCGGATACTGCTGCTGTCCCTGCGGCTGGAAACTCTGCTGTCCCTGCGGGGCGAAGCTCCCCCGGCCCCTCGTGCCGCCCCGGGCGCCCCCGCGGCCGCGGAAGCCATTGTCCTGTCGGTTGTAGTCCCGGGAGAAGCTGGAGCCCGAGTCCCGCGAGTAGTTGGAGCGGTAGTCGCTGCCGTTGTCGTCGCCCGCGCTGTCCCACCGGGAGCCTGCAGTTATACATATTAATTAGGTTAGGCTATAAAAAGTGCCATTCCAATATTTGTACCATGGCCTATAACTTCCTCAAAATCAACCTATCATGAACAATTCTTATTCGTAGACATTTAACATACAAAAAACATGAAACCTAAAACTAGCACTGCAAGACGGCCATATCAAATACTTAAAAATACGATTGGGTTATTCATTGAAACTTTGGTCTTAAAAGAAATTGAAAACTTTCATTCATTCAGGCAACCTCTGAACCGTTGCTTGAGTCCATGCATGCCCCATGATGGACTAGTCTGGAGGTAAAGGTAAATCTTACCTCCCCCGTCCCGGCCCCCGCGCCCCCTCCCGCGGCCGCCGCCGTCCCTGCCGCCGCGTCCGCCGGACCTACCGCCCGAGCTGTCATCACGGTCACGGTAGCGTTGTCGTCCTGAGACAAGAGACAATTTATATAAAAATGATAGCTGCACTTATACTCATAATTCTTTGATTGATAATTTTCAGAGTTAAACCAATATATTATATACAGATAGAAACACAATAGAATGAAAAGAAACCTATAGACTTACCATATTTTCCTTTGAATCCCATCCCGCACTGCGCCAACTCTAACAGCTTCGGGTTCACGACTTGATTCGCCTCTTGCAGCACCGACATCAGATCCTTGGCCTGCAAATAATTGTGTTGATAATGAATTATAACTCAAGCACGATTATTCTAATACTTAGCTAGTTTAGCTAGAAATTGGGTTTTTAGTAAAAAAAAGCCTTAGTAAAAAAATAAAAATAAAGGAACAGGGGACAACTTCTTCGACCTTTGCCCAGGAGTGGGACAGTATAGGTTAATAAAAAAAGGAACAAACATCTCACAACTTAAAATTATGTAGAAACCGATTATGATTCCTACCTTAGCGGAGTTATTAGGCGTGAACAGCGTGTAGGCGGTGCCGGTGTTCTGCGAGCGGCCCGTGCGCCCGATGCGGTGCACGTAATCCTCCGAGTTATTCGGGTAGTCATAGTTTATCACAAACTTCACGTCCTCCACGTCTGCACGCAACAATGACACGTGTTAACATACCAATACAGCTCATTATATCGTCAACAAAGCACATACACCACACCGAGATTATGAAAACTGCGAATCAAATACAAAAGGCATTCAAAGAATCTTTCTTGTGTGAATTGTAAGGCTTGAGTCAGAAGCGACTGCCTTGAGGCACTCCAAAAAATATATCGAATATAAATATAATGTGTTAACTATGTAAAATGATAAATAGAACAACAAAGTCGAATATTAAATACATCATGTAACGTAAGATTCAAATTACTTGGTGTGAGTAATGTAACGGCGATATCCGAAGCCTTATCAAATTCAGACTAGAAAGTTTCTGCAACAAAACTGAAGAGTAAAAATTACCTTTTCAGCTTGCCGGTGTGGGTGTGAATGGTGGGATCAGCTGGAAATAACTGTATTATGCCCGTCAGTGGCCCGGAGTGTGGTAGGCCAAGAGGCGGTGTTTGCTGACTGTACTCCGCAGTACGCGTGACTAAACTACGTTGTCAGGTGGCGCAAGGTAGGCCCTTTTAGAGGTTCGTTAAATCTCTCATGACAGTTAACCAAGCATGTATTGCTCTTTGTCTCATTTTCATGGTCTTACTTTAGGAATTTTAGCACAAAAACTTGTTCACTTAAAACTTCTTTCACAAACCTAATCATTTTGGAAAAAATGCAAAAACAATTTTATATGCGATAAAAAAATGTAAGACCTCCTTATTCCCGGAATCAAATGTGAACAATAGAATAGACCCATCGTCTCAATTTTAGAGGCAGCATGCTATCAAAGACAGTGTGCGCTGACGGTTTCAATGTGGGAATGCTGTCAACATTTCCTCGACTGAGAATCAGTAACTTGGAGTCAGCAACACACCAAATGTCTAGCCCTGAACTCTGCACGCATGCGCCTCTGAAATGAAAAAGAACATTCGAGAATAATGCCAAGTCAGTCATGGAAATTTATATTGTCGGGCTAGGATCGCTTGTTCTGTGGTAGAATGTAGTGGCAACTCAGTCTCCTTCTTCATTTGTCGAACATAGTAATATCAGCCCTAATTTTTTACCTATATTTCGGTTTCATAAGAAATCTATATTTGTGTCATTTGGATGATTACCTAGAGTTGCCAAGATACTGTGCATTGAGTCAACAGAAACATTCTGCGATTTGCAAATATCTACCACAAGAAAAATAACATCTTGGCCCGATAATACATCTAAATGGTTAAGTAGATCCATTGCTTTTAAAAATCAACATATCCCAATATTCACCATTTGAAATATTTACACACATAACACCTTATTACTATTGCCTTCTTATTAACTTTCAAAATTGTATGAAATCTAACTTATTGTCATAAATAGAAATGTATAATGATTCTTAAATGGTATTTGTAGCACAGAACAATGAATATTGGATATGGTATGAGTAGATACATCAAGGGGTTGTGATACAAAACAACCATGGTGTTTCATCTAGATCGAGCAATGGCATCAACCTTCCTTTCGCTCCTGACACATCTCTTTGACCTTGGACACCCCGGTATAACAGTGCGAGGAGATTTAGCACCTTTTCGAGAACAACATTGACTCTCCCGTTGTTTCTGGCCCCAGGTAAAAAACCTCGCGACTGTTCGCTTTCAATCTTCTGTTTGTTGCCTTGTTCGAATTATCTTTGGCGGGAATATTATCACCACCGTTTTGGAGACGACATTTTTGGACGCCTTTTGAATGGATCGAGTTGGTGGCACAAACATAAGATAGTCTACTTCTGGGCAAGCAACAGCTTTGTTACATAGACCTATGTGTGTGTCTTTTTACAAGCTCCTATAACTTCTTGTACATTTGTCAGTCATATCCTACACTACCGAATGACATCTGCATGATATGTTGTTCTTATCTGTGTAGATCAAATCATTTGTCCCTATTCAACATTATTTTTATAGTGTTCATTATGAAATGATCAATCCTAGATTTAGATTAAGACATGTATCAACATTTCAAGTCTGTTGTTTTAAGATTACGCTACACTCGCATTTGGTTTCTTCTAGCAGATGTACCTAGTCAAATAAAGTTAGATAGAACTTGTGAAATCCTATCCATTTCATTTTGAAAGCTTTCCATACATACTTTTATAATGCTAAATATGAGTGCTAGCTAAATTGAACATGTGATGCTTAACATCAGGCAGGCTGTAGTAAAACGCGTACCTACAAGTATGAACAACTAATGTTTACATCTTGTCTGTCTAGCGAACCTACGCTGCATATATGATGTATATATATGGGCAGGCTGTAGTGAAATACGAACCTACACTCCATATAAGTATATAAACTAGTGTTTACATTTTGTCTGTCTAGCGAACCTACACTGAACATATGAACAGAGACCTGTGTACACGTGGTGCACTGTAGGTATGAAGTGACTCACCCAGCCCGCGGGCGGCCACGTCGGTGGCGACGAGTATGGCGCCGTGGTTGCGGCGGAACTGCGCCAGCACGTAGTCCCGGTCCTGCTGGTTCTTGTCCCCGTGTATGGCGAGCGCGCGCCACCCGGCGCGGTTTATCGACTTCGATATCTCGTCTACCTGTAGTTGAAACGAGGCATCTAGAATGACTAACTAAATAAAAAAATAAATAAAAAAAAACCGGGTCATTGCACACAGCGCCATCTAGCCCCACACTAAGCAAACGCTTATGTCGTAGGTAGTAGGTACTAGATAACGGATATAATACTTACATATATACTTTTCTATAATTATAGTTACAAACATTTACTAAATTAATAATAATTATCTAATAGACATATACAAAAAGACGACTCAGGCCTCGTAAGACAGCTTCTAAATTATGGTCATTAACTTTTGTAATTTTATTGAAATCAGATTTCCATTTATCAATATTGATTAACCAATTAAAATCTAAAATATTACTTTATCTTATTTTTATTACTAAGCATTAATAAGTCATGCATATACAGATTCAGCACAACCAACTTACATTTTTAATAAATTTGTAGCAGCATGTACCTACCTAATACCTACATAATGTGTTTATCAGTCTTCCAGTTTCAAAGTGTTCCGATAAAAGTACAATGGTATATGATTCGCGTTTATAAGCATTTTTGTATTACCATTATTTTACTGATAAAGAGAAACATTATGAACACAGGCAAGTGGAGAAGGAATACTTGCTTTTTTTAAATAACTAATACGGGTTTGCACTTGGCCACAGTTTGCTTGATGGTAAGCAAAGGCTACCCGATAAGAACCGATTCACTCTCGCTTTGAAGATAGTTGGATTATATGACCTCTGTATTATAGTTCCCGTAAGGCATGATTAAATTTAGTTGTAATAACCGACCGGCTAGCACTTACGTCAATAATTAGCTCGACAAGTTTCGGAACACTGAGGTTTCCATCATCAGGAGGACGAGTAAGCACGCGCATCCCGGTTGGCCGCCTCGTCCAGACTGCTAATTTTCGCCATAATTATTGACGTAAGAACTAAGCCGGTTATTATACCTTTCTCTTGGTCTCTGCGAATATGATGGTCTTGGTCTCCTCCTCTGATGAGATCTCGGTGAGCAGAGTGATCAGCTTGTCATTCTTCTCCCACTCCTCACACACGTCCACTATCTGCGAGTATTACAGATATCATCAGGTATATGCAATATCTGGTATTTAATATGGAGATTCTTTAAAGAATAAGTTGAGTGGATCTTGAATTAATTTCTTTTTCCTATACCAACACGTTTGGTCAATATGTTTGGCTATAACTTTGTTTATTGTATGACATATATTAATTTTATTGTTAAAAATTTCGTGAGTCATTTTTTATCAATATGTAACTAATACGGTTTTCAGTCGCGTGTAATTCGCGTTTGTTGTTTACGCGTTTCGGGTGTAATGACAACATATGCGAATTATAAGTGAATAAAACCGTAATAGTTACATAATGATATCTAAAAGTATATATTTGTTATTTATTCAATTTATTTACAATATATCAAATTACTTATTGTTTTCTTATATTAAACATGATATTCAAACAATGGGGTGCAATCAGCACTAAAATAATGCATTTACGCAAGTTCATAGCACTACTAGTACAGCTGAGTACAATGGCAATATAGTCACCTGCAGTATGTTGTGGTTGGCAGACAGCGTGAGGGAGCCGATGTTGATCTGGATGTAGTCCTGCAGGAACTCCTCCGCCAGGTTCTGCACCTCGCGCGGCCACGTCGCCGACCACATCAACACCTGCCACACCGCGGACATTATTATAACATATTCTAAAACAAATGCCCTAAAATACTACATAAGTGAAATGTTTGTCTACAGAATCATTGAACACACTAACTTATGTGCTAAATACTCATAACATAACAAACACGAAGAAACTTAGTGGCATATTGTGTGATGCTATATTGAGTTTATACTGTAAATCTAGTTTAGAATAAGCTGTATTGGTTCGGATAGCTTATAGCAATAAGGCCACCACTTGACCAGATGTTTATGTTTCCATGCATAAACGGCTGATCTAAATGGATTGAAATTTGCTATTTATGATACACATATGACATATAATAAAGCTGAACAGTAATAATAAAACACGTTTCAGCAGTTTTATAATTTTAGTCTGTTTATTTAAACGCTAATCACGCAAAAACGGCTGAACGGATGATCATGATTTTTGGTATGTCTGTAGTATGAGGTCGCAGAAGTGTCACAGGCTACTTTTCATTGTGAAATAATGCGCGCGAAGCCGCGGGCGTCCACTGGTGGTAAATATATAGATAATAATTGTATTCTGCATAACAATAGGTAATGTCTTGGGACGCAGTTAGTATCACTATTAGAAGTATTATATGTATAGCACCTGTCTGTCGGGTCGAATCTGCTCGATGATCTTGCGTATCTGCGGCTCGAAGCCCATGTCCAGCATGCGGTCTGCCTCGTCCAGCACCAGGTACGTGCAGCGACGCAGGTTCGTCGTGTCTGGGGGAGAGCAATAACAAAAGTTACTCAACACTGTACCCACGACTCAAGCGTTTGCTTAGTGTGGGGCTAGATGGCGATGGGTGTAAGGTCCTTTTTTAAAGTTTTTTAAGATGGAATAGGCCAACATTTGACTGCAGACTGCTTGATGTCTAGCACCACTGTAGTCTACTAGGACACTAGGCAGGCTGGTTTACAATATGTTTTTTATCTATATATATAAAAATGAATTGCTGTTCGTTAGTCTCACTAAAACTCGAGAACGGCTGAACGGATTTATCTTATCTTAGTCTTGAAATGTTCGTGGAGGTCTAGGGAAGGTTTAAAAGGGAAAAAAAATTAAATTAATTTATACAAAAGTTTAGGTCGCAGTACGAAGTCTGCCGGGACAGCTAGTAACATATAAATTAAGTACTTATAAGGCAGGTAATGAATTAAATAATAATGATCAACAAACAGCATTTGGATATGTGTGTCTGTGTACTTATCTATAACAACACATATGTACATATGTATGTTCAAGCAAACAAATATTTAAATACCTACTAGTTTTTGACAGTGGTTTCGCACGTGATATTATATGTACATAATAAACCTTCCTCTTGAATAACTCGTATCTAAGCATACATAGGGACAAGAAAGCGACTTTGCTTTATATGTAGGTACTATGTGGAGATGATAAACTTAGTTATTTTTATCAAACTTACCCTTTTCCAAAAAGTCAATAAGTCGTCCGGGTGTTGCAATGACAATCTCCACTCCCCTCTCGAGGCACCGGCCCTGCGGCCCCTTGGGTGCTCCACCAAATATGCACGTGTTCCTCACTTGCACATTCTGACCAAAGTCTGTGGCAACCTGCAGACCAAGCAAGCAGGTTAGCTAGCTGTTATAATGAGGTTGTATATGTTTGAAGGCTCGGCAAAGGCAAGTAAGGAGGTGCCTGTCCATAATTTAAAAAATGTAGATACATTTTGTATGCATGCTTATGGCTATGCATGTTGAACCAAAAGAATAGATTTCAGTCATTCAGTGATGAGAGAAATTAAGGATATGATAAGTAATGTAGACTTTTAAGTGACTAATAAATTTTCCTACAGTAACATTTGATAAAAAAAACATTATTTGATGACGGAAATTAAACAGGCACCATAATATAGACAAGTCTGTAGCTTTAATACCAATAATATAGACAGATGAACTATTCCTGCTTAAAAACTTACCTGTGAAATGCTAATAACAAGATATAAGATTTTTGCTATCAAATTAGTCATTACCAGATTCATTAGGTGCATAATTTGTACAATAATAATTAGCTACAGACCTGTAGAAATTGATTCCAAAAATTTATTAATACATTGTATGATATTAACTGGAAAAACTAAAATACATCTGATGAAACAAGATATTACTTAAATGGAGATATGAAGGGCCAATTTTTACCATGAGTTTCTTGGACAGGGATTTATTTATAATTTTAATAGAGAGAACACAGTAATGGATAAAATGTTTTTAGTATCATTAGGTTATATAGTATTAATTAAAATCAAATTTTATTCAATTAATGGCATAGATTACTTGTATGAAGATTTAGACATTTGAAGTGTTTTTTATTGATTCCAATAAGACATGGATAAGCTAAAGATTTACCTGATCAATCAGGATAAATGGAACAATCAAGTGAAACCCTAGATACTGTGCATAATCCAGTTAAACAGGCTTCTAAACAAGTATTCTTGTCTCTCACCAGTACTTCTACATTCAAGGAGCCTGTCATAAGAAACCCACAGTAAGCAGCAGAAGCTTGTAGCAAGCCATGAGAGTCTAGTGCTACAGAGTCAAATCAAAGTGCAACAGAGATCAAACACTAAGGTTACGTTCAGAAACCACACCTAGCAGCAACGGTAATTTGGAATTTAGATGTCATGAATGTTACCAAAATGTCGAAACATATCTCGTCTAGGTTTTCGAACATAGCCTGCTCAAAATAAGCTAAGTTCTACAGTAATATTTGAAAGTTTACGATTTCACAGTCGCCGCGCTCGTTTTCCATTTCTGCGGCGACACCGTTCATTGCAATCAAGGCCTGGTGTGGCATAAAGGGAAAATAAATCATTTACTTTACAAATACAACAAAACTTTGAGTTTGGGAGCTCATCTTGGCATTTTCTGTTCAGCAACTGCTAAGAATATCCAATGCAGGCCTAATTTCAGGATTAGAATGCAGAGCAAACATATCACAATGAAACAATAGCAGAACAAGCGGAGTCATGAGGAGTACCTGTTGGATCTGTTGCGCGAGCTCGCGCGTGGGCGCCAGCACCAGCACTATGGGGCCATGGTCCCGCAGCAGGCGCGGCTGGTTGATGATGTGCACTATGGCAGGCAGGATGTAGGCCAGCGTCTTCCCTGAGCCTGTCTGAGCTATCCCAACCATGTCTCTGCCCGACAGGGCTATTGGCCAGCCCTGCGCTTGAATGGGAGTAGGGTGAGGAAATCCCTGTTTCAAAATCTCCTTCATAGCATAGTCGGGAAACCCTCCTTCTTCAAAGAACATGCTCGGCGGCGGTACATCGCGCCCCTTCACTGTAATCTGATTCTGGCTGCGATAGGCTTCTATTTCTGCGGGCGAGCGTCGGGCCGTATTAGGATGAGGAACGTAGAAATTTTTCTGGAACGGGGTGAGCTCTATACTGTCCCAGCGGATCTTGCGCAGATTGCCGCCGGGCTGCTCGTTCTTGAAGTTGCTGCGGTAGTCATCCCTGCCCCCGCGGCCGCCGAAGCCCCGGCCTCCGCCGCGGCCCCCGTCCCGGCTGCCGCCGCCGCCGAATCTGCTTCCACCGCGCTCTTCTGAGCGATCGCTCCTGTCCCCGGAGCGGCCGCCGCGCGACCCCCCTCTGCCTCCGCCGCCGCGGCCTCCACCTCGGCCGCCTCCGCGTCCACCACGGCCCCCACGTCTGTCGTCATACCTACGCAACAAACATTCCGTTAGAAACAATAGCAAGCGATCAGCAAATTGTTGAATTCGTAATCGTCTTACATGATTAATTCAGTAGAAAATCGTCAGTGAATCTAATAAAACTTAACCAATAAAAGCGTTTTACAGGAAATCCTGTATTAAAACAGTTTTATCACAATTTTACGACGTAAATAAAGAAATTTAGCGTCAAACAACTTTTTGCCCAGACAGAAAGCTAAACGAACGCCATATTAGAAAACTTTGACAGCTGCACTCAGCAATCAGCATACAGAGCATACTTGCCAGTTGCCACATTAAAATATTGTACGCATCGTATTATCGGTTTTTGTATTTAGGTTATACGGGTTAACATCCGGTTATTTATTAGATTGCTCTTTTTAGTTTTATGCAATTATAATTCAATTTCTGTATTAATTCTGAGTAATAAAAAGCAATCATTATTATTAATATGTATTACATAATTTAAATGAGGTTTCAATTAATCTTCCATATTGAAAGACCATCATATGAAAGGCATTTCGAAATTAGAAGAGGCAACTCTTAAAAAAATACATAGGTACGTATTCGATTTCGTAATAATTTATTAATGACCTTTTACCTTCATTCTTTATCAAGGAAACAATAAACTGCAATGCGAGTATGAATACCCGAAACACAGTCACGCAAATCGTATTTGATTTGACCTGATTTTATCTACCCTGGCCTGAATATTTTGTCCAAAATATTGATCTAACTTTCTGGTAACTATATGAGAATTCATAAATGGAGTAGGAATCACACCTTCATAATCCTGTACTAAAATTTATAAAGATTAGGCAAATAATACAGTTGGTTTACCTAGATTTTTTTTTTATTCATTCATAAACTTTTTCGATTCGATTTTTTCCCTATTCTCGTTGTAAAAAAGTTCAAAGCGTTTTTATTGTGATACAAAAAAATAATTGAACAATGGATGCATCAGTGCCGGTCTTTGAAAAGCCCCACCCTCGTCCGAGCGTCCTAGACTGGACGAGGAACATCCAGCGGCTGCAGAATGAAGCTCGGCTGCGGCGCTTCGAGTCCTACGAGCTGCGGCAGAGAGCCAACCAACTCAGGAACGAGACCGATGTCACCACGAGATGGGATAACTATACCAATACCGAGCTGATGAGGGATCGGTAAATACTGTATCATTCTAGTTCTTTATTATTTATAAAAGATAATAAAAATATACTTAACTGTTAGTAGATACGAGTATTAGGTAGGTAGGTACTTAGATATATACAGAGTCTACTTATTTAAAAATGAGCTTGATCATAATCGTCTTCAGGAATATCAGCTGTCATAGAACAGAAATTGCCGTTAATTTACTCAAATCAAACGCGTAAGTACCTACCCAAAATCGTGAGTTTTAATGCCAAAACCTATAATTCTATCAACAAAGTTAATCTCTCAAATGAAAGGAGGTAGCTGTTATTTAATTTGTCAGTAGGTATCTCTAAGTCTATAGTCAAATTATTCACTCTCATCCCTATTGGTCCATGTTGGCAGGATATTCGAGGTGGAGTCGTGGCGCGAGAAGCAACGCTTCACACGTGAGTGTGTGCGCGACGAAACGCGTGCGTTGCACGAGCAGAAACATGCCACTGAACTGCTGCTGGAGTCTCTGCAGGTATATTTACATATCTTTCACTTACTTGTTTCTGAAAGGAACTCTGGAATGCTACAGCGCAGTGTACTAGGGCCGCTCTTATTCGTGACGTAAGTTAAAGTTAAGTATTAAGTTACTGAAAGTAGGTAAAATACATGGAAACACGCCCTACCCTACCCTATTTTAGTACGACTCAGCGCTTATTTTGGACTTCCATGGAGTTATGCAAGTGATTCATACGTTTTCATCAATAACAATCTTTGATTAGCACATTATAATATCTTCTGTTACTTACTGCTTTTTCATATATTTTTTTGTTCATCCATGATAATTATAATTTGAATGAATAGATACCTACTTCAAAAATTAATCATGTGGATTGTTCAATTAATTCATGATACAACTAATCTCTCTTATCTCACCAGCTAAGTACCCAGTCTTTGCCATGAGCCATCCAAAATAATTGAATAGCATCTAATTGTTCCAGATCCCGCTGATGGTGTCCTCGCAGTGCATGTCCAACAGAGACCAGCGCGTGGCGCCGGAACTCACGCGGGACCAGCTTGGAGAGGAACTCGCTAAGGTACCACAACATCGCAACAGTGAAATGGAGGAGTACTTGAAGAAGAAGCAGTATTTCATATCTAAACCTTATAACGTCATGTTACACCGGACATGGTATACCTACTTGTGTTTTTAATTTTTTCATTATTAGGTTATTGTGAGGTACACTTGATTTACTTATGAGCTTAGGTCTCGAACTACCGAGTCTTGGTCTTCTTCTTGGTCAATAAGTACCTACTAGGACTTTAGCTAATTTTAGACAAGCTCACATACGATACCAGCTTATCCTAATATACATACTTACCAGGGAGAGAGATACAAATTACATATTAGACGATCAACCACTACCTTACATTGTTTGTTATACAAAATGATACGTTCCCAGGAGCTGCATATAATAGAGAACAGCAAGCGCACCCTGACGGACGTGTGCCACATGGGCTGGGAGAAGATCAAGGAGCTCAACAACGTGTACAGCCGGCTGCAGCGGGAGATACAGAACAAGGTATAGTATAGGTATCTAAAAGAAGTAATGTTCAATAATACTTAGATGATCATTATAAATAATAAACATTGTAAATGAAAAATTATAAGGCATCTTAGGCGCCCACTTGCTTAAAATTTTCTGTTTCATAGATAGATAGATAGATAGATAAAACTCTTTATTGTAACACACATTGAAAATAAAATAAAGACAAACAAAAACACAAACGACTTAAAAAATAGTGCCACAACTGGCGGCCTTATCGCTAATAGCGATTTCTTCCAGGCAACCGTAGGATGGACAGGAGTCGAAAGAAAAATAAAGGATGGGGTGTTCAAAAAAGAGAAAATATTATACAAACAAAAAAATATTCAATATTATATACATAATAACAAATAACACATATTACTTATAAGTGTAAATAACTATAAATATATAACACATATACATATTATACCTACATACTATAACGACAGAAGGAGACAACAATAAACACACGATTTCAACAGCAGATTATTGAGCTATTGAGTTTAGGTACCAGTTTTTAACCTGTGTTTTGAAAGCCTCAAGAGTCTGAGCTTGTTTGATACACAAAGGCAAGGCGTTCCACAAATGAACAGCTTTTGCTGTGAAAGAATTTTGATAGAAAGAGGTACTGGCCTCAGGAGTCTTAAGAATAAGCGTACCCGATGACCTCAGATTTAGGGAGTGGGAGTCATGCAAATAGGAGAATTTACATTTTAAATAGGACGGGGTGGTGGGATTGAACAAAATGTTGTAAACTAAAGTAAGGATGTGAGTATTCCGTCGTAGCTGAATGGGAAGCCACTTGAGCTTTGTGCGAAATTCGGATACTTGATCATATTTGCGTAACCCAAATATGAATCTAATACAGAAGTTTTGTAGGCGCTCAAGTCTGACTAGTTGATCAGCACGCAAGTCTAGAAAGCAGGCGTCAGCATAATCTAGGATAGGTAGAAGAAGAGATTGAGCGAGCGCAACTTTGGTAGCAGTGGGTAAAAAATTTCTGAGACGTCGCAAAGACGCCCCGGACGCAAACATTCTACAACTAATAGCATCCAGATGGGCATCCCAACTCATGCACCGATCCATAGTAACGCCAAGATTTTTAACCGACTCGCTATACGGAATAATAGTCCCATCAAAGATTACCGAAGGTAAAGTAGTCCAGTCAACCTTAGACAGCATACGTGAGCTGCCCAAAACGATGACCTGAGTCTTCAAAGTGTTTAATTTCAAGCCAAAAGTTTGACTCCACTGCATGATTCGGCAAAGATCAGCGTTGGTAGCAGCCACCGCAGAATCAAGCTCATTGACACGTGCCTGGGTGTATATTTGGAGGTCATCTGCGTAGAGGTGGTAAGATGATGCAATGCAATGAGAAATGGAGTTTATAAATACTGAGAAAAGAAGAGGGGATAAAACGCCACCCTGAGGAACACCCGCAGTCGTGTTACACCAAGAAGAAAACTTATCTCCAAGGCGAACCCGCTGCCGGCGTCCAAAGAGGTAGCTGCGAAACCAGTCAATCACTGGCGGAGATACGTTAAGAGAGCGAAGTACCGCAAGGAGGATATTAAAGTCTACGGAATTAAAAGCATTACTGTAATCTAACAATGTTAGAATAGTAAGCTTGCCGCTATCCATGCCTTCGCGTATATCATCGGTAATTTTGACCAAAGCTGTAACAGTACTGTGCCCAGGGCGGAAACCAGATTGGAGAGGATTGAGCAGACTATGTCGCGTAAGGAAAAGATTGAACTGTTTATGAACAAGCCGCTCGAGGACTTTGGATAGGAAAGGAAGAATAGAGATGGGGCGATACTCAGAAAAGGATTTGGGGTTGGACTTTTTAGGTAAAGGAATGATCTGTGCTTCCTTCCAAATGCAAGGAAATTCAGCATTGGTGATGGAATTGTTAAAAAGGAAACAGAGTATAGGTAGGATACAACTAAGAATAGGCAACAGCATGTTCTTGCTTATAGAGTCAACTCCAACAGCGTTGGAAGAGATTGATGATATACTTCTCTCAACGTCACACTCAGTAAATTGAACAAGAGAGAAAGAAGAGAAGTCAGGAATAGGAATGGCCGAAAGATTGTTGATAGTAGAGGCTTTATGTTCGTCTGATACAGCAGATGTGGAAGAGAAATGTGAATTTAATGAGTCAATATCCAAATTATTAGTGCCAACAGATAGCTTAGATTTGCCAATTCCCATAGTATTTAAAAACTTCCAGACTTTAGCAGGATTCATTTCATCTTCAACCGATGAATGAATATGTCGTCTCAACGCATCTCTACACACCAAATTGCAGCGATTACGAGCCTTATTGTACTTATCCCAGTTGATGTCAGTAGGGCGAGATTTATATCTGCATTTGGCTATAACCTTTTTATGCATAAGAGTTTTAATGTCGTCGGTAAGCCAGGGCGCTGGAAGATGTTTGATTTTAATTGGTCGGAGAGGTGCATGCTTGTCGTAGAGTTGAATAATGATGGAGTTGAATATAGCCACTTGGTCATCAGTAGAAGTGGCATTAATCACTGGGCTCCAATCAATATTTTCAGCTTCATTAAGGAGAGCTTGACGATCCATGCCGGCAAAGTTGCGCTGAAGAACAATTTGAGGTTTGGATTTAGGGGGACGAATTTTGTATGATAGATAAATTAAATCATGGTAAGAAAATTCATTGACAGTATATTGACCGTGCTTAGCAACATGTTGAAGAGAACTCACCATCATTAAATCTAGAAGAGAGGGAGCACAATTTGGAAAATGGTGAGTGGAATTTAAAGGTAATATATGAAAGTTATTGGATTTGACAAGAGATTCTAATTTAGTACTACGTGGATCAGACTTTAGAAGACAAGTATTAAAGTCACCCATAATAATGGAATGGTCATAGGATGGACACAGATTAACTAAAAGGTTATCAAAAGAGGAAAAATAATTTACTTTAGAAGAATGACTATAGTAGGCTCCGAGGAGAATTTTAGTAGTAGAAAGGAGTATCTCAATAAAGAGGTGTTCGCCAGCGTGCTCAGGCGGAGGTTGAGGCGATTGGCTAATAATAGAATATGGAATATTAGCTTTCAAGTAAATTGCCACACCTCCACCCTTCGCGCCGATGCGATCGTTCCTTATGAGAATGAAACCAGGGAGAGAATATGACGTTGAAGGGAGACAAGGCTTAAGCCAGGATTCAGAGACTACTATAGCATGGACATGTTTTTGATCAAGTGACGCCAGCATAGCGGGGTAGCTAGCCGAAATACTCTGTGCATTTATGTGTACAACGTTGAAATTTTTGGGTACGTCGGAAAAGCTACTCTCAAGAAATTCGGACAGTGGAAGACAGCTGGCAAAACTATCATCACTACTATCCGAGGACTCTGAGGAAGAGGCAGTAAGGAACTCGTTATCACTATCGCTGTTGTTGAATATGTTTAACATTGAGTACAGAATATAAATATAGGTAAGTATATGGACAAATATTATAAAATATAAATATATTTATATATATATATATATAAGGTTACAATATATACAAAACTAGTAAATAAGAAATTTGAACTCTGGCACCTGCCGGGTGCACTGGAAGGAAAATCGAAATTATAGCCTAACACGAACATAACAAATAGGTAATTACAAATATTCAATAAGAGATATTATTATTTCTATGGTACATACTAAACGCACAAATTAATATTCAACATAAAAAACACTAGGTACATAACGAAACGAAATAGATTTATAAAAATAATGTGCATCAATCTGTCACAAAATACACACAAAAGTTATTATTGTTATCTTAATGAGTACCTATACTACAACCCCGACTTAAAAAACGGAGGACATCATAATTGGAACCGAATTTATTTATTTAATAATAATCAAAACAGCCAAAGCCAATTACATTAATTATTAATTAAATAATTATTCAAACGTATTCGTATTCCAACCCTTGATTAAATGTTTTTAGGACGATGCGCTGATGCTGGAGTACCACGTGCGGGACCTGGACCGGAACTGCGCCGGCATCTCGTACAAGGTGGACCCTACCAGGGTGCCCGTAGAGTAAGTACATAGGGGATGGTCAAATAAATATTGACTACTTCGGCAAATAAGAAATCAGTATGCTATGCTCCAGTAGCGAATATCACGTTCGCTCTTAATTACGTTTCACGTTTCATTTGTATAAAATCAAAAGATTCTCACCACATTAACAAGTATCGCATCTCGATGTGGGCGCCTGCGATACAGGTCTCGTACCCAGTGCAGGGCTCACAAGAACACGTAAGTACTTAAACCATCTATGAATAGATTTAATTTAAAATTAAGTTAAGGATCGTAAGTGCTTTTGTTGAATAAAAAAAAATGTATTGTATTATTGCTCTTATTAGAAAGCTTCTACGCGTTTCTGATGTTGTTTAAAAAAAAAACTATGCCAGTTTAAACACATTTTTTTAAATGACAAGCTACTTTTATTCCAGATCTATGACAGAAGAGAGCTACGTGAACTGCATAGAGAACACAATCAAGATAGCGGAGCAACTCATGGCAGAGTCTAAAACACTGAGAGAGACTATGTTCAAGAGTAGAGAACAGGTAATAGTTACCATGTTCCTTTCAGACATTCCTTTCAAGTGGATAAGATAAAGCTACATTCACCTGTCTTGATATGACTGCTTGACTGTCTGTCTGTCTTTAATCTTGTGTTCTTCAAAGCGATAGTGCAAAGATTCTTACCTACTGGGTAAGCAGTAAGCACTCTTCATCCTAGACTATAATGATAGCTTACCATCAACCTAATTATGGTCCAGTTCAAACTGTGTTATTTCTTGCGGTCATTACATAAGTCTGGGTAGGTATTTTTCACTAGGAAGCACACACTATTTAAAAAAAACCTGTGGCTATTATATCTGGGTACTTCCCATCAGGACATGGTATAATGCCTAGTTAAAATTAATCCTTTGGTCATTTTCTGGGTACTGTAGACCTGGACAAAGTGTATTGACTTGTGTTATGTCCCCAGGCAAAGAACCAGATGTACGCGCAGAGCCAGCAGGTGGAGCTAGTGATGCGGCGCCGCGTGTTCGACATACAGCGCGCCAGGAACGAGATGGAGTGGCAGAAACATAAGGTAGATAGGATAAACCCTACTAAAACATAGTAGATAGGATAAACACTAGGCTGCTAAAACATAAGGTAGATGTGATAAATACTACTAAAATGCTAAACAAAGTAAGAGAAATGCACAAAGAAACCATACTCAATTTGAAAATATGAATTTCATTAAATTTTTTCTGCCTTTAGCTTTTGTTACTATTTTTTACACTGGTTCATGAGGCTACACATAAATTATTATTTGATGTTAAGCGCGCATAATTTATATCATTTTATGCTTTAGCTCGACGATATAGAAAGGGAAAATTTCCTAATTGCCACTTGTTTTACAGTTGGAAGAGCACATGGCCCAGGTGGACCGCGAGATAGAGTCCCTCCGCGCGGCCGTCGCAGACAAGCTGAACCCGACCAAGCTGGTGGAGTCCCGCCTCGAGACCAGGACGCGCCGCCCCGTGCTCGAGCGCGTCCAGGTAAGGCCAGGAAGTCACTGGTGTAGCCGAGTAGTGTAGGGCTAGGATCAAACTGGGGTGCGCAAGATTGAAAAGTGGACGCATTTACCACTGAGCCATATTCGTTCACATGTCATAAGATAAAACCAGATAAGACAAATATTTGATTAATGATTTGAACAATTACAACTCGCACACTTTATACACTCGCGCATGATCGCTAAGATATGGCCGCTTTTAATTTCATGGCTGTGTTCCAGGACAAGCCCATGCGCGGTCTGATCGAGGAGTACGAGCGCGTACACATGAGCTACCAGATGTTGGAGAAGAAACTTGAGGAAGCTCTGTAAGTATTAACACACATACCTATGAGGTTTAAATTTTTATGTAGCATATTGTTTAAAAAGGCATAAATGAAAATATACAAAACATGCACATTCATGCCTGTTGATTTGTATACCAAGGCAAGACTTCTAGTGTGTGATCACGGAAAATTTAAACCTTAACCTCTGTAGATACATACTTACTTAGGTACGTTAGGAAGAAGGTAGGTACAAGGTAGATACTCATTTTTTTTAAATAAATGTAATTCTTCTATAATTTCCCCAGCACCACGTACCACGGCCTGTTCAACCACCACCAGCGCGTCACGAAGGACCTGCAGCAGAAGAACCAGGCGCTGGAGACAGACCGCCGCCTCATTGAGATCCGCAAGCCCATCCACAGCCCCCACGAGACGCAGCTCAAGCGGAACATAGGCTACTGTCACATGGCGGATGAACTTGTCACTGATTAGAAGAATCATCATCTTCTTTGGTCTTTTCAACTTTTTACCTGGGTCTACTTGAGCAAAATTCTTCAATTTTGAACCCTTTGACTACACCCACAAAACATAAACATAGATAGATAGATTGATACTTTATTGGACACTCACACGTCGATAGCGACTTACATACTAGATCAAAAACTGTGTAACGTTGCCAAATGTCAGGCGGGTTATGTATGGGATGTAGTTGATAGGTAACTCAGTACAATGGATCATGAATAGACTTCGTATAAAACGGATCCACCATCTTATCCTAATGTTGAGTTTCTCTTTTGAGTGGTAAATAATACGGAAAATAATATATCAAGGCGATACGATGTAGAAAAAAAACCGCAGTAAGCAATCAATCTTCCCAGGACCGGGACGAGTGGCGTACAAGAAGAGAGGCCTATGCTCAGCAGTGGGTGATAACGATGATGATACCATTAATGAATGTAACACGTTTACTCGTAGTGGCGGAGATACCTAAAAGTAGGTTCATAATCATCTACACTGTAATTAATTCGCTTCAGTAACTGATTCACTCATCATTTCGAAATAAAGATAAGATAAATTTATTGTAAACAAATAATACGTTACATCTTATAAAGAGCCTCTTACATTAGTAAGGTACCTAGTTTTTCTTCATGCCCATTGCCCTGTCATCTAAATCATAGCGGAAATATTACTGTTGTTCAATTTTAATTTAGTTAAAATTATTATAAGTGCTTAGCCAAAAAGTGTTCATAGTTATTATTTACTAAGTACATAAGATGTCGCACGGAACTATTTGTTTTGTTTTCAAATATTCTTTATTAATAGTATAACAATTTAGTAGTTCGCTGCTAGTGTACATTTAATCCTAGCACTTACTTACATTAAATACAAATTTGATTATTATATAATTTATAAAATTATTATAACTTATCTCATGTATTTCATATAAATTATACAATATAAAATTAAAATAAAATCATCACTTAATAATATGCAACCTTTAGTCTAGGATTTACATTTATGTCGTAATATTTGATTAAAAAAATGCATCAATGACTAGAACAGTGAAATATATACACATATATATTATCTTATATTGAAACAACACGACCTTCGGGCGTCCTTGCGATCGTAGGTTAAAATCAGCGGAGCAAGCGCAGCCCACCACTCCCTGTGATTGCGGTTGCAAAGTGGACCCACGCGCTTTGCAGCACGGGCGAGTTCAGTTCGCGCGGCAGTCGCAGGCAGTAGGTAGCGGCCGGCTCCCTCCCGAACCAGTCTTACCTATTCAATAGTGAGTACGTAGTGGTGTGGCAGTCGATAACGATTGTAACTATCGATATATTCCAGATCTGATAAACGAGTTTTGCAAATGTTTTTAATCAAATCGTTTTGTGATTCTGGGTTGGTTTTGAGGTAGAATTTTTTTGTTAACTGCATGATGAATTCAAGTATGGTGGGAAAGTTTATATCTAAATGTAATTTATTAAGATTAGTATATAGGGGAGTATTGAAAGAGGTCTTGATGGCTCTGTTCTGGAGTATTTGCAGCTTCTTTATATTGGTGGTACAGGTGCTACTCCATACCGGGCAAGCGTATGTAATGCAGGGACGGACTAGGGTTGAGTAAATATACAGTTTTGTTTTACTACTCAAACGAGATCGCCTGTTTAAGACTGGACTAAGTGCATTTATAGCTTGAATGCCTTTAAGATGTACTTTTTTGGTATTTTCGGACCAATTCAGTTTTTTATCGAGTACGAGGCCTAAATATTTAACTGAATTGCTCCACGGTATGTGGTAGCCATCAATTTGGAGGTTACGTTTAGGTAAAGCTCGCTGTCTAGTGAATAATATAGCTTCTGTTTTAGCAGAATTAATTTTAAGCTTCCATTTACGAAAATATGACATGAGGAGATCAATTGAAAGTTGTAATCGACCTATAATCAAGTCTACATCTTTAGAAGACGTATAGGATGCGGTATCATCGGCGAAACAGGCTATACTCGTTCGCGGCTGAATGGGGATGTCATTTAGAAAGAGCAGAAACAGATGTGGACCCAAAATAGAACCTTGGGGCACACCCGCTGGCATCGGTTTGTGAGAAGATGGCACTTTGCCTATATGAACTTGGAAAGAGCGATTTGATAAATACGATTTTATTAAATTGACTAGGTGACATGGTACTTTAAGACTGGTCATCTTATGGAGAAGAGCCTCATGCCAGACGCTCTCGAATGCTTTTTCGATATCGAGCAGGAACATTCCAGTCGATTTTTTGAGGTTTAAGTTATGAGATATAGTTTCAGTAACTCGTGCTAGTTGTTGCACTGTTGAATGTCCTGCTCGAAATCCAAATTGCTCGTTTATGATCAGTCCGGCAGTGAAGCGTGTTAAGCGGATATTAATAACTTTTTCAAATAATTTCCCCAAACATGGCAGCAAACTTATAGGTCGATATGACGTGGGCTCGTGAGATTTTTTGCCAGGTTTGAGGACGGCGATAACCTTAGCCGTTTTCCACATACTTGGAAAATAATTGAGAATGAGGCAAGAGTTAAATATTTTTGTCAATTGTACCAATCCTTTCTGAGGTAAGTTTTTGATAAGTATGTTGGTAATATTATCTGCACCACACGCCTTACGGGTTTTTAACTTCAGCCCTAGCTTTTTGACCTCCATGGGCCGGACTAGAAGTGTGTATCGGGTCTCTGGCGGGTGGCTTTCCAATCTGGCAAGGGAGCTATCAACTCTCTCTTGTTCATCACTACTCCAGCCACGAGTCAGGAGCATGTTACCTAGGAAGGTGTCCGCCAAGACATCACATTGTTCTTGCTGTGATGTGGTGGTGTTGCCTCTGTTTGTATTTAGTGGAGGGATAGTGTAGTTAGAATTAGTGCGAAGGCCTCTAACCACGCGCCAAAGATCAGCGCTGGCATTATCGACTTTTTTCAGCTTCGATTCCCATTTCACGTCATTGTATGCTAATACTGCTTGTTGTATTTTTGTTTGGAGACTGCGAATACTTTGAAGCAGTTGTGTACGTATTTGGCGGTCTAGTTCCGTGGCAGCGTAGCGACGTAATCGATTTTTCAGCTGGATCAGCCTTCGGACACGTCGCGGTAGTGGAGCGTTCCAAGGTTTGTGTGATGTGGTGGGGACAGATCTATTTCTACTTTCGATGATAGCGCGCTGTAGGTCATCAATGGTCGAGTCGATGGCTTCGGTAGAGTCGTATGAACTAGTTGGTAAGTGTATCTGGCTGTTTAAGGTTTGGCGATACTTATTCCAGTCTGCTTTATGGTAGTTGAATGTGGTGACAGTTTGGCGATCAGGAACAGCATTAAAAGTAGCGAATACTGCAAGGTGATTTGATGCTAAGTCAGGTATTGTAACTATGTGACTAATGGTATCTATATTTTTTGTGAGTAATAAGTCAGGAGTTGAAGGTTTATATTTAGGACAGTAGTGTATAAGGGTTGCTTCAGGAGGACTATGTATAGTAAAATCGCTATTGATCATGTGCTCATACAAGCACTTACCACGAGTATTTTCGGGCCCATCTGACCAACATGGGTGTTTTGCGTTTAGGTCTCCCATAGCTATGGTAGGACAATTACCTGTCAATACAGCGTCCAAATCAGCTGTTAGAATTGGAGAGTTGGGAGTTTGGTACACAGAATATATGTGAGTTAATTTGTTACTAATTTTTAGAGAAATACCTATCACTTCTAGGATTGTAGTAGGAGGGGAGCCAATAAAGTTAAGTTGGAGGTCAGAACGAACAAGGATTGCTACACCCTGTCCTGAGCCATTGGTGCGTTTATCTTTACGGTAACATGCGTAACCCGCACGGAACTATTGCGTAGAGATAAACTTAACTTAGAAAATAAAAAAGCGACAATTTTAAATATAACTATTTATTATATAATAAGTCATAATAATATAACAAGCAATGTGCAAAATGCATTTGTATTATTAATTTATTAATTATGTAACATTTGACCTACATTATGTACTTAAGTTCCTACTTAATTTATGCAATAAAAATATGTAATAACAATGTGTTTAATTGTTTCTGTAAAATGTAAAGAATTATTCTTATTTTTTGGTGCACATACACATTAACATAAAACCATACTTAAATTATGTTCCCTTCATTTACAGACAGATAAAAATGCACATATTTTTGGTGATACACTAAAATAAGTGGAATTTATTATAATAAAAAGAATATATAATGAACCATAAAAAATACTGTTTCAAACCTTTATGGACAGTATAATAATTGAATTTCATATTTTTTGGCAAACTTCTTAATTGAAACAACTATTTTTTTAAACAAGTTATGTTTTCATTGTGCCCGAGACGCGCCAATAAATATTTTATAAAGGCACTTTTACATCTAGCTTCCTACTTAGCCGATTTATGTATATTATTATTTCAAATTTGTAACATAATATTATTGTAAGCAATATTGAGGTAAATATAAGGCTTGTTGGTAAGCATGCGAGCAATCTTGGTGCCTGATGGTAATCAACAAGTTTTGAAATTCAAAACCTTTACCACACTGACATATTTGGAGTTATGTTTGCTTTGTGAATACTCACTTATTTTGAATATCTTAAAACATGTTAAAATAGAGAATATCCTAATATTCTTTAATAGATATTCTGTGACCATTATCATTATAAAGCTGAATCAAATAGTAATAGTACTAGACCAGAGCAAAGCTTTATTTATAAATATGATTACTAATTTATTAGTTTACTACTTTGTTTATTTGTCATAGCAAACGTTTTGTAAAGAAGGAGAAAAGACAAAATCCTGAGCTAAAATCATTTGTTGATTTTTAATATTAATTTATCTTTATTAATTATTTATTTATTTTTATTAATTATTATTATTTACATATTTGTTGATTTTGTTGTAAAAGTCAAGCGATTGGTCCAATTTTTTTTTAGAGTTTTGGAAAGAAACCAATACAACCGAAAAACAGCACTAATAAGATATTGGCAAATGCATTATAAAAATATCTTTTTAATTTTTATCCTTGAGTTTTATTGAACTCATTACTACTATTGCTTCACCATTTGATTCAGTTTTATAACACAATTATATTATAACCTTTCTCTTCCAACCTGCCTATCCACATCACAAAGCAATGAGCTCCGGCTTGGGTCCTACCTTCTCATACGCCTCATCCAGCAAACCAATCACGAGCTTGATCTTGTCATCATCCAGGTTCCTATTGGCTGTCAGCCTGATGGAAGGTTCCGGGCAGTTGATCTCGCTGTCTCGGAGGTAGGCGCAGGTTGTCATGGCTACACCCTTATCCAGGGCATACTTGGTGATGTTCTGGAGGTAGGTCTGCTTGAGGCGGTCAGTGAGGTCCTGCCGCTTCAGGTAGAGGTGCTGGATGGGGGAGCAGGGGGAGCCGCGGGGGGTGAAGTGCTGCAAGCCGGAGACGGAGCTGGAAGGAAAAAGTGGGGGTTTGTTTTTTGATGGACTTAATGTGCAATGAAACAGACTAAAATACAACAAATTTATAGAAACTATTAGTGGACGCCCGCGGCTTCACTCGCATTATTTCGGGATAAAAATAGCCTATGACACTCCTAAAAACCTCATATTACCTACAACATATACCAAAATTCATGGTGATCCGTTCAGCCGCTTTTGCGTGATGAGCGAGCGTTCAAATAAACAGACAAACAGAAACACAGATAAACAGACAAAATTTCTAGAAATTGTTTGAGCGCGTTTTGCTATTATTATTAAATATCTTCAATGTACAGATTTTCTACCCTCTTCAGCTTTATTATAACATATTGTATAGACTGGGTTATGCATGGTAAAAACGCAACTTTTTTGTTTGCTGGATCTTTTTCTTCATAAGATATTGAATCAGGCGTTACTTTGCGGAAATCCATTGTAAATGAAACTTTGGAGAAATATGTAGTGTTTTTCCGCTGCGACTGCTCCTTAACCGACTTCAAACGACAAACTTGATGGTTTTTAGGTATGTTCCTCCATATACCACCGCCACACCTCACCTCCTAACCAACGTGGCCTCCGTGGCTCTCAACATCTTACTTATCTATCTTTTATTTCTTCATCTTTCGCAATAGTTGTGACATTGTGTACTTGTCATCCTAAAACTAGACATGTGAAATATATTAGTGAATATTTGTAACATACTCGTGCAGCGCCCGGGAGCTCTCGTTGAGTTCCTGTATGATGGCGGGCTGTGCCTCCATGACGTCGAGCGCCGTGATGGCGGCCTGCGCCAGCATGGGCGGCAGGGACGCGCTGAAGCAGTATCCTGCGAATAACACAACCAGATTCAAATTCATTTATCATTATGGTACAAAAACATTTATCGTATTACTATTTCTGGTGTACAAAAATCATTTGGTCACTGAGAATCTATTAACAATTTCAATTCAATAAGATATATACTTAAGTAAATATTTGCTTTGTAGACGACTCGCGATTACTTGTATTTTTAAGTTATGTGTGGGTTTGCACGGTGAAGGAAAACATCGTGAGGAAACCGACATGTTTAAGGACCACAATATCCGAGGACATGTGTCTTCCGTGGAAGAACCTGGGCGCCCACCACGATGTATCTGCCCAAGAAAACTCCCCTAACGAATTAATTCTGTGGGGGAGTCACGACCCTCAGTCATGAGGAATACGACTCAAGAGAGAGAAAGAGAGAGAGATATGACCGCGTAAAGTATTATTTGTTGATTCATAAAAATTTACAATAAAATGTTAACTACAAATTGATAGACTTTATAACTGTACTCTCTGTACTCTTTATTTGTGAAGAGTTTTCGACGCCACATTTGTGTCGCGTCGAAAATCCTTCCATATTTAATCTCACCCACACACCACTTGCACACAAAGCTCCTGATTATTTGTGATGCTGGAAATAGCCAAATCGTCACTCAAAAGTTTATAAGGTTATAAATGTAAGACTTATCTCATAGTGAAACACTTTATTATTAAATCACATACCTATTATAATAACGCTGTAACACTATAGATGAATAAATGAATTATTATTATTTATATAATTATCATAGAATTACCATCTTGCTAACTGTAAGAGTCTGTCATTTGTAGTGAGAACAACTCTATGGCGATGGCTACTATAAAACAATGAGTAAAGGTAGTAAATAAATAATTAGTAGATCATGACTGAGGGTCGTGACTCCCACGCAGAATTAATTCGTTAGGGGAATTCTCTTGGGCAGATACATCGTGGCGGGCGCCCAGAATCTTCCACGGAAGACACATGTCCTTGGATATTGTGGTCCTCAAACATGTTGGTTTCCTCACGATGTTTTTAATTTTCATGTTAAAATAAACCCACCTAGCCCGGACAGTCTCTGGTGCTCCACGATGAAGTGCGAGCCGGCGCAGAAGCCCCCGATGGTGGCGAAGGAGTGCTCCAGCGAGCCCACGATCAGGTCGATCTCCTCGCGCGGGATGTCCAGCAGCTCGGTCAGGCCGCGACCGTGCGCGCCCACTACCTGCAATTTTTGATAATCATTGTGATTTTAGGGCTGAAGATAATGATGATAAATAAATAAATATTCCGGGACATTGCACACAGCGCCATCTAGCCCCACTCTAAGCAAACATTTATGTCGTAGGCACTAGATAACAGATATAATACTTACATACTTTTCTTTTGTAAATACATACTTATCTTATATATAAAAATGATTCGCAAAATGTGTTGGTAAGCGCATAACTCAACAACGCCTGGACCAATTAGGCCAATTCTTTTTTTTTAATATTCGTTGAAGTTCAAGGATTGTTTTTACGGCGTGAAAAATTCAAAAAAATACCGGAAAATCCCTAAACCGCCATTTTCTTTTTCCCATACAAACGTTTTCTAACTAACTAAAGAGTAAAAGAGTCAACAGACAGGACGAAGTCTGTCGGGTGCGCTAGTTATACATAAAAACGACCTCAACACAAGTAATTATATAAATTTTTAAAATTCATAAAAACTTGTGTCACGCGGGAATTGAACCAGCAACCCCTAGATTAGAAGGCAGAGCCACTACCAGCTAAGCTAACAGGTCAGTGTGATGATGGTGAATTGAGTGAATGTGTGTGGCTTAATTTGTGGTTTGTTGTGTTTCCCACACAAGTAGCCTGTGTTACTCTTGGAACTGTATACTATCACCACATTAAAATTTACAATGATTTAAAATTCATAATGATCTGTTAGACATGATTTTTCAATGTACAGTAATTACATTGATACAATCCTTTCAATCCTGGAAAAAGTTAATAAAAAGTCTACTAATCCAAAAAATATCACTTAACTATCATCTATTTGTATTTGAAGAATAAAACAGAAAATACTCGCACAGTTTTCTTTCCAAAGTATTGCTAATCAAGTCAATCAGTAGAATGAGGCCACGGCAGTAGAAATGGAATGTAAGTTGTGAATTAAACTGTTCAAGGTCTTATTCATTTAATTGTGTTCTCTCAGATAGCTGAGATAAGATTTGTCACGTTTTTTTAAAAGGGAAAAACAATAGGTAATAATCATGAATTAAAATGATTTATTTCTATTTTATATTTTTTTATAAGTATTGTCGCCTTTATAAACATTTTTTATTTATTTCATATATCATTATAATTAGTTACTGGTTGGTTTGTGTTTCACTACACCCTAACTAATGTAAAGAGTTACAGCCTAGAGGCACACTTGCGCGTGGGTTACGGACAGAGCAGTAGGTATATAAGTCAGTTGCGTCACACCATTTTGTTTTATGTTAGGTTAGGTTAGGCCTGCTAGAGGTACCTAATTACTCTACATCTGAAGACTATCTGGATTGTAGTTTATAGGCACACTTTAACACTACAGAATAAACATTTAACAATTAGCTAGAAGCAATTTAAATACACTCATACTTACGATGTATGTTTTTATTTACTTTATTAGGTAAGATTTCTTACTATCCAGTTTATAGTTGAAAATGTTGAAATGTTGGGATTTTGTACGTTGATTTAATGGATTTCGGGTTTGATATAAAATTGTGATGAAGGAAGGAAAAGAAACAAAGAAGATGTAAGAAAATTATGGCTTACCCCAATAGTCAAACTCTCATCCAGTATAATCCTAAGTTTGTACTTCCTGGCCAGCTGCACCACTTCATTCAATTTGCACATCTCTCCTGTATTCATGTAAATTCCCTCCACAATGAGGAATGCTCTTCTTTTTGGGTTTAACTCTTTTTTCTTGGTGGCAGCAGCAAGTTGGGTTTCTAAGTCGGACATGTCATTGTGTTTGAAGTAGCGGACAGTGCTGCGAGATGCTTGGATGCCTTTCTGGATTGCAAACCAGACATTTTCATCACTGGAATTTTTAAAAAATATTTTTCTTTATTTGTTTGTTTACATCACATCATTATAACATCCTAATAATTACTTCTTGTATTGTAAGTAAATCTATAACGAATAGTGTCAAGAGTAGACTTATTACATTTGATAAATTCTAAGTGATTTAATTATTTAAAATAATATGAACACAGTTGATTAAAATTTTTACTTACGCAAAGATAATATCAGCTCTCTTTGCATAGGAAGGTATAGCACTAGCTATGGTGGAGAACCCATATGAGTATACAATTGTCTCCTCCACCTCCAGAAACTTGGCGAGGCGCTCTTCGAGCTCTAAATGTACGTCGATAGTTCCGTAGAACCCTCTGGGTCCACATGAGCCCACACCATACTTATTCATGGACTGTAAAGCACCCTCAATAATCCTCTCCTCTTTGTGGAGACATAGAAAGCTAGTAGCACCAACATTGACCACATTTTCATCGATTTTCCCCATGATTGGAGGCTCTTCCACTTCATAATCTTGCTCCACCAGCGGCGCAGGATTCCATTGCGGTATATCACCGTTTGAACCTGTATCTAGTCGCAGAAGTTTCTTCTTCGACCAGAAATAATAGCCGGTGAGTATTACCACCTGCAATGTTACGATAAGAGACCACCAACCGGCCTGCAAGAGATAAGTATGTATAAATTCCTTAAAAATCGCCTTAATAGAGCACTAATGTTTGAAGTACATACCATATCGTATATATCGATTAAAATCATTTTTGTACACAATACACGCCAGCTAGCAACAGAGTCAAGCTTATATGGTTAAATGTGTGTGATTAACAATCAATTCAACATTAAAATAATTATTTTCTAATTTCTGTGCTATTCACCGATTTCAAGCACGGCGATTATTTTATTACATTACATTGACATGACATTGACATTTGACAAATAATAAATAACTGATAGAAGTTTTTTTTTTCGTATCTAGAGATGCACCAACTTGGTTACAGTAATCGACTACAATAACTAGAAAAAATATATATAAAATAAAATGAGAAATATATCATTGTTCACATTGTATCCGAATTAATTTACGTGACAGTCTTGTATGAATAGAATAAAATTGTCAAAGTCAAGTAAAAAAAAAATCATTTTGTGATGCGTAAAAAAAAAAAAAAGTGTGTAAGTAAACAAGGTGTAAACCCTTGACGATCAATCCTGTGGACCAGAAAAAGCGCGTATACCCGAAAGGGACGACGACAAATGACGTAGAATCTCAGGGCTGCCAGAGTCATAAAAATTCCCCTACTTTTGTTCATACTTACACACATACACACACGTATAAAAGTTGTACGTAATCATTATTATCACCTGAAAAAGGGACTCGTATAAAAATGACACACACAGTATGTCGATAAAATTTTAAGCAGGAATAAATTACATTATACTAAGTAGGATTTGTAAACAAAATAACTATATGTATATTTATTTCAAGGAAAACTATTTACATTGAAAAAACAAAGAATAAAGTAATAACCAACTACTTAAATAATTTGTTAATATTTTTTCTGGTTTAAGGTAAGAATATTAAAAAAAACTACTTAAACATATCTACAAATTTACAAAACGTCTTAACTAAAACTGTACATGAATATTACAAATAACAGAAATTTTCCTTTGGAATATCTAAATTCATGTACTTCATTTTTAACTTTTATTTTTGCTTTCTGATCAGCAGTAACACTATCAATAAGAAAGTAGCCCACTGGAAGCTTCCAGCTTCCATTGATTGCAGTTAGCATGAATACTAAAGCTTCTCTGGCGACAGGTAAAGCATCACTCTCCAGTTGGGTGCCATAATTTATATAACCAATGTAATTTCTCCCATTCCATTGAACCGATTTCCTGATAGCCATTTCATCGAAACTTAAGGCGCATATCCATTTCCGTTCTGATTTAGGATTTTTTGCTAGTAATTTCAGGGCTTCAAGAGATTCTTTGCAAAAACCGGGTTCTCCTTCAACAGTTTCGTACCAACGTGCCAAAGTACGAGTGTGTGGAAGACATGTGTTATAAGATTTCCTGACGAAATTGTAAGCCTTTGGACTAATGAAATGTAAGTTTAGAGCAAATTTTCGCACTGCCGGCGAAAACTTTGATTTTCTGCTATGTAAAAAGTCTTTTTGTGAGTCCACGGAAGATAATAAATCTGCTGTTTCCTGATTAATAAGATTTTTAGAATGCAATTTATCAATAATAGCAGAAAGATCTGCATTTTTCTTTTCAATCCTTCTACATCTGGATCTCACAATGGCCAATTTCTTTTTCCGCGACTCTGCCAAAAATGTTTGGTGCTTTAATTTTTTTAATAATTTTTTTTTTCGAGGTGTCATTTCTTTATTGTCATTTTCTTTCTGTAACGAAAAAGTTAAATGCCGAATGCCGAATATCTTCATCAATACTTACGTGTGGGATTCAGATATATGTGTGGGAATACTAAAACATTCGTAAAATCAAAAAAATAAAATAGCACACAGCACTTTATTTTGACACCGGCCAATCCATTCAGCGTTTGTCTTCAACTTATCACGCGACATTGGCAAAATTGCGGCCATACCGCAGAGGCCACAACCAAGATTAGAATAGAATAGAATCTTCATCAATAATATCATAATATATTTATTTTAAAACTCACAACTTTAATCAATGGAGTCAATTGTCTGGACGTGGACGGGACATTCATCCTAACGGGAGACGTACACGTCTCCATTGGAGCAACATCATATTTCAGCGCAGCCTAGATTATTACGAGTAGAAAATTAAATTATTAGTAAGTATAGATCACTTCAACTTCATTTTTAATTAATAAAAAATATATATATTACCTTTGTCACATTTTCATTAATATACAGTGTGGGTACAGCAGAATATTTTAAAAAAAATCTATTATTTGGAGTTTTTCTCAAACAGTTTTGGTCGAAATGTCTAGAACACATGCGTGCATGTTTTGGAGGGTCCCAGTTATGTCGCCCTGTTGCATTAATCCAAATTTCACGAACGCTTGGATCCATCGGAAATCTATATAAATAAAAATAAATATATATGTGGTATATAATTAAAAATTCTAAATGTTTTTTTTGTCATTATTGTAGTGCTTCTTTGCAGAGTGATATGCCTATATGTTGCTATGCCTATTTCGACTCAAATCATCTTTATAAAAAAATATTTTGCCTTAATTTCTTGGGTAAATTGCCAAAACGAAACTGGTATCACCAAAAACCGTTTAACCCGATCAAATTCAAAATACTGCAAAATGACAACTATGTTTGACAAACGCTTTGCGAGTAAAACAGTTTACTATACTTTAAATTTAGCCGAGTAATCTCATAAAAACAATTCATGTTTTTAGTCTTATTTTACTATTTATAATCCATATAAATAGAGTTTCGATAAAGCAGGGCTCTCATTGCTCCTAAATTAGTCATAATCAAGTCACATTGTCGTAAAAGTATCGTACTTACGTATGAAAGGATATATTTTCATCTTTCCGTTCACTACGGCTTTTACAGCCTTTTACATAGCAAATCACCATGTTCTATGAAATTTTCTTCAATATTTCACTATGTAAATCAAGTTTTTTCACACTTAGCACTCGTAATCACCATATAAAAGCAAAAATATTTTTCACGCAACTGCCATGTTGGGCGCTACCGAGTAATGACCAACGAAACAAAAAGTGAAATTTAGACAAAGACAAAATCCGATTCCTGTCTCTTTCGCTCTTAGGTTTTCTTGATATAGTTGTCCCACTCGCTCATTACTTGTCAACTCCGTTGATTGATGCTCGAGGGTGTAAACGTAGTGGTTAATTTCTCTGTGGTGATGTGTGTATGTGTAAATTGAATTGTTTATTTGTACAAAATTTATTTATACCAAAACGAATTTATAAAGTAACAATATGGTAAATTTTGGAGGAACGCTTAGGTTAAATAAATTCGCGTGTTTTACTTTAATATTCCTGTTATTTCTCATAATATATTGGCGTTCTGGAGGAGCCAACTACCCCACCGATAAAAGTGATTTAGTAAACCTGAAAAGTTTGCTTAAAGCATCAATTCAGGCCGCTCAGCGGGGAGGGCAGAAAGTCACCGAAGGCAAGAACCATGAGTTGAATATCAAGAGCAAAGGGAAGACGTTAGAAGGAGCGAACGATCCCGTAACTGATGCCGACTACGCTTCGCACTGCGCGATGTATTTTGCGTTGAAGAATACGTTTCCTAAGTTAGCGATAGTGTCTGAAGAGCATTCTAAGCGGGACGCCGCCTGTGAGGCGCAGCCGCCGGTGGACGTGGAGGCAGCGCTGCGCGGACAGGAGCTCATAGAGATCATGGCTGATGAACATGTTTATGCAAAAGACGTAACGATTTGGATCGATCCGTTGGATGCCACACAGGAATATACCGGTGAGTAGTACCAAATTACTAGTACACAATAGGTCTCAGTACTTAGTTTTTTTAGTTAGAAAGTTTAAAGCTGTCTGTGTAGGAAGTAATTCATATTTTGTTAACTATGTGTTACTGTAGGACTATTTATCAAGATTTAATTGATAAAATTAGAAAATAAGAGGAAAGTAGGTTGTAGGATGAGATGAAGTTTGATTTATATTTCTGATTTTGAAATAACAGATATGGTTTTAATGTTATTACAATCATTGTGAAAAAGACTAATGTAATGCCTTTATGTTATTTCAGAGGCCCTGTATGAGTATGTGACAACCATGGTGTGTGTGGCAATCAGAGGAGTGCCCATCATTGGAGTGATCCACTACCCGTTCCCTCCTCGCACCTACTGGGGCTGGTTCACCAAGACTGCCTCTCCTAACATACCCAGCGTGCCACATGTAAGCTGTTTATACTATTTTTTATTGCAACTTATATCATTTCTTCCCTCCCCTGTGTCTATATAACCATAAGGTTGAAAAGACCATGAGAAGTCTGGTGGGTCTCATCTTATACTATGCTAGGCTAAGATATCTCCTAATTCTGCTTCCAATTTACCAACTGAAATCTTCTAAATTTTTGCAAGAGCTGGTAGAGCCACTATGCATACTATATTTACTGATCATCCTACCATACCTAATATTAATTTCATTCTTCTCTAAATCAATTACTTACATACAACTTATTTGTCTAATTAATATCATTGTCATCTTCAGATTTGTTGCACGAAAGAACTTTATGACACAGTTTTTTTTTGTAATAGCATAACTAAACATTTGCTGTGAGTAAACTAGTTCATACATAAAATTGACCAGATAAGTCACAAACACTAAAATTATACCTTTTGCAATAAACAAAATTTCATTAGGTGGTTATAGTGCTTACATGTTGATAAGGAAATTAGTTTTATCACAGTCATACAAAGTGTAGTCAATTACCAACCTTGATTATTAACAGCTAAAAATGTGGGACATGCAATACATGCATACTTGTATGTGCTAAACACTAATAAATTCTATACTTTAGTATAATTCATATTTCACAACGTTGTAACTAACAGTATTTTCTTGAGCATCTTGCATATATTCAGTGGTACATCTTTTTATATTGATCTTTTAATGACAAACAATAATTCATTACAGAAAGAGGAGAACAAAGATCAGCCCAAAGTGACAGTGTCTCGCTCCCATCCTGGCAAAGTGGCAGACCTCGCCAAAGAGGCCTTTGGTCCCAACACCAGCATCACCCCGGCTGCTGGGGCCGGGTACAAGGTCATGACAGTCATCAACGGCACCTATGACCTGTACTTACACAATACAGCTATCAAAAAGTGGGACATCTGTGCCGGAGATGCAATCCTCAAAACCGTGGACGGAAAAATGACAACATCAACTGGACACATGATTGACTACTCATCAGGCAGCAATGTCAAAGTAACAGAGGGCATTCTAGTAACAAGATATGACCATGATTATTATCTAAGCAAGTTGAGTAAAGTCCTAGGAACAGCACCCTGATGGAATTATAGTTTGGATAGGAACTACATTGGTAGGCGTTAAAAGGTGCTTAAATTAACCAGTCTCGTTAACCAACTCGTGTTTTGCATTAACAGCATCCTTAATAAATATGAAAAGTCCAATGAAAAATTTTGCTGACACAGGTAAATAGTTGTTTCTGTTAATTTTCTACACCTCAATTTAAAGTTTCGTAAATATAGTGCGTAAGAATTAATGAACATATATTTATATATTTTAGCTGAGGTTGTAGCCTGCATTTAGATGTCCAAGTAGCCTGAGGCTACTTTTATGACAAGTTTTTTTTTTACCTGGGACAGGTTTACGTTTGACTACATCCTACCCGATGTTAAGCATTGCTACGACTAAGGTTACAACTCTTACCTAGAAGAAACCTAGTAACTCTAGATTTGAAGACCCCTGGATTGTAGTTTGCAGGAAACACACCAAGTAATATATTAAAAGTATTTTATTTATTCTGAAAACTAGTACCTGTATGACCAGTGTTATTTTCACCTAGAGGTTAGTGTAAGCATTAACACAAAGTCAAATATGTGGTTGTATTAAGTAAATATAAAATTATCATTAGCTAAGTAAGCAAATTATTGTGATTTGTCATAATATAATTATGTTTTGGAGGTTGAAATATTTATATAGGTACATATTTTACCTTTTGTAATTACGAAGTTTGCTCATGTGTGTTTATTTTCATACTTAATTTTTAACACATTTTTGTATATGTTTTGTTGTGACACAATTACGTTGATTTTTACAAATAAAAGTCTCGAATTCTTGAGTTATAATTTTATTTTAGTAATAATAAATTAAGCAGGTCCGTTGAACGCCACAGAATAATAATTGCATTCAAGAAATAATAAGCTTAATTGCAAATCTCTAATTTAATTTTGTCATCTAAGTAACACAGGAATGTTTCAACAATACAGTTTTCAAATAGCACCTGAAATGATATTCAATGTGAAAGAATCACCGTATAAGTACATTAGATGTCGGCCAGTTTACCTCTGAGACAGGATACAAGTCGCGACTATTTCATAAAAAGTTGTAAAAATGCAATGAAACGATTTATATGTATAAAAAATATAATATTCAACAACGAGCGGCGGCAGGTTCCATCTCAGATTGAAACATGTTTAACAAACTACAGACGAATTTTATCGAATTCCACTTACGATGTGTTCACTAATATTTTATAAAGATCCACACTTATGTACTTGTACTTACAATATTTGTTGAGTAGTATTGCTTATAGTTTGTGTGCGGAGCTGACAGCCCTCAGGGGCCCTCAGTAGCCCTCAGTGGCTGTCAGCAGCCCCTCGCGAAAGACAGCTGCCTCCAAACAAGTTCACAGGAGCTTACAATATTCAAATCATACTCTAACCAATGTGATGCAATGTTTGTCCAATCACTTAGCATTTAAAGCATCGACTTGACTAAAGGCATTCACACACAATATAGTGGATTGCAATCGTAGGCCAGCTCGTAGGCCAATAATCTCACCAATAGCATAAACCCAAAAGGATTACCTTCACAATACTGGAAATTCATCTAAATAATCACAAATTAATTCATATTCCATAATTGCGTCTGGAAAACAAATGATTAGGGTGATGCTATGGGAGGGGATGTAAAAGTTGTTACAATGCAGAAATGACTTACTTATGAATGCTATAAGGGAATGTGCACACTAGTTGCAGGTTCACAGCTTGCTTCAATCAATACATAGAGACAAGTGTGCACATTGCCTAAATTTAAATAAATATAAACAATAACGCACAAAGCTTCGCACATTTGATTACACGCGAACAAAGCTAAAAAGACCTGCAATCAGCTTCATAAAATCACAATAAAAATAAACATTAAAAATTATATACAACTAAATATGGATTGACTCGACATTTACAAATACAGTGGACAAGTTGTTACAAACATACTCAGAGTTTATTCTTCTTACATTGCACGATCCATCGACAACTTGGAAATCAGAACTAATTATACACATTACAGTGAGTTATAATGTGACCATCGCAACCTAGCAAAGGGTTTGGTTTTTATGTGAAGTTTTAGTTTATTCATATTAATTGCAAACTGTACTTTGTATTAGGTAACACAATTGAATGTAGTTGAACTAAGGCACTACCTTTTTCTACCCCTTGAAAGTTATGATAGTCGCATTTTACAGATATTACATGAAACAAAGTCGTCTGAAATCAATTTTAAGGAGGTAATGTGTATTTTGCAACATCTTTGCTCCATATCCAGGCGGTAGATAATCTCACACACAAGAATAGCAAGAGATATGAAATAGGATTGAAATTATAAACACCTACGACGTCTACAACTGTGGTGAGCGATCGTAATTTGAATCACATTACACAATAATCAAATATACACGACAAACTTATATAACACCCCCTTTTGTGGGGGGTTTAATAAGGACTATGCAAATTTTATAAAATGGTAGTGTTGCCGCATAAAATTTGTTCAGGTGACTTATAAATTTAGAGTTGCCAGCGTGTCCCACCCCCTACGTTCGCGCACTATGTACAAATATTTCGTTACACGCCTTTTAGATATAACACTTATCACATACTGAGATTTATCGTCCATGCTCGATACAGCGACGCGGTTTACGTTACACGGAATCATCTGGAAAGGACAATAATTAGGTGAGTTTTATATGAAAACTGTTGGTTTTTGATTACCTACTTAATTACAAGGCTACAACAAAAAATACCGTTCTTCAGTTGGAGAGGTCAGACCAGTTGAAGTCAAGCGTGAGCCAATATTGCATTAAAAAATCAGTCAACTTAAATTGATTTCCAGGAAAAGCAAGAGAATGAAATAATATAAGCTCTAAATTGCTTCGTTCTGCATATTTTGCGGTATTATTTGATTTGTCATATAAATATGGTTAACAATATTTGTAAAGTTCCTCACCATGGTACCACCATTTTGTTTTCTTGGGGTTCTTATTACACGTTTTAACGTAGAACGAGTTGTCCGGCGGCCGTTTCTGAAACATGACAAGTTAAATATTTCAACACAGTATACAACTAAAAAATATATTTATATTTGATACTCCCAGTTTGTTAATGACAGTAGAGAAGTTATTTTTTATTGATATTAAATTTGTAGACACGGAAGGAATTGGTTATAGATTTGAACATCAAGCATAATTTTTCGCTACAATTAAGATCAGTTGGAAATTCGTATGCCATTTTAGGGTGACCTATGCAATCACATAGGTTGGACCTATGACCTATCATAAGTTATTTTTTAAGTCACTGGTATTTTTTACCATCAAGTGAGTTTGCTTGACTCATGACAAAGAAAGTGAGAGACAGATATGTTACCTTCTCCTTACAGCTACTGAGCATGGACACGATGGACAGACAGACGGACTGCACGGAGAGCGCGGGCGACCAGTCGTCCGTCAGGATGGAGAGGCAGATGTGGCCGTTGGAGTACACGTGCGGGTGCACCGGGATGTTGCTGCCTACGAACGTCACCTGCAACATTGTACACAAGGTTTTTTAATATCTTAGTTGGTTACAAATGAAAAGCTTGTCTGATTATCCTCTCCTGCAGCAAAACTCCGCGGCCAATATAATACAGCGTAAGTAAACCATCACGCTTCTCCGTTACAGTACAATTATAATGCTTATTTTTGTATTAGATAGAATTTGGTAATTAATTAATCATATTATGATGTTATCGCCTAACACATGACGGAACACATCTTAATCAAGTGTCTGTACCTAGTTGCCAAACTATTAATAAATCATTCATTTGGAAACTGAACGAGTAGATAGGAGTATATTATAATAATCATCTCCATACTTCATTATACCAACATTTTTTCACTAAAACTTACCGACGGGGTAACAATAACTGGAAATTAGAGACTTTTTAAGTCAATTATCACCGTTCGATAAAATAGCCGGTGATATGTACCTTCTACAAATGTACGACACGTGCAGACGAATTTATATATATATCTATGCTACACTACACACTTGTAGAGTGAAATACAAAAATATAAACACTTCGACGTAAGTAATTTATAAAGCTCTCATTAGGTACTTACAACTATTTTTTTTATATTAAAGAAAACAAACAAAATGGACTAATCTATGCTATTTCAAATCCATACTATGCACACACATAAGCATGAAAGTATATAAATAGATACATCAACTTCTAATACCTCTCATTTTGTGAATAAACACTTACCTACGTTGTTTCGTTTTAATTAGAAGTGCGATGTGAGTCAATAAAATCAATCAAAGCAGACAACATGTTTTGAACTAGTCACTGTTTGTGGACCTGGACTTAGGCCAACTGGTGTCCAATACCTAGGCTAGTGAAGCTGACAACAAACTTCAACTTTGTTGTATAGAAATACTGAATTGCGATTTTGTGTTGATGATGATGCAAAACTCATAACCTATATTTATAAACCTAAACAACGCCTGCAAAACTCGAGAACTAAATGCAACTTCCAAAAATATTTGGTCTTTGATTTTTACGAATTTGGGAAAAACAAAGCTGCTCCATATAAATAGTTCACCATCCTCAGACTGTATCTTTATAATTAAATTTGTTTCTTTTTTTGTTTTTATTTATTTGCCTACCTGAATACTTATAGTGGTTTATGATGTTAACTACCTCATCCTCTTAGACGAAGAAAAGAATAGACGGCGGGTAGCTCCGTTTCATTTCAACAAGAAAGAGATATAGTATTGAGTTATTATAAGTAACAGAAAAGGACAAAGCTATACTATTTTCGTCTCTAAGAGCGTGCCAGCTTTTTCAAGGCCAGCGACATAAGTAGCTCAACAAACTTTAACAGTTATTTCGTCTTTGTAAAATTGTGAAGTTTATTTTGGCATTTTTCTGCATCATTTTTAAAAATATTTGCTTGCATTGATTGTTTTAAAGCAGAGATAAACCTATAAAACAATAGTTTAGAGTTTAGTTTTTTGTCTCATGTGTGGCCACGCTACCCGATCCTCTATAGCTTTTTCTTACTCTAAGCTCATCCTGATGGATTGCTGGTGTTTGTACTTGGTGATTGTTGGTGTTGAACACTGTATACAGATCAATGGTTGCCCTCCTTTCTACAGGATATCCTTGAATGTGTTATTTACAAGATGTAATTCTGTTAAAAAAATTAAGGTTCTTTATGATGAGGACTGCACAAGATCGACGCAGCTGGCACATTCAAAGAGAGGCCTATGCCCAGCAGTGGGATAGAGAAGGCTGGGGATGATGATGATGTATATAAAAATATCAGATAAGGCATCAAAGTGAATTCCTTATTTTTAGTACTAATTTCTTAATAGGTATCATTGTAGGTACAATGCCAAATGCTATTGTTTATCTAGAATGTTGTAATTATATTCATTCACAAGGAAATTGGTTTTCCTCAACAACTAATGCTTACGCTTAATTTTCTTTATCTTATTCATCACAAAAATATAGCTTTAGATTTTGTTTAATGATGATGGTGTAAAAAAGATTTTTCACAAACTTAATAGATATGTTAACAGAAATACTTGCATGTATTATTTATCAAACCTTAAAAATAATATCAAACATAATCGAGGCTGTTGACCCCATTACCCACATGATATGTGATTAGATATTGTATTTAAATCAGGTCAACTTCAATTGTACCTCATACTGGTTAATTTTTGGTTAAAATTACATACCTACAAAATCTATTATGGAATACCTATTCGAAGTTTAAGATTTGTGATTGTAAGAGGTTAAACAGACAAAAAAGTGGTATTACATATACATATTTGAGACTAGTACACACCCGCGGCTTTGCTCGCATTTTTTTAGGATAAAAAGTACCTAGGATATGACACTCCTAAAACATCATACTACCTGAACACCAAAAATCATGAGGATCCATCCAACTGTTTTTGCGTTATAAGTGTTTAAATAAACAGACAAAAGATTTAAAAACTGCTGAAATGTGGTCTGTTATGGATTTAAAATATATTCAAACATTTTTTTTTTCAAAATTTTCTGTTCATATTTTTTACCCTCTTTAGCTTTATTATATGTATAGATTGTGTGTGTGTGTGTGTGCAGCAATACTTTTATCTCTATTTTTCTAAATCAAATATTCAATCTCAATATTGCTACTTTGTATGTTATAGAATCTTCAGATAACAAGTACATGTTTGGAAACACACAAGATAAGAACTCCTGCAATAGATTAATCAATACTTTCTACTTGATACACTGTAGATTAGATAATATGATAATTTGCTTTTTGAATGCATTATAACTTGTATGTATTGGTATGAATTTAGTACCTTTTCTAGCGACTTTTTAAAAGAGGTTATTAAGTATTTACTTAGCCAGCTTACATATGATAAGTATAAACATGAGATTTATAAAGTACAGATGCAATAATACAGATATAATCAGCATGAAGTATAAAATAATATAATAAGATATACATTAAAATAACATTGTTTATAATAAATATATTACTCATTCAATGAGTAACATGAATAATGAGTAACTTTACAACGGGGCACACCAACAAAACAATAACATTATGTACTTAATAAAAACACTTACCTCAGGTGAATCAAATGGGTATTTGTTAGTGAATTTAAATTGCAAAACAAATTTTTCTCCTTCATACAATGTGCCGGGAACACCTTCCATATGTACTATCCACCTGAAATTATTAAATTTAACACAGAATAATAAATAAATAAAGAAATGAATGTTTCAGTAAGTAAGTTTTTTCTGTAATATAAGTATTATGTGTCCAGTTAAGTATCCTTGAGGTACTTTATACTTAAACTTAAGGAAGTATGTACTCTGCATCAAGTTTGTTATTATAATTTATAGAGTATATAAACAACACACATGATTGTTTGAACAGCTGTTTTTGACAACTTCTATCCTAGACTTGAGAGTTATGTTAATTTATTTACACCTATGTTAGTATTTGTTTACCAAATAGTATATTTAGGTATGGAATGGAACGGCAATGTAGTAGGTATAATTTATACAAAGGAATCCTCAGTTAACCTGCAGGGTAAATAAAATAGGTAGTGTGAATGTTTGTGTTGAGGTTCAAGGGTGTATTACTGCATAATGTTTGTGTGGTTTTGACAGTTAATGCACGTGTTTGGTAACTCACAGTGTTAGATTTTGGCTAGCTTGATCTCCGTCGACGGTGACGCCGGGAGGAGGCTCTCTTATTAACGACATCAGCTCCTTTTGCAATCTTCGCTGCAATAACAAAACTTGATCAGAACACGTCTACTTCAAGAACTTAGAACATAACTGAATCCACGGTAACTTAGGATTCTTATCAAACAAGAAAGGCTGGCGCACAGGTGTTTATATTTCCAGGATCACTCAAAATACTTCCCAAAAAACTGAGAATATTGACAGTTTATTTTAGGTTTTGTAGCTGGTGCGTTGGGCGTAGAACATTGTATTCTGATATGTTAAGGTTAAAAACTATCCGCCAGTAATATGAAAACCACAATTACTGAATAAATATAAAAGATAATTAATTAAATTCTACTTACCTCAGACGGAGACATAGCCGCCATTTGTAATCCAATTAGACGTTTGATATTGCCAAAATAAAATATATTTATAACTTTTGAAAAATATTTGCAACTTGTAGCACTGAAATATTGGTTCGGATACACGTTGAGGGAAAAAACCAGTACCAAAAACCATCAGTCGATTAATCGACTTTTAAACATAATAATGACAGGCATCTCTAATTTTAAAAAGTATAAATGACATTGGCACCAAGCTTGTTAATCTTGTTATGACAAAATTGACAAATGACAATCAAATCAATCGATAATTTCTTGTCTTGTCGGTCGCCGTTTGTTTTTATTTTGCAGAAAAATTGCTATGGAACTGGATTAAAAATAGGTACAATGCGAGTTAATGTTAGCAACGCGACCCTCAAATTGCTATAATTTTTATTACACTGCATCAATCAAGCATATAAGCAGTGTTCCAGTCAATAAAAGCGGCCGGCCGAAATGGTGACTTCCCAGAAGAAAACCTCTGCAGAATGGATTATAGAACAGTTGAATGTAGAAAATGCTAAACTTTTAGCGTTTTGCCTGGTTATCGGCTTTATAGGATATCATGGCATTCTCCACCTGAGATATGGTAAGTCAACAACGATTAGCTTGTTCAAGTGTCCCTAGGTTTTGAATAAGCTTTAGAATAATGTTTCTTTTTAGCAGCGCTCTACAATATAACTAATAAACTTTGATAGATGAAAACTAGTGTTTAAGGTGCATACATTTTATTCAGTTTGGTTCTACTACCTGAGTGGTATAAATTAATAAATAAATATTAAATATTTATACATGATACATGCATATTCAGCATAATTTTCATTGAATAAGTAAAACCCTACCTCATAATGTGCTTCTTCTTCTTCTTATCAAATGAGAGTGGACAACTCTGGTGTTGAGAGTTTCCAAACCACCCTAAGGGCCTCTGACATGGCTTAACGACTGCCATACTAGACAAACATTGTGCTGAATCTGTCATTGCATCATGTTTAGCTTTTCCCCTACTGTTATCCTTATAAATTAGACAATCAGCCCTTGAAAGATTAGCATAATAATTGTATACCATTGTTTTCCTTATACAAGTAACACCAATCGTTCTAGTGGTAATGTATGAGTATGGCAATGATTTGACCCTTTTTTTAATTTACAATATCCTATTTCAAGCAATAAGACTTTCCAATGCAAATGAAAATTAAGACCCCAGTAAGTAATTCTTTTATCTTTATTTTTAGTAAGTGACTAATTGATATAAGATGGGTGTACTCTAGCCCAGTTTGTAGGGTTTGTATCTCAAACTAATATACAACAAATTATGATTGAATGAATGCCTATGCTGAAATGAACTGGCTCTTAATTAATAATTAAATAATCTTATTAGGCTGTCTTAACACACTCCTTAGCTGATGCCTTGTGATAAATTTGTATAAATTTCTGTCATGCATATTTCAGGGCCGGACTCCTGCACATGGTTACTGTCCTCGGGCCGGTATAAAGGTGACCATGAGTGGCAGCCGTATGGGTGTATGTTGCATCAATACTCCAAAACGTATGTACTGAGAACACTTACTGTTACTCATATTATCTTAGAATGATCACTCTGTAATCAACTAGTCACTAGTATACAACTTCTGTGAAAGGACTTTAAAAAAAAACCCTAACAAATTAATTCTGCCAGGGAGTCACCACCCTCAGTCATGAGGAATAAGACTCAAGAAATATCAACTAGTAACAGAGAAGCTATGAATTCCTGTAATGACTGAGTTGCTGTGAATTCTAATAAATAAAAAATGTTAAAGATAGTTGAATATGATAAACAGCTCAAAAACATATTATATAATGTAGGTAACTGGTGTGTAATGTTTTTTAAATTTTGTTACAATTTTTATATCTACACATTGTTTTATATTTTTATTTAACTACCTACTATGATTTTGAACTTAATAATAATCTTAGAGCAAATGAATCCTACCATACACATTTATTTAAACATTTTTGTTTATTTTATTGTATACACTTTTTTATAGTGATGCCAGGAGGTGCCTGCGGTACCTGGCGTTTTGGGGCAAATACAATAGTTTTGCTTTCATTGGTGACTCTAGAGTTGAGCAGTTATATGAGTATTTTATAGGTAAGTATGTTGGCATTAGTCTAAGCTACATTTGATAAGTCTATCCATTGTGTAAGCAAAGTATAGATGTACAATTAAAGAATAAAGAATAATTTATTTACCTTAACAATTAACTAAAATAACATATTTGACTTATCTAACTAGGAATACTGCATTTTTGATATCCCTGTGGGTTCTGCACTAGGAACATCCTGTGTCGCAGAAACCACGGTTGAATAAATAGCGAGTATTAACATGATGCATTAAATGTGTGAATGATTTAAATTGAACATGAATTAAATTACAATATATCATTGAATGTTATAAAATGTTATTTCATATTTTAACATTTAATTATATGTGGCTGATAAGTACTGAAACTGGAAAAAATGACCAAATAACCAATTTGAGTAAACAGGCTTGGCTACCTTATCACTACTACCAAATATAGGAGTGCAGGTATCACAGATATACTAAATGTGATAAACTTATTGTAATTTATCCCTAATATGTATTTAAAAATACCTATATGGTGATTAATTTATAGGATATATTTGTGGTATATCAATAAATATAACACATATTCTTGCTACAAATACTTAACAGCTAACAAATAAATCAATACTTCTAATTCTCAAACTCTCAACCAAGATTACACAACTGATATTAATAAATAGGATATCTTTTACAACTGCAATGTATCTGCTGCCTGGAAGAGTTCACTCTATATGATAAGGCCACCCAACGTACCTAAAGTTATGTCACTTTAGATTGTTTTATGTAAATATATATGTTCTGGTGTATGATAAAGTTATATTCTTCTATTCTATTCTGCAAATTGCTACTTAGGCTGCAGCATTGCTTAACAACAGCTACAACATTAAAAAACACCAAACTTTGTTTAACAGGTCTTCTAAAAACCCGTCCGGAAGTGGACTCCTCATTCTCCAGTGACCACCACATGCCCAACTACACGTACATGGACAGCAAGCTGCGGCTGTCTGTCACCTTCATATGGAGCGAGGATGTCTCCAAGACCATGGTGGAACAGTTCCGGACATGGTAAGACTAGTTTTATCTATTTAGGATAGGTAAACTGCTCCATTTAAAAAGTTGGTATATAATATCATTTGTGTTCTCTTGTGTTGTATTTCCTCATGACTCAGGGCATCCTCATGACTTATGACTCCTCCTGACTAATAATTAGTGTTAGATTAGCTTAAATAAATAAATTTAAAAACTGGAAAAAGATGGAATCCGTTCCAGCAAAGGATCATATAACATTTGTAAATTCGCAACAATAGTTACATACACATTGAATGATCAAAAAAGTTTTCATGTTTTGTACAAAAAAAAAACTGAAGTGGTTGAAGAAGTTTTAATGCAAAGTACACTTATTTATTTATTCACAGAACAGATTACAGCTTGGAAAGCATTTGACAGTTTTTGATCGAAATAATTTTAAGCTCTGCTATACTCCTAAATATGTGTATAAAACATGAAAATTTGTTAAGCACTTTATATAATATATATTGTTAGTCAGAAGGCGACGAAAAAGTATAAAAGCCGACGCAACCGCGCCGGCCGGGCATTCTTAGTCGAGACTTTGCGCCGAACAGAGCTCTCACTGTTTTGAAATTGTCGGTAGTTGTGCTAAAGGACCATTGCTAAGTGAATCTGTGATTACTAAGTGAAGTTAGTTCTAAGCGATTTTGTGGTTAGTGTTAGATTTCAAATTGTTAAATAAATGAAGGCAGTTGTTGCTACATGAGTGTTTTTTTAATTAAATCCGCTTCTGATCTCTAATAATATTATAATTATATACATTACAAATGTTGAAGAAAAGAAGAGATAACTAAAAAAAAAGTTACATGTCTATTTATGTGCTGTGAATATAATTTTCTAACGTCTACCTTATATTTTGTGATATTACGATCAAATATATCAGTAGTGTTATTATTTTTAACAATTTCATTGAACTTGTTTCTTTGTAGTATAAAATACACCCCAGTAAGAATATTTTATTTATTTATTAATAGTCTGCAAAACAGGCACTAAGCTAAAACACACATAATATAATAGTAATTAAGAAGAAAATTACGATTACTTAAAGCCCTCTTGATGCAGACCTAACTAATATTAGCAATGTCTCGTGCAGGCAGCGCGCAGACCGCCCTCCCTCGGTGGTGGTGGCGTCGACGGGGCTGCGGCTGCTGCGCACGCGCAACACCACCGCGCCGCTGCTCGACCAATACAAGCGGAACCTCACGCACCTCGTGCAGGCCATCGACTCACTCGCTGCCAGGAACTCGCAGGTATACAACTAACTGTGTTATAGTTCCCGTAAGGCATGATTAAATTTTAGTATTTAGTTGTTGTTGTTGTAGAGCTAGCCGGTTATTAAAAATAAAATTTACGCAACTAACTATTAAAACAATTGCGTATAATAATAAGTGTCCATAAGCGACGGTGACTGCTTACCTCCAGACAAACCATCTGCCTCTTTGTTACTCATAAAAAAGCTGTAAAAACTATTAAACAGTAAAAACAATTGTGGTCTCTGTTACTTACGAATAAAGTTCACTTTGGAATAAAATGTACCTGGCATGAGTTGGAGGAGGCCTACATCCAAAGTTGGACGATTACTTTAATAAATAAATAACTTTTTAATTCAAAAACCTGACATTGACGTTACATTTATATCCATTTTTACATTACCTACAATAATACTAGATATTTATTATAATAATTTCATGAATCAAATCGAAAATTGTAGTGTGAACAACTATACGTTTAAAAGGGAAATAAAGGCTATTTTTATTTTATTATAAATAAAATACATGTTAATTTGCAGGTGCTATGGAAGTTGATGGAGCCGGTGGAGCCGAGCAAGCTGCTGGATGGCTTCAAGATGATCTCCAACACTGACATCGACGCATACAACCGAGCCGCTGTCGAGGTAACTTATTATTCTGCTTATATTCTTTGTATTCACCCTCTGACGATATATTACGTTCTTCATGTACCAATTTATGTGTAAGATCTGCAACATTACATAATAATTAAATTAGGTGTCTAGGTTTTGAATACGTATAAAAAAAAAACGTCAAAGAAAAATTGAAAAATTGCAACGTCATATACCATCAGGCGACGATCACACAAAATATATTTACATAATACTGAAAGTGTAAAGTGGGTTTGTTGGTGACAGAGTGACTGATTATCGTGATTATTTTAATAACAGGATTCTCTTTAGGAATTTATAACTATGCCGCTAGTAGAATCTTCATTTCTTCATGTTAGTTAAATTAGAGACTTATTATATTTTATGTCATATGTCGGGTTTGGAGCTGTTGAGACTTCACTAACGACTAAAACCTGCCACGATGTCCTTTCACCCCGGCAAGGATGGGACGCGGGCAAGCAAGCATTACTCTTCCGCATAGGAGACCGTAGCCTAGTTGGTTAAGGCGTTCTGGACGGTGATCAGAAATACGCAGGTTCGAATCCTGCCGGTCGTGATTATTTTCGCTCATTTTGTTAGTTGCTATTGTTTTTATTTAACATAATACCTATGTACTATAGTGACAGTGTAAACAAGTAAGCTGTTGCTTGCTGCGGCAGGAGATACTGCGGCTTTGCATCACAGGATCCCAGGATACCTAGCGCAAAGCCCAGTAAAACCTACCTGGAGTAGCACCAATACAAAGGAAACTCTTGACTGCTCTGTTAGCTTAGTTGGTAGTGGCTCTGCCTTCTAATCTAGGGGTGCGGTTTCGATTCCCGCATAACACAAGTAACTATGCATATTAAAATTTGTAATTACTTGTGTTGGGTCTGGTCGTTTCTATGTATAATAAGTATATATTTACAAAAGAAAAGTATATATGTATTAAATCCGTTATCTAGTACCCATGATACAAGCGTTATGGCGGGACTAAATGGCGCTGTGTGATATGTCCTGAAATATTTATTTTATTTAAACAAAATCTCTGTATTTATGTAGGTATGTCTTTTTTATCACGAAATAGGCTTACGTTTGACTATAGCCTGTATGTACGTAGACATTAAGTTTTTACATGAATAAACGATTATTTATATATATACCTGTGTATTCCAGATCCTGACCTACAGCTCCGCCAAGCTGTGGCACGCGGCGCGGCTGGTGTCTCTGGGCGGGCTGGGGGCGGACGGCGCGCAGCTGGCGCGCACGGCGCTGCGCCACTGCGCGCAGATCCTGCTCAACATGCACTGCAACGACCACATGAACTTCAACGACGGCACCTGCTGCGCGCAGCCCGAGCCCTACACTAAACTCACCGCTATCACGTTTGGACTGTTTCTGATATGGTAAGGATCATAAATACCTATTGATTGCGATAAATGGACGAACACAACTTAAACTGTGGACGAGAAAAAGAAAAATTATGCTCAGTAGTAAACTATTATTGGTTAGCAAAGAACCCTCCTCAAAAATGTTTATTCACAGATATAGCGGGGCGTCGATGATAAAAAAAGAAAAGACACCGGGTCCCACTACAAACATTTATTTTTGGAAGCGTCTCAATAAACAATAAACAGTACAGTCCGTGCGTTTCATAGGTACAAAGATTTAGGTACAAAATATAATATTACTGCGAGCCGCGGAGAGCGCAGGCGGCCATTTTTTTTTATTCTCGCGGAGCGTCGCATGCGCTCTCTAGCGGGGGACGGGGCGCGGGGGCTAACGTTTGGGATGCGCGCTATACAGACACATTAATCTGTCGTAAACTTTTGATTCACCATAAATTGTGATGACATACGTAATTTTTATCAGTATAATAAATGAAAATAGTTCCACACATTTTGGTATAGGTATAAAGTTGTAATGTTAAATTCAAAGTTTTTACTAACAAGAAATGTCTTACATGTCAAAAAAATTGTTTAGTGTTCATAGTCTAGTTTCATAGTTATGAAACATCTAGTTACCAAAGCTCACTCACAAACTTCCATATTTATTGCTTCCCTTCCAGCTGCGTAGTGTCCACAGTCTCGTGGACGTGGCGCTGGTCGGGCTCGCTGCAGCAGCGGCTGGGGGGGTACTCGCTGGTGACCCCGCCCCCCGCCCCGCGCGCCTCCCCGCTGGCCGCGCTGGCGCGCCTCGGCCTCATCATGGCGTACTTCTACCTCTGCGACAGAACCAACTTCTTCATGAAGGAGAACAAGTACTACAGGTATAAATGTATTAATATTCAACACAGCGCCATCTACACACACACACTAAGCAAACTGACCACATACTTTACTTGAGAAACCTAAATAATATATGATAACATAATCTATATAATATATAAAATTCAAAGGTCGACTGACTGATATGGTGTTCTATCAACGCACAGCCCAAACACACAATGTTATGACGTATGCATCCGCGATAAAAGGATTTTTGGAAATGCCACTTTTAAGGGGGTGAAATAGGGGATGCAAGTTCCACTTCTTAATGCGAGCGAAGCCGCGAGCACCCACTAATTTGATAATATTTTACTTTTGGAGAAGAATCTGGGCATCCAACTCTATATCTTGTCCAAGAAAACTTCTCCAAGAACCAATTCTGCAACGAAGTCATGACCCTGAGTAATTAGGGATACGATTCAAGGAGGACGGTTAGATGTAGTTTTACATGTAATTTGAGATCAGATTACTTAATCAAATCAAATCAAATCATTTATTTCAGACAGATGTCCAATGCCATAATGTTAATCACAACTTAAAATAATAATACAAAATGTCAAATAGGTACGAAATAAAAATTTTATACATAAAAGAGAAAACACACACACAAATTAATAGAATTGTTGAAATTAAAACAATATTTTAAATACGAAGACCCTAATCTAACCTATTTCCTACTAAAACATTTCTTTTAAACGGGTCATAGAACAAGTGTAGCTGTGCGGCGTGCGTTAGTATAGGGCAGTCGAGTCGGGCAGCCACAACCCGCAAGATGCTGTTAGTGCTGCCTCGGCTGAGCATCGAGGTGGCCCGTTTGCGGAGTATGGCATGGAAACCATCTACCCGAGCGTCCACAAACATCCCCGACGCACTGCAGCGCCACGGCAGCCCCAACAGCATCCTGAACGCGTTGTTGTACTGCACTCGCAGGGCGTTCACTGTTTTCAGCGTGTAGTTTGCCCACAGACTGCACGTATAAAAGGACTGGCAGAATGCCTTAAATAAAGTTACCTTTACTGGAACTGTGCAGCGAACAAAACAGCCAACGCCCTACGCTCCCTCTCAATATCTTCATTGTCTGACAGATCCTCCGTGACCCAGTGGCCCAGGTACTTGAAGCATGAAACTCTAGTCAGAGGAACTCCGTTTAGAACCACTTGTGGTACATTTGTACTTTTAAAACCACGGGCCTTGAATACCAATAGTTCACTCTTTTTGACGTTGTATCTAAGCCCATGGGTCTCGGCGTATCTCTCACAGATACAGAGGAGCTTTCTAAGCGCACTTATCGAGGGGCTCAGCAGCACATGTCACAATAAGATGTTTATCTGTTTTCAGTGAATGGTCCTTCTGGCTGCCCGTCGGGTATGTGTGTGCGTTGGGACTGTTCTTCACAGATGATTCTAGATCGAATAGGTGAGTACTATGTTTTTAACAGGTCTTTTTTACTAACTATCTGTGACGGGTTTTTGTTATCTTGTGATGAGACTAGCAACTTTGAAAACTTTTTCGTTTAAATATATGTATCTACATATCTATAAGGCAAGCCGAGCCTCTTTGATACTTGAAGAAATAGAAGAAGACTGTCAAGACGCATGCCAGATGCAAATTATCACGTTTACTCATATCATGAGCAAAAAATCCAAGGTTTAAATATAATAACCCAGCGTGTCAGTGCATGCTTGTCGCCACAAGTCTCAATGTTCAGTAGACACAGTTCACAGTTCAGCGTCGGGAAGACCTTGACGCTAAACGCCTAGTTCGTAAAATCCGCCCAAAGCGCTTTACGCTTCATATACCTATACTTACGATGATAGTGGTCAATTCACTGACTGGCCTGATAGCTTAGTTGGTAGTGGCTCTGCTTTCTAATCTAGAGGTCGCGGGTTCGATTCCCGGAAACAAGTATTTATGTACTTTAAAAATTTATAATTATTTGTGTTAAGTCTGGTCGTTTGTATGTATAATAAGTATGTATTTTCAAAAGAAAAGTATATAAGTATTATATCCGTTATCTAGTACCCACGACACAAGCGTTTGCTTAGTGTGGGGCTAGATGGCGCTGTGTGCAATGTCCCGGAATATTTTTTTTTTTATTAATTGCACTGTGAGCCATGCAACAGAAATTTTAAGAATAAATTTGGTTTTGCGAACCATAAACGAGCCCATAGCTGTAACAATGATAAGTAGTTGAGATTCGCCATTGGCGGACACGCCAAGGAGGACTGTATACAATGTTCAGTAATTTCCTCACTAACTCGCACATTGCTGCCTGTCGCAGAGTGCTGCACCGCGAGCAGACGGCAGAGTGGAAGGGCTGGATGCAGCTGGTGCTGCTGGCGGCGCACGGCACGGGCGCGCACAAGGTGCTGCCCATCTACATGCTGCTGCAGGCGCTCACCTCCGCATACATGTTCCTCACGGGGTCGGTCACTTACTAACTTCTTTTTCTAAGGTTTTATAAATCTATGTCCCAACATTTTATTATCTCTCTATTATCCTCATCATTCATCCACTGGTACCCGCGCGACAGCACCAGGACGAGAGGGCGGCAGAAGAAGAGGTGGCGCGACGATATCACCCAGGCTGCAGGCGTGGCCTGGCCGCAGCTAGCGAGAGACCGCACTAAGTGGAAAGCAATAGAGGAGGCCTATACCCATACTTGGGTGCCCTTATAATATCAACAAAATTGTAAATACGGTAGTTACTATAATTAAAACTTAGAATTGTATACTAATTTAAATGTTTGAGGGAATAAAGGCTATCTTATTTTATTTATTTATTATCCTATTTATAAGTTCGATATCGAAGCTGGCACACACGATTCGTTCTCATTGACTCTACGATATTAATGAATTTTATAGTATCGAAAATTCAAGATGGCCGCCGTAACAACATGGCGGATTACAACACAAAATGGCGGGTGACATGCGCTGCGCTCATCAAGCTGTTTATGAACTCGTGTAAATGTGTGTGTTTATTTTGCTACTGTATGTGAATGTGTAACATGTGTCTCCAGGTACGGTCACTTCTACTACCTGTGGAAGCAGGCGGGCGGCGCGCGCGTGGTGCGCTATCTGCGCGTCATGTTCCGGTACAACTTCCTGGCCGTCCTGCTCTGCCTCGCCATGAACCGCCCCTACCAGTTCTACTCCTTCATACCGCTCGTCTCCTTCTGGTACACGCTGGTGAGTCACTTGTGATGATAGTCTACAGAACAAAAAGTAAGCTAAAACAGACATAGTATGTATGATACAAGGTTGATTACGAGCACATAATGCCCTCTTGGTAAACTTATCAGAAAGCATCTTCTTTAAACTATAAAATATTGACGACGACTCTGGCTACGTCTTCCTGTCGTGAGCTCTAGTGGCTGCAAATCAGTCCTTCATCTTATAGACCCGCACGATGCGCAGTAGAGCTGGCCTTAACTATTACCATCGCAGCTTTCCTCTCTTTATGGTGGGCTTCAAGTGACTTGTAGTATGTGTTTAACGAATCCAAGATGGCCGCCGCAACAAAATGGCGGATTCTTTAATTACACACAACAACTTCAATGTGGGTCAATATGACTATTTATCATACTGTTATATATATGCGAAAGTGATTTCTGGTTTACTGTCAATTTGTTCGACTTATACATACGTCATAAAACTTAGGATCGTTTGGATTTTTTGTTACGATGTTACTATAGAATTCTTGGGAGTGACATGGCCTACCGCCAGTTGTGGCACTATTTTTTAAGTCTTTTGTGTTTCTGTTTGTCTTTTTTTTTTCAATGTGTGTTTCAATAAAGAGTTTTATCTATCTATCTATCTATCTATTTATCCCGAATTAACGCGCGCATTATTTAGTAATTCAATGTAAAATGCCCTTGTTCTTCCAGATGTTCGTGATCATGTCGCTGCCCCCGCACATCTCTGGCTCGGGCGCGGACCGCTCCTACCAGTACGTGTACATCGCGCTCAAGATCATCGGCCTGCTCACCATCGTCACCGTGCTCTATATGAGCGAGGTACTGCAACGAATACTTTTAACACCGAAACCTTTTTTTTTTAGAAAAAACAACTACATTTATTGTACAATTGAATCCCACCAAAAACATTCTGTATAAAACTAGCCAAGTCTCGATGGAGCTGCTTTTTTATTTCTGAAAAGTAATGAAATCTAGACAAGGTCGTGCCAAGTCTAAGGTTCGGTTCTAAGGTCTTGGCCAATGCTTAAAAAATGAAACAATTTTTCTTTCCAAATTGTAACAATGGATTCATTTATTTATTTAGCTTCAACTGCCTACAGCGCTGACAGTTTCTCAACGCGCGCTGTTGGCCAGTCTATTAACAAACACGAATAGTTTTATTATGTTTATGTTTTATTATGTTTGAAACACGTACGTCGGTGCGTTGCAGGTGTTCTTCCAGAAGATATTCGTGACTCGTCCGTGGAAGGCGCTGTTTGTCAACTCTGATGATGACATACACCAGTGGTGGCTGCAGTGGAAACAGGACCGGTCAGTGGATTATCTATCATTGTTAGCTTGTATAACACCCACTCTGGTGTCAAATTTTCAAGGAACTCTTATGGTCATAAACATGGCTTAAAAAGTGCTGCAACTGATGTGGCGGATAGAGAAATGAGGAAAC